>OX359268.1:20686234-21286234 GCA_947179155.2 Hedera helix | reverse complement strand
GACATTTGTGGTGTGAGGCAGAACCATGGGGAATCCCTGTACGAGTACTGGGAACGTTTCAAGAAACTATGTGCAAGCTGCCCCCACCATCAAATCAGCAAGCAACTCCTCATCCAATACTTCTATGAAGGACTCATGTCTACTGATAGAAGCATGATTGATGCTTCTAGTGGAGGTGCTTTGGTGGATAAAACGCCCGAAGCTGCAAGGAACTTGATTGCGAACATGGCGGCTAGACCTGGCAAAATGGCCCGGGGCCCGCGGGCCGGGCCGGCCCGCCCGTTTTTGGGCGGGCTTTGGGCTTGCAGAATGAAGACCATGGAAAAGCGGGCCGTTTTTGGCCCGGCCCGTTTGGCCCGCGGCCCGTTTGGCCCGCCCGCGGGTGGCCCGGCCCGGCCCGCGGGCCAATAATTTTTTTTTTTTTTTTTTTAAATACTTGACATTGGTTCCAAAAAAAAATAATTAACTTAAAAAATAAATCAAATAAAAAAATATATGAGTAAATTTTAACATGTAATCTTGAATAATAATGTAAAAAAATATTATGAATATAATATATTAAATATATAATCGGTAGTGTATATATTTTTAATTATACATATATATATATAATAGTAAGTAGTAGTAGTAGTATATATATATATATATATATATAAAATATTAATTAGCAACTTTCAAATTTGATAGCAATAATTCAATAAAGCATTTTCAGTTTTGGTATATATAAAAATTATGTGTCATAATTATAAATAATTAGTGTTAGTATTTATTTTAAATTATAAGTCATAATAAAAAATTTTAAAAATTAAATAAATATTTTTTTTTTAAAAAAAAAAAAAAAAAAAAAATTAAGCAAATGGCCCGCGGGCCGGGCCGGGCCGGCCCGCGCGGGCCGCGGGCCTAACAATTTCCAGCCCGTGAAAACCCGGGCCAAAAACGGCCCGGCCCGTTTTGGCCCGGCCCGCCGTTGGCCCGCCCAAGCCCGGCCCGGCCCGCCCGTTTGCCAGGTCTAATGGCGGCTAACTCCCAACAATTCGGCACTAGGCTTAATTTTACGTCCCAAAATGTCAATGAGGTAGAAATTTCTTCACTTAAAGAACAAATGGCTAGTTTAACTTCTCTTGTTCGTCAAATGGCTGTAGGTAATACACAACATGTCAAAGCCTGTGGAATTTGTGCGGTAGTAGGACATCCAATAGATATGTGCCCCACTCTTCAAGAGGAGTCCTATGAACAAGTAAATGTAGCAGGTGATTTTCCTGGTCAACCACAAAGGAGATATGATCATTACGCGAACACGTACAACTCAAGTTGGAGAGATCATCTGAATTTCGGCTATGGAAATCCACAAGGGAATCCGTCTGCGACTCAAAATTTCTCAAGCTACCAACAATACAAGCAGCCATATCCTAACAAACAACAGGGCCAAACATCTGATTCTCATATGTCTTTGGAGGATATAATTACACAACTTAGCACTAACACTTTGCAATTTCAACAGGAAACGAAGACAAATATACAGAATTTAAATACACAGATGGGACAAATGGCAATTGCCATCAATAGATTGGAGGCACAAAATTCTGAAAAAGTACCATCGCAAACAATGGCGAATCCAAAAGCTAATGTTAGTGCAATCACGTTGAGAAGCGGTAAAGAGATCGAAACTCCAGCAAAGACAGAGTCTGCATCAAAAGAGCAAAGCAAAGTTGAAGTGGACAACAAGGAGGCAGACAACAGTCAAGAGGACGACAATGGTACCCCTAAGCATAAATTTTCACCTCTCTCTGAGTATAAACCGGTACCCCCTTTCCCTCTTGCTTTAACAGAAAAAAGAACGTACGAGAAAAATTCAGATTTATATGAGACTTTTCATAATTGCGAGGTCAAAATTCCATTGTTAGATGCTATTAAACAAGTACCTCGCTTTGCTAGATTTCTGAAAGAATTGTGTACACATAAGAGGAAGCAAACACTTAAAAAATATGAAAAGGTACAAGTAGGAAAGAATGTATCTGCCATAATTCAAAGAAACTCCCTACAAAGTGTCAAGATCCAGGAATGTTTACTATCCCTTGCAAGATAGGTGACACGAGATTTGAAAAGGCCATATTAGACTTATGAGCATCTATTAATGTTATGCCATATTCTATATATACTTCTTTGAAACTTGAACCTTTGAATAGAACTGGTACTGTGATTCAGTTGGCTGATAGGTCTTAACACTTATCCTAAGGGTATAGTAGAGGATGTTCTTGTGCAAGTAGATAATTTAATTTTTCCTGCTGATTTTTATGTGCTTGATATGGAAAACGGTGATCAAAATGCTCTTATTTTGTTAGGAAGACCTTTCTTAAAGACTTCCAAAACTAAGATCGATGTTCATAGTGGTACATTGACAATGGAGTTTGATGGCGAAATTGTTAAGTTTAATATTTTTGATACTATGAAATGTCATAATCCTGTTTACTCTGTTGATGTGATTGATTCTTTAGCAGCAAAAATTTCTAAAACTGATGGAAAGGGTGAATTGAAAACGACATTTAGTCCGAATCTTGGGAAAGAGAAGGAGGAGTTAGTCTTGAGTGTTGATTTGAAGAACACTGTTACGGCTGTGAATGATTCTCCGAAAACAGGTAATGATCCATATTTTGACTTACCAGTTCCTAACAAGAAATCTTTACCTTTTGTTTTGCAGGATTACATTCCAGATTTGAAGCCTCGCCCTAATCGTCTTGAATGTATGTTCATTGAAGAGGGAGTAGAACATTCATATCCACTACAATGGAGTTTGAACAAGACCATGATAAATGAAGTAAAGATGGACGAGATTGTCAAAATTCAAGAGGAAGGAGTGACGTAGTGTTTGAGGACGACTGTCGAGCCAATGACAATAAACAAAGGCGCTGCTTGGGAGACAATCCAAGAAAACAGATTTGCATTTCTTTTCCTTTTTCTTTTTATAGTTATTTGTGCCTGTTTCTTTGCATCTTTGTTTACATAGGGGACAATGTAAATTTTAAGTGTGGGGGAAAGGATTTAGGATTTTTGTTATTTTTAGGTCATATTTTGAAAATTTTAGGGAATTTTTAAAAAAAAATTGAAATTTTGAATTTTGTGGGTAAATTCACTGCAAACCCTCACGAGACAAAACTCGTCCACTTGGGGTAACCTTGAGGTTTAAAGGCTTGTTGCACATGTTAAGTGTAACCGTGTTTCCTACGAAAATGGGATAGTTCTTATATCTTATTTTTAGGATGAGTCACTTGAGCAATAAGTTAATTGAATTTTTAATTTTTAGCCAATGATAAAAAATTTTGTTTTTATTTAATAACTCTTGGGAAAAATGATAAATTTTTGCTTAGTTTGAATTTTTGACTTTTTATTGATTATTACTTTGTTTGAGATCCTTTAAATTTTTATGCACTTATATCCATTTGTTTGAGCTAGTTTAAATTTAGAGAAAGTTTATATGGTTAAATGCTTATGAAAGATATTTTTGAGCTCTATATCTTATTTGATCATTATTTGAAGTGAAATATAAGGTAAAATATAATTTGGAAGAGATGATTTAGGTAGTTTTTCTAGAATTATTATTGAAGGAATCTTATGGTGGGTTGAGATGGAGCGCAAAACGCACTCGCTGGTGAGATAGAGCATAAAATGCATTCACCGTGAAAAAAAAAAAGAGAAAGAAAGAAAAAAAAATGGGATTGAGCATAAAATGCACCCATTAAAAGAAAAAAAAATGAAAAAAATATTTGAAAAAAAATGCATAATAATAATCCTAGTGTATATAATTGTTAAAAGCCTTTTGATCTTCTAGTTATATACGTCTATATTAATGGAAAATGATGTGAAAAGTAAGACTATAGAGTTTTGTTGTTAAACTAACCATTTTTGATATCATTTATGAAACATTTAATTATGTGAGCGGATTTAAGATTTTTTTTTAGTTCGATACATTTGGATTCACACACACACGAGGTCTTGAGTAAGTAAGATTAATAAATATGTTAAAGTTCTAGATTTTGCATGGTTTTGAAATTTTCTTTGAGTTATCATTTAAAAAAAATCTTTGAGGTTGATGTTGAAATTTATATTGATCTGTTGCTCAAGTAAGTTGTTTGGTTATTAGTTTTAATTTTATAGTTTTTATTTTTGTTTTGTCCGAGGACGAGCAAAAGCTAAGTGTGGGGGTATTTAATTGAATTAAATTATATGCTATTTTTATTCCCTAATACTTAGTTTTTATATTTATTGTATGCTTAAATGTTTAATTATTTAACTTATTTTGGTTTTAATAGGTTTTATAAGATTTCAGTTAATTTATGTTAATTTAGGTAATTTTATAGTAATTTTATGTTTCTTTTTATTTATGTGTTTTTATTATTTTTAGTATTTTTATATTATTTTTATTTATTTTTAATTATTTTATATTTTATTTTGTAGGAAAATAAGCTTCGGGGGCAAATATGTAAATTCTGCAAAAGTCTAATGGCATTGTGGTAATTTCAGCAAAACCGGAGGGCCAAAGTGTAAATTCCGCAAGAATCTGAGGGCATAATAGTAATTTTCGCAAAAGAGGCGACCGCGCGCAATGCGCGGATGGATTTGTCGAACAGATAAAATGACGTCGTTTCATCATAGTGATCGCGCCATGCGCGCGATGAGCAGAACAGTGGCAAGAAAAGGAACCGGACGACGTCGTTTTGGGCTCTGGGGCGCGCAATGCGCGCAAGGTGCGCGGCAGACCGGTAATGTAGCGAAGGGGCTGTTTGTTTGGCGCGTTAATTCTGGAAACGAGATTATTCGCGATTTATTGCTACTTTTTGATTCCAAATTGGATTTTAATTCCAATTAGGGTTAGGAAAATAATTATTTTACTTTTCTTTTATTTTTATTTGTATTTTAAATCCTATTAGGGTTTGGAAAGAGTAATTCCAACTAGGTTTAGGAGGATTTTGGAGCCTATAAATAGAGGGTTTGACACACATTGTAAGACACAACTCTCATTAGAATAAAAATTCTCTCTTCTATTCTTTAGTATTCTCTACAATTATGAGTAGCTAAATTCTTTTTCTTGGTTTAAGTGATTGAAGCCATCAAGATTTATATACTGTGACATCTAATTTATTTTAATTGTTCAATTTATATTTTGATTATTGAATATTCTTCTATGCTTAATTTTTTGATTAATTTGTTTAATTGCTAGGAGCGCTACTAGTTTATTATTCATATTAATCTACTGCCATTTGTGAAGCAACTAAGTTTAATAATTGTTTTGCATATCAAAAGATTATTTTATCTTGGGAAGAATATTCATCTAAATCAAATGCAAATAAGTGGCTTGTGTTGTTTAGTTCAACGATCTCTGTAATTCTTTATGCTACTATTAAATTAAATCTTTAGCAAGTGCCGGATGTTGTTTAATAGTAAAGGTATTTAGACCAAGTGGCTCTACTTATCTAAAATTAAGGAGAGAGGAGAAAAATTATTCCACCTGCGAGTAGTTTTTTCTACGGTGAATCTTCAAAATATTAATTGATTTATTCTTGCATCAGTGATCAGTTGTAAATTCTTGATGGTGGATATTAACTTAAACCAAGATTTTTTCTTCTTATTTATTTCTTGCATAATTATTTTAATTAGTTTTATTTAAATTATTTCTTTAATTACAAAACCGTCCCCCAACTTTTGTTTACGAAAACATAAAATTAAATAATCATTCTCCGTGGGATCGACTCTTACTTACACTACTATATATTTATTCTTTCAAAATAAGATTTTATTTTTAGGTGCTTGTGACATCACACCATCATCTTATTTATATATACATATTTATATCTCCCAATAATTAACCATAATGTGGTTAACTCTCTACATTCAAGTATACATATATATTCAATATATTTATATATTTACTAACACTTAACTCTAGCATTGGTTAAGATTTTATTTTTATTACCACTTAGGGTTAACAACTAACCTAACAATGGTTAGTTCTCTACAACATGCAACCCAAGGTTACTTACCAATTCTATCTTGATAAATTATATACATATATAATTGTATCTATAATATTCTTCCACCAATTAACCCATGTAAGGTTACTATCATCTAACAACAAACCTAAGGTGAAACTATCAATCTCACTTTGGTTAACTCTCATCCATCATGTATATATATATAATTATGTATCTATACATTTTGCTAGCAACTAACTCATGCATAGTTAAAGCTTTAATTTATTTACCACTTAGGGCTACCCAATTAACTCATCCATAGTTAATTCTCATCATCATATTCATTTACCTAATAATTAACTAATGTTCGGTAAATGTTCTCTTTTGTCTACCAACAAGGGCTATTCAATTAACCATACATTAGTTAATTCTCTACACTCAACAATACTTGTCAATATTATTTCATTGGACGTATATTAATTACCTCTTGGACTATTAATTATCATAATATTTGGGCTTATTATTTAATTACCCACCTTAATGCAAGTATTCCCATATTAGCCTAACACATATCATTATTTTTGGGTTAGTCCACTAATAGTAATTAAATTACTTGAACTCTTCATGAGGCTACATCCTTAAATTTATTTGGATTTCTTTATAATTATCAACATGACTTAAAATAATTAATATATTGGCTTGCTTTAATCCATATTGAACTCTATATAACAACTTAATAATTAAGATAATTACTTAATTAATTAACTTCTTAATATTGTCATTCTAGGTAATATTCTAACTTCTCTACTTGCTAATCTTAGCTTTAATTCATGACTCATATTATTAACTTAGTTAATTATATTACATGACTTTCATTCTTACTCCATATTTAAACTAATTAATTTATTAGTTCTATTGGATATTAATTTACTCAACTTCTTATTTGGCTAAAAGCACACTTTAGGTATATAACCACATTCACTTCTTAATTGAATTTATTTTCTTAATAAATTCTCCACATGCATCCTTATAATATTCTCACATTTAATCCCTATCAAATAAATTAGGTTAAAAAAAAAATTTGCTCATTTTTTACACATCTCCAACTTTAGGTTTTAAACCTTAACATTTAATTAAATTATTTAAGATCTTATCTCCAAATCTTTTAAATATCTGAGTATTACATTCACCTCTTCTTATAAGAATTTCATCCCCGAAATTATAACATACTCATTTCTGCCAAATTTCTTCTTTGAGGATAACTGTAATATCCTGGATATTTAAATGAATTAGAAATAAAATATTTAATATTTAATGAAGGTTGGAGTTTGATAACCTAGTAGTGATAGATAAATAGAGGTCCAAATTAAATTTAACGGACTAACTTAGATATGGTGATATCAAAATTTTTGATAAGTTAGCAAGTAATGTGATAATTCAATAAACTTGACTAACAGCAAGTCTAATTAAATTAAGAGAATTAATTAGTGGAGTTATGTAATTATGCGACGTGGTTGCGTGTAAATTAAATATGTATTTATATGAATATATATATGCGTGCACATTTAGTAACATAATTTAATGGTTAATTAAATTGTGATAAATAGATAGATTAATATTAAATTAATCCGAATTTGAATTAAAAAGGTTTATTGTGGAATTAATTTATTCATTAATCAACAATTATGCAAATTGTTGATAAATTATTTGTGAGGAATAATTATGTAAATTATATAATTATAAATTATATAAAGTAGTTGAATTAATTAAGGGAGATTAGTAATTGTAGATATGTACAACATTTAATTTCATATATATGAAGGGATTAAATTAATTAAGTAATTTTAAATAGTAATTGAATATATTAAATGAATATATTCTATAATTAAATAAATCATTGTAAATGATTTATGAGAATGAGAAATTTAATTATACAATTATTTGTGTAATATTAATTAAATAATTAAATAAATTATTTAAATAAGAAATTGAGTAAATATATTATTATTTTAATGTATTTTCGGGTAAATGGATGTATTTCCATAATTGATGAGAAATGAATTATTTAATGTAAATGTATTAAATAATTTAATTTATGGCCTAAATAATATATATTAAATTATATATTGTATTTATTTTAATTTCATAATTTATTGTGAAATTGTTTTTGCGGTAAAGTAATGTGTATAAATAATATATATAGATTATATATATTAGTATTAGCGAACACACTCTAAAGTTTTAATATCAAAATAATTGATAAGTTGTCATTAATTAAATATTCAATTAAATTGAATATAATGAGTGAATTAAATATAATAAATTAATTAATATGATTACTAATTAATGTAAATAATGTAAAATATTATTAATAATATTATTAGTCCATTTAGTAATTTAATACTTATGGGTTAGAATATTTAATTATTTATTCAATCTAATTATTTATTTAATCATGGATTGAATAATTAATGTGTAAATTATTAAATTAGCCCAACATGGGTCAATTAGTAGCCCAAGTGGAGAATAATAAAATTTGACAATTTATTAGCCCAAACAATTTAATAGAAGCCCAATTGGTATTTTAAATTAAAGCCCAATGATTGGCCCACTTGAAAAATACTTAATTAAACTATTAATTAATTAAAAAGTAAAATGCAAGTGACAATCATTATGGGACAAAAAGTCCATCAGCCGTGCATAGTATGTAGGAGAGCAAAATTGTTTTTGTTTTGATTTTCTTTTAATTGTTTAATAGCTTACTTGATTGGACAAATATTGTACAACTAGCCATGCTTCTTTTCACCAACTTAGGTACTTTACCCATTTCTTGTGCAAGTATCCAAGCTAGGAACATCATGAATTATAGATATAATTTTTATATCTAAGAATTTTACATGTATACTTGAAATGGTAGACATTACATTTCATTTATTTTTCCAACTTCCAAAAGAGAGAGTTTGAGAGAAATAGCTTGGGAGAGTAAGTATTTTGAGAGAGAGCATGGAGAAGGAAGGAGAAGAAATTCTTGGTTCATGCCATCCTCCTTCACAACCCATTTTGGAAGAAAAATGAAGATAGCCATTAAAATGAGGTAATGATTATTTTAAATATAGTTTATTTTTAAATTAAATAAATTATCATGTTAGTATAAACATGTTAATATAGTTAATAATGTGTAGTGGTAATATTTATGCCATGCTTGAGTTTAATATGCTTGGTTTGTATTTTGGTATATTTTATATGCTAAAATATGTATTTAATAGTGTGTAAATAAGTTTTGGAATTTATGTCCAAAAATATTTTTATAAAACTTAGATTTAATGTTATAATATTATAGAACATTAAATCATGAGAAAAACAAAGTTTGAATCACTCAAAATGGAGTTATACACAAAAAGTTATGATTTGTGGTAGTTTATGTGATGTAAAAATTTTTATAAAAAATTTTAATATTAAATCATGAAAAATTATATTTTCATGTTATAAATTGATATTAAGTGTTGGGTAATTTTTTTGGATTTTTATTGAGGACTTAAAGATTTCTTGAAGGCATAAATTTTATTAAGTTGTGTATTAAAATAGCCACTGTTCATGATCTGCTGAAAGAGAAAAAAAAGAGGGTTATCGCACAATGCGCGCAAGCAATTATAACTGTCGGACAAGGAGCCAAAACGGCGTCGTTTTGGCGAATAAAGATTTCATCCGCGCGCAATGCGCGGAAGCCAGTTACGGTGAATTAAAACGGCACCGTTTTGGAACATTAGAATTTGTCAGCGCGCAATGCGCGAGATACCATTTTGGCGAAATTACATTTTTGCCCCTCCGGTCTCTTTTCTGCGAAATTACGATACTGCCCCTCCGTTCGGTTTTCAGTTTATTTACGATTTTGCCATTCTGGATAATTTTAATTAATTTAAATGTTTAAAAATTAATTAAAAATTATAACAAAAATATTAATAATACAAAAATGATATTTAATTATTGAATATTATATTTTCCAAATATAATAAATATTTAGGATTAATATTTAAATGTTGTAAATATTAATCTAGTTAGTTTAATATTATATTTTTCAAATATAATAAGTATTTAGGATTAATATTTAAATATTGTAAATATTAATCTAGTTAGTTTAATATTATATATTTTTTTAAATATAATAAGTATTTAGGATTAATATTTAACTGTTGTAAATATTAATCTAGTTAATATTATATCTTCTGAATTTATGATTAAACTAATTATTATTTAATTAATATTAAATAATAAACAAGGATGATAAATTAATTAATTATTATTTAATTACTATTAAATAATAATTAAAGACAACTAAGATTGATTATTTAATTATTTATTATTTGATTAACTTTAAATAATAAATAAATTTAGTTAGTTATTATTTATTATTAAATAATAACTAATGATATTTGAGTATTTACTATATAATTTTATTATTTATTATTTAATTAACTTTAAATAATAAATGAATCTAGTTAATTAGTTATTATTTATTATTAAATAATAACTAAAGATATTTGATTATTTTTAATATAATATAATTATTTATTATTTGATTAATTTTAAATAATAAATAAATCTAGTAGGTTATTATTTATTATTAAATAATAACTAAAGGTAGTTAATTACTTACTATTTAATTAATGATAAATAGTAATTAAATAAAATTAGATTTAATGAAATAAAGAAAATGTATTTTAACTCTTTTGTTTAAACAATTATAATAAATTGTTTAATAGTTTAATAAGTGTCCAACACTTAAGAAAAATATTTTCTAATTTATTAAATTATTAACCTAATTTGATTGAGGGTCTATAAGGTTAATAATATTGTTTTGACTGATGTAAATTATGTTTTAGTACTTATGTGTGGTAGATAAGTTTCTTAATGAGCGTATAGTTGTACAAATACGCTGTACTAATTATTAGACCAACTTTATTAATGTTAGGTCTTTCAAAGCCAGTTAGTTAAAGCTAGACATTAATTGTAGCTGAGCAGACAGGCAAGTTTCCTAAACCCTACTCAATTTATATTCGAGCATGATATATTATTTTATTGTTCAAGTTCCTAACTCAAACTCAAGTTATTATGTTTCAAGCATGTTATGGTTTAATTCTGTATACTTATTCCACCTCTTTAAATTGTTGATTCGCACATAGTGCATGTTGCATGTGTTCATCAGGTATGAAAGGCTGATCACCTTCATTACCATAAGGTTCAGTTAAATTTGTTCATGGTCATTATTGACACTCAAAATTAATTAATTCAGTCATTCAATTATTGAAATTATGACTCGTACTCTTTCACAATTATTATATTGTTGAAAATTCAAAAGCTTATTCTTTCTTTCAATCATGATATATCGTTATCGTATTTAAACTTGCTGAGCAAAGTCGTTGCTCACTCTTGCTATATCATGATAACAAATTTCAGAATAATACGAATGTCCAAGGAGAGACGGAGACAGAAGCGACAGACAAGATTATAGTGTTATGCATTATAACTAAATTGTTATATGATGTAAGTAATTTTGTAAACCTTTTTATGAATCTAAAGGTATATATGTAAGTTAAGGTTAGAAACCTTGGGAAATGTTGTAGAATAAACAATTTATGTTTTTATATTCCGCATTAGTTATAGAACGTGTATGAAGATGATGTATCGTGACGTACCAAGTCTAGGGGTAAAGGAATCCGGATTTGGGGTCGTTACAAGTTGGTATCAGAGCTGATAGGTTATTGTTCTTAGGTAGTAGTACCTTAGGCTATAATCATGGAAATATAATGAAGACAGTGAAAGGATAAACTCAGATAGAGTTTAGAAATGAACATATACAGTTTATAAAGGAGGAAATAAATCTATATAGATACATAGAAATATGAAAAGATTCAAAGAAGGATCTTCAACGAGTGTAATCCAAATAAATGGAATAAGAATCAGGGAATACTTGATTCAAGAATTTAAAAAGAGAAGGATCGTACAGTAAAATGATCAGAGATGAATGATAAGATGATAGAATTAAACGATCCTAGAATAAAGGAGAAATAGTACAGTGAAATCAATTGCGTTATAAGATCACGATGATCATAGTAAAATCATGGAATGACAAATGGTCTGTTAAATGATTAAAGAGGTGGTTTTGATAGCATGATGCTATAACAATGAAGATATTGAAATAGTAACAAGTGGACTCTTGAAGTGTTGAGTGTGATAAGGTATGAATTGACAAAATTCATATCAAGTTAAGAGAAGTTAGAGGTTTGTAGGTTTTTAATTGAGGACTCATATTAGTGGTTAAGTTGTACAATTTCTTGTATGGGCAGGGAATTTGTGCTTGGTTTTAGAGCCGCTTAGCTTCCTATATTAATATAGTAGTTGAGTTGAACAGTTCTTTGTATGGGCAGGGGATTTGTTCGTGGTTTAACGACCGCTTAACTTTCTATATTGATTAGTGGCCGAGTTGACCAATTTCTTGTATGGGCAGGAGATTGTGTTTGGTTTGACAACCACTTAGCTTCCTATAATGATAATCGATTTGAACCCGGTGTCACGCTATTCGATGTATATATGGTGAGAAGGTGATTCTTTTCTCATAATATATTGGGTAGGTAGAGAATATTAACATAAGTAGGTGTTTTTAAAACTCATATTGATGGTAAGTTCGTGACTCATAATCGTATGGTGGAACCCCTCAGCGAATGGACTATGTTGGTCTGACTAGGATAAGTTCCTCAACCCATATGATTGTGGTAAGTTCCTGAACCCCTAATGTGTGGTAAGTTTGATGAACAGTGAGCATGGGTAGAGTTAAGTAGCAAGATTAAAGCTATACTAGATATAGTTATTAAGTTGGAAAAGAAGGTGGAGGAAAAATTTGAGGTGTTTTGAGGTTTTAGGATATTCCAAATCTTCTAGCTATGCTAGACTTTGAAATTCTTAAAATCGTGCTAGATTCGCACTTTTGTGCTTTTGAAAAGACAAATGTATTTTTGAAATCATTAATGCATTTAGTGCAGAGATGATAAACGACGGAGTCATCAATTGCAGAGTACCCTAGTGTTGGATGTTTAAAGCCACCTATGGTATGATGTAATATGACAAAGTCATAAAATAATTTTCAGTATTTTGAAACGTTTAAAGAAGAGTCTATGCTAATTGTTTCGGCTAGACAAATTGATTAGAAAATATCAAAATGTATTTATGAAATCATCACACGCCATTAAAGCCGTGGTGTGGGGATGCAAAGGACGGAATCCTCAACGTACTGTCAAGATGTGCGGTATCATGAAGTCATGAATTAATGACGGAATCCTCAACGTACTGTCAAGATGATGCGGTATCATGAAGTCCTATAAATGAATTTTAGTTATTTCAACTGATCTGAAATGATTTTTGAATCGTAATATACGAATACTTCAATGATGTGAGTCTTTGTCATTTATTTTGACTGGACATTTTTTTGTCAGAATTGACTCAAGTTTTATTATCCAATCCAAAGTATTTTGGAACGGAATTTTGTAGTAAGTCTGAGGTGAACAAGTGCAAAAATAAATATATTCTGTCGGCTAAAGCAGATATATTTTTGTCGGCATATAGCTCCGATTGGCGCCTAAAAACTAAGACGTTCTGCACGACGTATGGTACAATAGGCTGATCACCTAGCGTACACCTATGGAATATTTTCAGTCTTTGTGATTGATAAACACTCTGTTTATAAGTATTTACAGGGATAAATACTATTTATTCGGAATTCAGTTAATTCCTTTCGTATGTTCACGGTCTTGATGACCCCTCAGCATATTATGAAAGTTTTAATGAATATTTTGATTTTCAATTTATTCTTCTGTAAGATATTGATTTTCAATTTATTCTTCTGCAAGATATTCCATTGTTCTGGAATTATGAGTTTAGAAGTATGAACTTCCTAGAAAATGGTGGTAATAGAATTTGATGAGTAAAGAGTTATACTCAGAGATGAAAATTGGTAGAAATGTGTATGAGATAATTTCGGGGACGAAATTTTTAGAAGAAGGGGTGAATGTAATATCCCGGATATTTAAATGAATTAGAAATAAAATATTTAATATTTAATGAAGGTTGGAGTTTGATAACCTAGTAGTGATAGATAAATAGAGGTCCAAATTAAATTTAACGGACTAACTTAGATATGGTGATATCAAAATTTTTGATAAGTTAGCAAGTAATGTGATAATTCAATAAACTTGACTAACAGCAAGTCTAATTAAATTAAGAGAATTAATTAGTGGAGTTATGTAATTATGCGACGTGGTTGCGTGTAAATTAAATATGTATTTATATGAATATATATATGCGTGCACATTTAGTAGCATAATTTAATGGTTAATTAAATTGTGATAAATAGATAGATTAATATTAAATTAATCCGAATTTGAATTAAAAAGGTTTATTGTGGAATTAATTTATTCATTAATCAACAATTATGCAAATTGTTGATAAATTATTTGTGAGGAATAATTATGTAAATTATATAATTATAAATTATATAAAGTAGTTGAATTAATTAAGGGAGATTAGTAATTGTAGATATGTACAACATTTAATTTCATATATATGAAGGGATTAAATTAATTAAGTAATTTTAAATAGTAATTGAATATATTAAATGAATATATTCTATAATTAAATAAATCATTGTAAATGATTTATGAGAATGAGAAATTTAATTATACAATTATTTGTGTAATATTAATTAAATAATTAAATAAATTATTTAAATAAGAAATTGAGTAAATATATTATTATTTTAATGTATTTTCGGGTAAATGGATGTATTTCCATAATTGATGAGAAATGAATTATTTAATGTAAATGTATTAAATAATTTAATTTATGGCCTAAATAATATATATTAAATTATATATTGTATTTATTTTAATTTCATAATTTATTGTGAAATTGTTTTTGAGGTAAAGTAATGTGTATAAATAATATATATAGATTATATATATTAGTATTAGCGAACACACTCTAAAGTTTTAATATCAAAATAATTGATAAGTTGTCATTAATTAAATATTCAATTAAATTGAATATAATGAGTGAATTAAATATAATAAATTAATTAATATAATTACTAATTAATGTAAATAATGTAAAATATTATTAATAATATTATTAGTCCATTTAGTAATTTAATACTTATGGGTTAGAATATTTAATTATTTATTCAATCTAATTATTTATTTAATCATGGATTGAATAATTAATGTGTAAATTATTAAATTAGCCCAACATGGGTCAATTAGTAGCCCAAGTGGAGAATAATAAAATTTGACAATTTAGTAGCCCAAACAATTTAATAGAAGCCCAATTGGTATTTTAAATTAAAGCCCAATGATTGGCCCACTTGAAAAATACTTAATTAAACTATTAATTAATTAAAAAGTAAAATGCAAGTGACAATCATTATGGGACAAAAAGTCCATCAGCCGTGCATAGTATGTAGGAGAGCAAAATTATTTTTGTTTTGATTTTCTTTTAATTGTTTAATAGCTTACTTGCTTGGACAAATATTGTACAACTAGCCATGCTTCTTTTCACCAACTTAGGCAAGTATCCAAGCTAGGAACATCATGAATTATAGATATAATTTTTATATCTAAGAATTTTACATGTATACTTGAAATGGTAGACATTACATTTCATTTATTTTTCCAACTTCCAAAAGAGAGAGTTTGAGAGAAATAGCTTGGGAGAGTAAGTATTTTGAGAGAGAGCATGGAGAAGGAAGGAGAAGAAATTCTTGGTTCATGCCATCCTCCTTCACAACCCATTTTGGAAGAAAAATGAAGATAGCCATTAAAATGAGGTAATGATTATTTTAAATATAGTTTATTTTTAAATTAAATAAATTATCATGTTAGTATAAACATGTTAATATAGTTAATAATGTGTAGTGGTAATATTTATGCCATGCTTGAGTTTAATATGCTTGGTTTGTATTTTGGTATATTTTATATGCTAAAATATGTATTTAATAGTGTGTAAATAAGTTTTGGAATTTATGTCCAAAAATATTTTTATAAAACTTAGATTTAATGTTATAATATTATAGAACATTAAATCAAGAGAAAAACAAAGTTTGAATAACTCAAAATGGAGTTATACACAAAAAGTTATGATTTGTGGTAGTTTATGTGATGTAAAAATTTTTATAAAAATTTTTAATATTAAATCATGAAAAATTATATTTTCATGTTATAAATTGATATTAAGTGTTGGGTAATTTTTTTGGATTTTTATTGAGGACTTAAAGATTTCTTGAAGGCATAAATTTTATTAAGTTGTGTATTAAAATAGCCACTGTTCATGATCTGCTGAAAGAGAAAAAAAAGAGGGTTACCGCACAATGCGCGCAAGCAATTATAACTGTCGGACAAGGAGCCAAAACGGCGTCGTTTTGGCGAATAAAGATTTCATCCGCGCGCAATGCGCGGAAGCCAGTTACGGTGAATTAAAACGGCACCGTTTTGGAACATTAGAATTTGTCAGCGCGCAATGTGCGAGATACCATTTTGGCGAAATTATATTTTTGCCCCTCCGGTCTCTTTTCTGCGAAATTACGATACTGCCCATCCGTTCGGTTTTCAGTTTATTTACGATTTTGTCATTCTGGATAATTTTAATTAATTTAAATGTTTAAAAATTAATTAAAAATTATAACAAAAATATTAATAATACAAAAATGATATTTAAGTATTGAATATTATATTTTCCAAATATAATAAATATTTAGGATTAATATTTAAATGTTGTAAATATTAATCTAGTTAGTTTAATATTATATTTTTCAAATATAATAAGTATTTAGGATTAATATTTAAATATTGTAAATATTAATCTAGTTAGTTTAATATTATATTTTTTTTAAATATAATAAGTATTTAGGATTAATATTTAAATGTTGTAAATATTAATCTAGTTAATATTATATCTTCTGAATTTATGATTAAACTAATTATTATTTAATTAATATTAAATAATAAACAAGGATGATAAATTAATTAATTATTATTTAATTACTATTAAATAATAATTAAAGACAACTAAGATTGATTATTTAATTATTTATTATTTGATTAACTTTAAATAATAAATAAATTTAGTTAGTTATTATTTATTATTAAATAATAACTAATGATATTTGAGTATTTACTATATAATTTTATTATTTATTATTTAATTAACTTTAAATAATAAATGAATCTAGTTAATTAGTTATTATTTATTATTAAATAATAACTAAAGATATTTGATTATTTTTAATATAATATAATTATTTATTATTTGATTAATTTTAAATAATAAATAAATCTAGTAGGTTATTATTTATTATTAAATAATAACTAAAGGTAGTTAATTACTTACTATTTAATTAATGATAAATAGTAATTAAATGAAATTAGATTTAATGAAATAAAGAAAATGTCTTTTAACTCTTTTGTTTAAACAATTATAATAAATTGTTTAATAGTTTAATAAGTGTCCAACACTTAAGAAAAACACTTTCTAATTTATTAAATTATTAACCTAATTTGATTGAGGGTCTATAAGGTTAATAATATTGTTTTGACTGATGTAAATTATGTTTTAGTACTTATGTGTGGTAGATAAGTTTCTTAATGAGCGTATAGTTGTACAAATACGCTATACTAATTATTAGACCAACTTTACTAATGTTAGGTCTTTCAAAGCCAGTTAGTTAAAGCTAGACATTAATTGTAGCTGAGCAGACAGGCAAGTTTCCTAAACCCTACTCAATTTATATTCGAGCAGGATATATTATTTTATTGTTCAAGTTCCTAACTCAAACTCAAGTTATTATGTTTCAAGCATGCTATGGTTTAATTCTGTATAATTATTCCACCTCTTTAAATTGTTGATTCGCACATAGTGCATGTTGCATGTGTTCATCAGGTATGAAAGGCTGATCACCTTCATTACCATAAGGTTCAGTTAAATTTGTTCATGGTCATTATTGACACTCAAAATTAATTAATTCAGTCATTCAATTATTGAAATTATGACTCGTACTCTTTCACAATTATTATATTGTTGAAAATTCAAAAGCTTATTCTTTCTTTCAATCATGATATATCGTTATCGTATTTAAACTTGCTGAGCAAAGTCGTTGCTCACTCTTGCTATATCATGATAACAAATTTCAGAATAATACGAATGTCCAAGGAGAGACGGAGACAGAAGCGACATACAAGATTATAGTGTTATGCATTATAACTAAATTGTTATATGATGTAAGTAATTTTGTAAACCTTTTTATGAATCTAAAGGTATATATGTAAGTTAAGGTTAGAAACCTTGGGAAATGTTGTAGAATAAACAATTTATGTTTTTATATTCCGCATTAGTTATAGAACGTGTATGAAGATGATGTATCGTGACGTACCAAGTCTAGGGGTAAAGGAATCCGGATTTGGGGTCGTTACAATAACTCCTTACTTATCAAGTTCTATGACTACCATTTTCTAGGAAGTTCATACTTCTAACTAATAATTTTAGAACATTGGAATATTTTGTAAAAGAATAAATTAAAATTCAAAATATTCATTAAAACTTTTATACTATGTTGAGGGGTCATAAAGACCATGAACTGTGTGTGACGACCCCGAATCCAGGTCCCTCGAATCTCGGATCCAGTTCAACACTAGTACTACCTTTTCCTTATTGTTCATGAATTATAATAATATTATAATTACTAAATAATCATTTATTTACAATTCTACAACATCTCTTTCTATTCCAGAATTGCAATCTTTAAACAAACCTAGTATGTCTTAATATCATACATGATACGACATTCTATTAAAATCATTTTGAGTATTTAACACTCATAGTATATACCAACTAAGTCTTATACTACATAGTCATTTTACCTTTTCAATTCGGACTGATATCTACAATAGACATTTAGACCTTCAGTGAAAGTAGTATGCATTCCTGTTTCTTGATCTTTATCAAAAATTTCGAATAACTTGCACTATCTGAAAATGTTGGTTTTAAGCAAGAGTGAGCACGATGGCTCAACAAGTTTAACAGTTACACATAACACATTACATGTTTCACATATTATACATGTTCTGCATTTTATTCTTACATCATGTATTTCATGCTTTTCATTTTATGAATACTTCTACTTCTTATAATAATCAACTAGCATCTAACAATTCATGCTTCATATTTTCACATGTAATCATACTTCATGCTTTTCACATAACACAAATATCATTAATATATCTCCATATCAATAATATAATATCAAATTGTAACATATTAATGCACATAGAAGTAAGTTCTGAAAAACTTGTCTGGTTCGCTTCTACCGTTTACGCTTATTTGCATCTTTCGTTCAACCTACAATTTATATATAAAATCGACATAATCATTAGTTAGAATGACTATTAATTAGTCTTAACTTAAGACCTTAACTTCAAATTATTAACTATTTAGTTGTTTGACAAATAACTCTTAAGTTCCGGACAAAAAACCCTAGTTCAAACCTAGTTGGACATGTCGGGTAAGCTTATCCAACTTTCACCAATACCTTACGTTCTTCATACAACCTATATTTTATAAGTTGTCTAATGTTTAGTCACTAATGGACTCATATCTTGGTTTAGTTCATTTAAACTTTCTTCTTTTACATAGCTTAATGATTCGGACATTTAATAATATACCAAATACCTCAAAATATTATATACCTTTGATAATATACAACTACGTTCAAATATTATTAACCATTTAATAATATTTTAATCACTTATTAGTATTATTAACCATTTAATAATATTTTAATCTCTTACTAATATTATTAATCATTTAATAATATTTTAATCATTTATTAATATTATTAACCATTTAATAATATTTTAATCATTTACAAATATTATTCACTATTTGATAATATTTTAATCTCTTATTAATATTATTAACCATTTAATAATATTTTAATCTCTTACTAATATTATTAACCATTTAATAATATTTTAATAACTTATTAATATTATTAATCATTTAATAATATTTTAATCACTTACTAATATTATTAACCATTTAATAACATTTTAATCATTTACAAATATTATTCACCATTTGATAATATTTTAATCTCTTATTAATATTATTAACCATTTAATAATATTTTAATCACTTCTTAATATTATTAATCATTTAATAATATTTTAATAATTTATTAATATTATTAATCATTTAATAATATTTTAATAATTTATTAATATTATTAATCATTTAATAACATTTTTATCATGTACTAATGTTATTAATCATTTAATAACTTTTTAATCATATACTAATATTATTGATCATTTAATAATATTTTTATAATCTTTAATCATTACCAATGGTTAATTTTTTAATTGTGTTAACCTTAATCTTTAACTTAAATATTTAGCTATCATTTAGTCACTAATAAACTCTCTTACAATAGCTTATCTTTATTTCAATAGTGTAATTACCTTTTGTTAAGTTTTACAATGCCTGACAAACGAAACTTTTAGTTCCGAACAAGTCTGGACCAAAAATCAAATTTTTCTACAAGCAAGGGCGTATCTACGCCGGCCCAAGGCATTTCTGGGGCATAAATACGCCGATGGACAGAAGCTAGGCGTATTTTGGGCGTATTTTGGGCGTCTAGATGTCAGAGTTTGGCTATCGAAACCTCTCTTAGTAGTTTAGCCATAACTTTATCATACGAAAATATTTTGAGGTGATTCTTGAGTCTACATTTATTAGAATTTCATGATCTACAACTTCTCTTTAGATCACAAATCTAAATTCCAAACGGAAGTATCTGTAAAATCGCCCACAAGGACAGAATGAAAAACTAGTTTCATAAATCCTTGGTTCGATTGGTTCAAACATGAATAAAATGAAATCTACACATCCAAATGATATCAACTCATTGTTTATGTCTTCCTAACTTCTTGTTTTACAATATTTCATGGTTCGATCATATTATTGAAAACGTTTTGACAAGAAATTTACGATCTAACCGCTTAGGGTTTCAAAACGCCCTATTTTGTGGTAAAAGCCATAACTTCCTTGTTTTTTCATGTTTTTGAAAGCTTCAAGTTGAGTTTTCTTAAAAAATCATATATGTAACTTTCTAGCTATAGAAATTAATTTTCCAACTTGTACCTTTCAATCTACAACATTAAATAACACATAACTACTAAGGTTTTTACTGGTAAATCTCTATATGCACTTTTCTTCTAATTCTTTGCATACCACCTATAAAAATACATGTATTAACTATATCAAACCATGGATATACCTATATATCATAGTTTTAGACTTCTAGATCATCAAAATAACTTTTGATCGGTAAAAAAAATATTTTAACCGTTCAAATCATATCTAAACTATAAAAATGAACTAAAAAGGGTTTAGAACACTTTTTAACCTTTTATACATGGATGCTCTCCTTCCTCTTGACATGATCTTGGCTTGTGACTCCTCATTAACTATCCTTTAGCATTTTCCCATGGTGGATCATCAATCTCACAAAGTAGCTCTTATTTTTCTCTAGAGCTTCTCTCTCTACAACACTTGAACTAGCTAGCAAATGACTAACATTTGCTAGCTCTTTCCCTCTTCTCTATATATAGCATTCCCTTAATCACCATCAACTCCTACTAATCAACTAACATAGTCAAATTAAGAGCTAATTATGCTTACTATTGGATTGATTGATCACTTGAATGACTAGGTGATTGACTAGGGTTGGTGAACCACTTTGATATTGTGTACAAGTGAAGCAACCAAGCAAAATCAAGCCACCCCCTTGTGGGGCCCACTAAATCTCAGTAAAATGGGATTAAATCTTCCATTTTTGCTTTATTTTTATAGCTTAAATATATATATTAATGTTGACCAATTTTGACTATCATTTGGGCTTCACATTGGACTCTAGGATTTAAATATATTGGGCTTATCCATTTAATTTGGTTGGGCTCAATTTAATTATTCTATTGGGCTAGCATTAAATACACTATGTTACATTTAATTAAAACAAGCATTGAGCTAGTTTAATTATTATATGGATCAAGGTTTAATTAATTACATAAACTATTAGGTTACTTTATTTAACTTAGTTTAATACCTCATTTGGACTTATAATATAATCCAATTAGACTTACTTTAAATTATTCTACTATTTTGGGTTACTCAATTAACTCATTCATAGTTAATTCTCATTATCATATTTAGTTACCTAGCAATTAATCAATGTTTGGTTAATGCTCTCTCTTGTCTACCAACTAGGGTTATTCAATTAACCCTATATTAGTTAATTCTCTACACTCAACCAAATTTCTCAACACTTTGACCATCAGTTGACTTTCTAAATGTTTGGGCTACATAGTTTACCTTGCATTTGGCTCTCTTATTTAATTACTTGGGCTACCCAACACAACTCACGCATCTTCCATAACTTGGGCTAGGTAATTTATTTAATTGGACTACCACCACACTATATACAATACTTGCCAACATAATTTAATTAGACTTATCTTAATTACCTCTTAGACTATAACATTTGGGTTTATTATTTAATTACCCACCTTTATGCAAGTATTCCTATATGGGGCTAATATGTATAATCCTTTTGGGCTAGTCAACTTGTAGTAATTAAATTACTTGAACTCTTCATGAGGTTAGATCCATAAATTTATTTGGACCTCTATATAAATTACCAACAAGACTTTCAACCATTCAAATATTGGGTTTGCTTTAATCCATTAATGGACTCTATACAATAACTTAATAATTAAATTAATTACTTCTTAATATTGTCATTCTAGACAAACATACTAGTTTTTATATAACTTTAACTCATAACCAATATAATTAACCTGATTAATTATATTTCATGACTTTTTCTCTTACTTCATATTTAAACTAATTAATTTATTAGTTTAATTGAGTATTAATTTACTCATTTTCTTATTTGGCTAACAAGCACACTTTAGGTATATATGTATATCAATATAACCACCTTCACTTCTCAATTAAATTTATTTCCTTAATAAATTCTCTACATGTATCATTACAATATTCCCACATTTAATTTCTAACAAATAAATTATGTTAAAAAAAAAATATTCACCAATTTTCTACACATCTCACTTCGACAACTTTAGGTTTTAAACCATAATCTTTAATTAATTATTTCAAATCTTATTTACAATTCTTGTAAATATCTGGGATATTACACTGTGTACTGGGTTAACAAGTATTTCTACTGTAACATTTAATAGTCATAAGACTATAAACACATTTTCACTATAAAGATACTACGCTAGGAATCACCCTATTGTACCATATGTTATGTATAACGTTTAATCTTTGCGAGTGAAGTCGGAGCTATATGCCGACAAAAATATATCTACTTCTGTAATTGTTCACATTAGACTTACTATAAAATTCTGCACCAGAATAATTTAGATTGGAAATAAAACTTGAACCATTTCTGACAAAAGGTGTCCAGTCAAAATAAATGACATAGACTCACATCATTAAACTGTTCATACATTACGAATTAAAAATCATTTTAGATTAGTTAAAATAACTAAAATTCATTTGTAAGACTTCATGATACTGCATCATCTTGACAGTGCGTTGAGGATTCCGTCATTACTTCATGACTTCATAATACCACATATCTTGACAGTAAGTTGATGATTCCGTCATTTTCATCACCACACCATGACTTAAATGACATGTGATGATTTCATAAATACATTTTGATATTTTTAAATCGATTTGTCTAGCCGAAATAATTAGCATAGACTCTTCTTTAAACGTTTTAAATATTGAAAATTATTTTAGGTTTTATCATATCATCACAGGTAACGATGGACTTCTCTACCTCTCCTGTTACTGCGACTTAATAATAAAACAAGAAAATTCATTTATCTTTTCAAAAGCACAAAAGTGCGAATTTAGCACGATTTTAAGAATTTCAAAGTGTAGCATAGCTAGAAGATTTGGAATATCTAAAAACCTCAATTTTTTCCTCCGCATTCTTTTTTAGCTTAATATCTACATCAAGTATAGCTTTAATCTTGTTACTTAACTCTATCCATACTCACTGTTCATTAAACTTACCACACTTTAGGAGTTCATGAACTTGCCACAATCATATGGGTTGATGAACTTATCCTAATCAGACCAAAATCGTTCATTCGCTGAGGGGTTCCACCATACGATTATGAGTCACGAACTTACCATAAGTATGAGTTTTAAGAACACGTACCTACCTTAACATCATCTACCTATACGTTATACACATGAGAAAAGAATCACATTCTCAACATACATATAACGATTAGCGTGACACCAGGTTTAAATCGATAATCACTATAGGAAGCTAAGTGGTTGTTAAACTAAACACAATCTCTTGCCCATACAAGGAATTAGTCAACTCAGCCACTAATCAATATAGGAAGTTAAGTGGTCCTTAAACTAAGAACAAGTCCCCTGCCCATACAAAGGAATGTTCAACTCCACCACTATATTAATATAGGAAGCTAAGTGGTTCTAAAATCAAGCACAAATTCCTGTCCATGCAAGGGATCATACAACTCAGCCACTACTATGAATCCTCAATTAAAAACCCATAAACCTCTAACTTTTCTTCTTAACTTAATACGAATTTCCTTAATCCATATTTTAACATATATAACTCATTATGAGTTCATTTTTCTAGATCATTTCATGACCTTATTAGCATTTTCTTTCTGCTTCTCAAAATCTTATTATAAGATATCTTCTATCTTTTCTTCAAATTAGGTACAACATTATCCTTTTCATTTCTCTTATATCTTCTTAAATCCATCTTTGGATAATCTTCTATATATGAATTTCCAAATTCATCTTTTATTACTTAAACTCTACCTGAGTTCATTCATTTACCATTTTACTTATCTTCTACTACGGTTATAGTATAGGGTACTCTTACCTAAGATTTTTAACCTATCAGCTCTGATACCAACTTGTGACGACCCTGAATCCGGGTCCCTTGAACCTGGGATCCGGTTCAACACGAGTACAACATTTTCCTTATCAATCATAACTTATAACAATATTAAAATTGATATATAATAATTTATTTAAAATTTTACAACACCTCTTTCTATTTCAGAATCGCAATCTTTACAAATTCCTAGTATGTCTCAATATCATGCATGATACGACATTCTATTACAATCACTTTGAGTATTTAATACTCATTTTACATACTAACAAATTCTTATTCTACACAAATATTTTACTTGTCCAATACGAACTGATATCTACAATAGTCATTTAGACCTTTAGTGAAAGTAATGTGCATTCGTGTTCCTTGGTCTTTATCAAAAACTTCGACTAACTTGCAGTTATCTGAAAATGTTAATTTTATAGCAAGAGTGAGCACGACGGCTTAATAAGTTTAACAGCTACACATAACACATTGCATGCTTCACATATTAAACATATTCTGCATTATATACGTATATCATGCTTTTCATTTTATGAATGCTTCATACTTCTTATGCATCGCATATAATACACATATAACATATATCAAGTTATGCTTCTTATTCTGTACATACTTCGCATATAATCATACTTTATCGTTTCACATAACACAACTATTATCAATATATTCTCATATCAATAATTTAATAACATATGATTGCATAGAAATGCGCATAGGAGTAAGTTCTGAAAAACTTGTCTGGTTTCCTTCTACCATTTACGCTTATTTTGCGTCTTTCGTTCAACCTACAATTTATATATGAAATTGACATCATCATTAGTTATAATGACTATTACTTAGTCTTATATAAGACTCTAACTTCAAATTATTAACTCTTAAGATGTTCGACAAATGAACCCTTAAGTTCCGGACAAAAACCTTAGTCCAAAATATAGTTCGGACATATCAGGTACGCTTAACCAACTTACGCCTTCACTACATTTTTTTTGTACGACCCACATTTAATAAGTTGACTAAAATTAGTCACAAATAGACTATTTACATTGATTTAATTCAATTAAACTTTCTTCTTTTACATAAATTAATGATTTGGACATTTAATAATGTACCTAATATCTCAAAATATTATCTACCTTTGATAATATACAATTACATTCAAATATTATTAACCATTTAATAATATTTTAATCACTTATTAATATTATTAACCATTTAATAATATTTTAATCCCTTATTAATATTATTAATCATTTAATAATATTTTAATCTCTTACTAATATTATTAACCATTTAATAATATTTTAATCCCTTATTAATATTATTAACCATTTAATAATATTTTAATCACTTATTAATATTATTAACCATTTAATAATATTTTAACCTCTTCCTAATATTATTAACCATTTAATAATATTTTATTTCAAACAATACCAACAATTAACTTTTTAATTGTGTTAATCTTAGTCTTTATTTTAAACATTTAGCTACCAAGTAGTTACTAATAAACTCCATATATTGGTTTATTATACAAATACATTCATTTTACACATATTTCAACTTAAATTTTCAAAGAAAATTCGATCTGGACTGACCTGACCCGACTCGAACCTCAAAAAAACTGCTAGGCAGTGGACTTGGGCGCGGTTGTGCCCACCACGAGCGTAGGTGCACTCGGCCCTTTTTTTAGAAGACCAAATTTTTGGGGTGCACGACCCTTTGTCGCTCTAACAGTGATAACTTCTTTATTTTTAAATATTTTGGGGTGATTCTTAAATCCATTCTTATCAGAATTTATCTCTCTATAACTTCTTTTTAGATCACAAATTCAAATTTCAAACAAAACTAGACTAAAAACTGCTCACAAGGACAAAGTAAAATCTATCTTCACAAATCATTGGTTTTATTGGTTCAAGCTTAAACAAAATAATATCTACACATCCATATGACACCAACTCAGTGTTGTTGTCTTCCTAAATTCTTGTTTTACAATATTTCATGATTCAATCATATTTTTGAAAATGTTTTGACAAGAAATTTAAGATCGAACCGCCTCGAATTTTACCGGTAAATCGTTACATGAACTTTTCTTCTAATTATTTGCATATCATTCATACAAATATATGTATTAACTATATCAACCATGGATATACCTATATACCATAGTTTTAGACTTATAGAGCATCAAAATAACTTTTGATCGGTTAAAAATTCATTTTGACCGTTTAAAACACATATAGACTCTAAAAATGAACTAAAGAAGGTTTAGAACACTTTTGAGCCTCTTATACATAGATGCTCTTCTTCTTCTTCTTCTTAATATGAACTTGACTTAGGACTCCTCCTTGACTATTCTCTAGCACTTGTTCTTGGTTGATTTTCAATCTCACAAGAGTTTGCTTGCTTTTCTCTCAAAGAAATTCTCTCTTTTCTCTTTAGAATTTCTAGACAAATGACTAACATTTGCTAGCTCTTTCTCTCTTCTCTATATATAGAACTTTGGTAAGCTCAATTAACTTCCTTAATCATCTAATGTTAGTCAATTTAACTCTCTAAATCAAGCTTACTATAGCAAGGAATGACAATATGAATGACAAGAATGAATGACTTCAATCAAGGTTGCTTGTAAGCAACATTTGGAGTGAAAATGAAGCAATAGGAAGCCACACTCAACATTTTCATGTGGGCCCCCCTCAAAATTCAAGATTAGTTATTTTACTACTTTAATTTGGCTTTATTTTTATGTCATATATCATTATATAAGCATCGATATATATATATATATATATATATATATATATATATATATATATATATATATATATATATATATACACACACACACACACACACACACACACACACACACACACACACACCCCAATATATGTATACACATTCACCTATACTTGCACAATACTTGCATTTTTCTCATATTTCACCATTAAAATGTCACACATCAACTTGATACATAGATGGTGAAGTGCAACATAAGCAACATAACACCAACACTTAACCTTAGTCACTAAAAGCCCAACCTTAGTTAAAGCTCATCTTATTTATATATGCATATTTATATATCTCCCAATAATTAACCATAATGTGGTTAACTTTCTACATTCAAGTATACGTATATATTCAATATATTTATATATTTACTAACACTTAACTCTAGTATTGGTTAATATTTTATTTTTATTACCACTTAGGGTTAACAACTAACCCAACAATGGTTAGTTCTCTACAACATGCAACCCAAGGTTACCTACCAATTCTATCTTGATAAATTATATACATACATAATTGTATCTATAATATTCTTTCACTAATTAACCTATATAAGGTTACTATCTTCTAACAACTAACCTAAGGTGAAACTATCAACCTCACATTGGTTAACTCTCATCCATCATGTATATATATAATTATGTATCTATACATTTTGCTAGCAATTAACTCATGCATAGTTAAAACTTTAATTTATTTATCACTTATGGCTACTCAATTAACTTATCTATAGTTAATTCTCATCATCATATTCATTTACCTAGCAATTAACCAATGTTTGGTTAATGCTATCTCTTGTCTACTAACTAGGGTTATTCAATTAACTATACATTAGTTAATTCTCTACACTCAACAATAATTGCCAATATTATTTCATTGGACTTATATTAATTACCTCTTGGACTATTAATTAACATAATATTTGAGCTTATTATTTAATTATCCACCTTCATGCAAGTATTCACTTATTGGGCTAACACATATCATCCTTTTTGGGTTAGTTAGTTCACTAATAGTAATTAAATTACTTGAACTCTTCATGAGGCTACATCCTTAAATTTATTTGGACATCTTTATAATTACCAACATGACTTAAAATAATTAACATATTAGCTTGCTTTAATCCATTATTGGACTCTATATAACAACTTAATAATTAAGTTAATTACTTAATTAATTAACTTCATAATATTGTCATTCTAGGTAATATTCTAACTTCTCTACTTGCTAATTTTAGCTTTAATTCATGACTCATATAATTAACTTAGTTAATTATATTACATGACTTTTATTCTTACTCCATACTTAAACTAATTAATTTATTAATTTTATTGAGTATTAATTTACTCAACTTTTTATTTGGCTAAAAGCACACTTTAGGTATATATGTATCAATATAACAACATTCACTTCTTAATTGAATTTATTTTCTTAATAAATTCTCATGCATCATTATAATATTCTCACATTTAATCCCTAAGAAATAAATTAGGTTAAAAAAATATTTGCTCATTTTTTACACATCTCACTTCTCGAACTCTAGGTTTTATACCTTACCCTTTAATTAAATCATTTAAGATCTTATCTCCAAATCTTGTAAATATCTGGATATTACACTTACCATAGTAAGTTTAAGAGTATGAAAAAAATGACATCTCTTACCTTAACACATGACTAGATACAGATTTCTATATATATATATATATATATATATATATATATATATATATATATATATATATCATCGAATTGATAACTACCACATATATATTTTATAGTGTATACAAACTCGTATGAAATAATCAAAAATGATTTGATAGTATAAATTCATATAGTATAGGAAATATACTTCAAAATAATTTTTAGAGAAGTAAACAATATTTCAAAATAATATCATCCAAAGAAAGTTTTCAAAATAAATATTCTGAAAGAAGAGTCTTCTAAAGGAATAGTTGTAAATAACATGTGACATATGTGAGTGCTTATATAAATTTTATAGAAAACTTACTTGGATAATACATTTACTTTTATTGATCTTCACCAATACTTAAGATAGCCTTAACTTACTCAGAGAAATCTTTCACTAAGAATATTTAGAAAGTGGAAGGAAGGATAAGTAAGAAAGATATAAAAATTTCTTATGCTAAGCCCTCTATTTATAGCCAAAAACTTAACCAACTATTTTAAAAACATATTTCACATTTTTTAATCTACACCATTCATTATTTTTCACACTTTAATATAAACCATCCATTAACTAATCACACGATTCACAGCCTAATCACATGATTCACATCTTAATCTAACTTAATCTACATCATCCATTAGCAAATTACATGATTCACACATTTTACTAACTTACTCTATACCATCCATTAGCAAATCACATAATCCATATCTTAACTTACTCTATACCATCCATTAGCAAATTACACGTTTCATATTTTTAAGCTTCACATTACACATTTAAATATTATATTATTCATCTTTTATATTATTATATTATTGACTTAATATCACAATTATTTAAATATCCAGTGTTATTCAAATAATGAGTCTGTCTAACTATTTAATACCCGTGACTACTACTGTGACAATTATTGGTACAACGATACAAGATGTTTTGCATTGTGGCGATTATTGACTAAATAATATATAATGTTGTGTAATGACAATTATTGGTTCAATAATGTAAAATACAGTGTAATGACAATTATTGATAAAATATTGTGCAATACTGTGTGCCACTAAAAAATACCATGAAATATCGTATGTTACTACTCTTTTATCACTTGGTATTTAAATAGTTAAAAATGATAGTACCGTTGACCATTTTTATTTAAAAAGAATAATGTTGTCGTTTTTTATATCCGATAATATTTCGTTGTAGGGTCCACCAATGATTGGTTATTTTGGCGTCGCCGTGTGACGCCCCAAGATCCCACCTTCCTTAAATTATATCCATTCTATACTGGATTATGAAAACATTAACCTTAAACCGTATTAACCGGAATCTCGTGCGTCAAAACTTTACCTTTGACCTTTAAAATCCTTTATTTGACCATAAATGCGATCCATTTTTTTTTTATTTTACTTTAAAACCAACTTTCAATACCTGCCTCAGGATCGTAACGCTCACTTACTCTTCCTTACAACTTAGGTCAGCCATTATAATTTGTGACCTAGTCTATTCCAATTATCATATCATACACAACATTATGATTTATATCATATACAGTAAATAAATTTCGTCATTATTCCGTCTATATATATATGGCTCTATTTGCATATACTTGTTCCTGTTCGTATATACCTGTTTACATACATGTGTCGTATATCATTTTGACCGCTTAATTACTCCATACATACGAGTTTATCACATTTACAATTCAACTTAACATACACATAACTTTACCTCATTACAATCTCTACTTTGAATAATACATACATGAACATTTACCTATAGGAATTTACAAACTATACATCTTCTTATACCATCTCGATTGATCATTTAAAAACAACTATTACATAACTTGCAGTTATACAAATTTACATGCCACAATTTTTTCTCATGCTTGACCATACATTCACTTCTGTTACCTTAGTTGAACCGGATCATCCAGCATTCTCATGTTTTACCTGAAATGTTAGTTAGTAGCAAGGGTGAGCACATAGGCTCAGCAAGTAATTCAGATAACACATTACATGCTTACAATTTATATATATGCGTCATGCATCCTTTACTTTATCATACTATGCTTAATTTCACGTATTGCATTTAACAGTTAAATCACGTAATTGCACGGAGTGCACATCTCAAATTATCACATAGTTCGCGTAGGACAGTTAGTACACTCAAGTCTAAAAAACTTGTCTGGTTTGCATTATTTTACTTAACCTGTACTTCCTCAATCATCCTTCGTTATCCGTCTTGTCGGCTTGCTCATTTCAAACTCTGTCTGTCAACATATAACTTATATGTCATTATAAGATCATAAACTTGTATAAATTATCAAACTAATTCCATAAATACATGACCATCCGTCTTTAACCATTTCACATTTGATGTATTACACCTTATGTAGGTTTATAATACACCCTAACTTGCTTCCTACCTTTTTCATAACTTATATCATACTTTAGCTTAGCTTTATGCATGTTATATTATGTCATTCATTATCTCATTATACCACAACACCCTTTTCATAGTATATTTTTATCAATCTAGGGTTTATATAACTTATCTCTATTATTTAGAATCAAAACATTTCATTTTGGGTCAAAAATAACATTTTTCTAAACTCTGCTATACGTGGCCCCGACCAGATTTTTGGCCTAGAATCCATGGCCTCGGCCAAAACCTCTCAGCCAAACATGGCCCCGGCCGTGGTTTGCCTACAAAAATCTGGCCCCGGCCGTGGCCCAAAATCTGAAATTTTGATTTTCTCTCCTGCTTTGCAGATTTTTAATTCTTTAACCATACATCCAATTGACACCAAATTTGGTACACATGTAGACCTCATACTGTAATGTCCTAGAATTTTCACGTCATTATTAATTAAATTATTAATTTAATTTCCGACGAGTTAGTTTTACGAGATTATTTAAATCTTTTATTGTGATTAATTAATTATGTGATTAAATGATTATATAATTAATTACTAAAATTAATTAAAGGGGGTCACTAATATGTTATTTAAATTAGTGAACAAACCCTAAAGTTTTAATATCAAAATAGTTGATAAGTTTCCTATTAATTAAATATTCAATTAAATTGAATATAATGAGTTAATTAAATATAATAAATTAATTAATATGATTATTAATTAATGTAAATAATGTGAAATATTAATAATAATATTTATTAATCCATTTAGTAATTTAATACTAATGAGTTAGAATATTTAATTATTTATTCAATCTAATTGTTTATTAAATCATGGATTGAATAATTAAGGTGTAAATTATTAAATTAGCCCAACATGGGTCAATTAGTAGCCCAAGTGTAGAATAATAAAATTTGACAATTTAGTAGCCCAAACAATTTAATAGAAGCCCAATTGGTATTTTAAATTAAAGCCCAATGATTGGCCCACTTGAAAAATACGTAATTAAACTATTTAATTATTAAAGTAAGCCAAATGACTATTATTTTGGGACAAATAATAGTCCATCAGCCGAAGCATGCTAGGAGATGAGAGAGAAAAGTGATCTTTGGTGTTTATTTTAATTTTATTTTCATTTATTTAATAAAAGGATTGCTTGCTTTATTTTTAAAGTACATAGACACCATGCTTCTTTTCACCAACTAAGTCATGGCTTATTAACTTGTGTAAGTATCCAATAGCTAGCTTGTAATGGTCAAAATTATTAGATACATTATGTGTATCTATTAATTTTTCAAGTATACTTGAAATTGATAGATGTTATTTCATTTTTGCTCCAAAACCAAAAGAGAAAGCTAGAGAGCATTTGAGAGTGAGAAAATAGTGAGAGCAAAATACTAAGAGAGGAGAAGGAGTTCTTGGTGCATGTCATCTTCTTTCATCACCTACTTTGGAAGAAAAAGGAAGATAGCCATTAAAACAAGGTAATTGTTATTTTAAATGTAGTTTGTTTTTAAATTAAATAAATCATCATGTTAGTATAAACATGTTAATATAGTTATTAATGTGTAGTTGTAATATTTATGCCATGCTTGAGTTTAATAGGTTTGGTTTGTATTTTGGTATATTTTATATGCTAAAATATGTATTTAATAGTGTGTAAACAAGTTTTTGGAATTTATGTCCAAAAATATTTTTATAAAACTTAGGTTTGATGTTCTAATATTATAGAACATTAAATCATGAGAAAAACAAAGTTTGAATCACTTAAAATGGAGTTATACACAAAAAGTTATGATTTATGGTAGTTTATTTGATGTAAAATTTTTTATAAAAAAATAATGATATTAAATCATGAAAAATTAATTTTTCATGTTATAAATTAATATAAGGTGATTGGTAATTTTTTTGGATTTTTATTAAGGATTTAAAGCTTACTTGATGGTATATTTTTATTTAAAATGAGTATTACCGGACACTGTTCACATTCTGTCGGTAGAAAAAAAAAAAAAAAAAAAAAGATTTTTCCGCGCAATGCGCGGAAGGTTGTATGGTTAAAGGACGCGGAGCCAAACGACGTCGTTTGGCACCGTTAGAAATTTACTCCGCGCGTAAGCGCGGAAGCCGTATCCGGCTTTCCAAAAACGGCGTCGTTTTGGCCCGTAAATTCGGTAACGCGCGCCATGCGCGGTAGATAAATTTTGGCGGAATTACGATTCTGCCCCTCCGTGTTTTTCTCGGCGAAATTACTATTTTGCCCTCGGTTCAGTTTTCGGATTATTTACGGAAATGCCATTCGGGTTAAATTTAAATAATTTAAATATTTAAAAACTAATTTAAAATTATAACAAAAATAATAATAATACAAAAATAATATTGGGGAGGATATTTTTCATTAAGTTTAATATTTAAATATTTTAAATATTAATCTAGTTAGCTAAACCATGGTTAAGTTAAATAAATTTATTATTTATTTATTATTTTAAATGTTAATAATAAATAAAGATAATAAATTAGCAACTATTATTTAATGCCTATTAAATAATACTTAAAGAGAGATAAAATTTATAAATGAATTATTTATTATTTAAATATTATTAAATAATAAATAAGGATAATTAAGTAATTAATTATTATTTAATTAGCATTAAATAAAGATTAATGAAAATTAAGTTATTAGAGTAATAATTTATTATTTAATTTAAATAATAAATAAGAATGATTTGATTATTATTTAACCTTAAATAATAATTAAAATTTATTAAATAATTAATTATTATTTAATTGACATTAAATAATAATTAAAGAGGATTAAGATTAGTAAACTATTATTTAATTTCCTTAAATTAAATAATAAGTAAGGTTAATTACTTAGTTAATTATTGGTTGATTAACATTAAATTAAAGAAGGTTAAAATTAAGTTAATAATTTTTTATTATTTAATTATAATTAAATAATAAGTAAGTACAATTAGTTATTATTTATTTTAAATAATAACTAGAGTTAATTAATTAATTTCTATTTAATCAATATTAAATAGTAATTAAATAGAGATTGAGTTAATAAAATAAATTGAATTTAATTATACTTTAATTAAACAATTGTAATAAGTTGTTTAAAGGTTTAATAAGTGTCCAACGCTTAAGAAAAATATTTTTTAACTTATTAAATTATTAACCTAATTTGATTGAGGGTCTATAAGGTTAATAATATTATTTCGACTAACGTAAATTATGTGTTAGTACTTATATGATAAATAAGTACCTTAGTGAGCGTATAGTTGTGCAAATACGCCGTACTAATTATTAGACCAACTTTATTAATGTTAGGTCTTTTCAAAGCCAGTTAGTTAAAGCTAGACATATATTGTAGCTGAGCAGACAGGCAAGTTCCTTATCTCTAAACTCATTTCATTGAGCAAATTATTTATCCAAGCTTGAACTGTTATTTCCAAGCATGCTTTGAGTGGTTTAATTACTTTACAATTATTCTACATCGATATTGTTGTTATTCGCACTTATTGCACTTGAGATTGTACAGTCATTGACTTGTACTTAATTACTGTTCTACTGTTTAAAGAACTGTTCAAAGTAGGTCTAAGCCATTGTTCGGCTAGACATTTATGTTAAAGATTTTAAAAGCTATCCAAATCATTGAAGATGCGGATTCTTAGACTATTATGAACACCCCTTTATTATAGGGGAGTACCCTGTATCTAATTTCAGATACAAAAATACGGAAATTAAATGTTATGCATACACATATTGTACTGAGGCTGATCCCCTCGGGTACATATTTCTGGTAGTAACCATTGGGTCAACCTGCTATTGACTCCAGTGGATATTTATAGTTCATAGTCTATTTGACTATCCTAATTTTAAAAGCAACTTATTATTTCTGCTTATGTTATTCACATTATTGAATTGTTCAGCTATTCCCTTTCATTCATGATATATTGTTCCTTGTTGTTATTTAAACTTGTTGAGCAAACTAGTTGCTCACTCTTGCTATATCATGAAACCTTATTGCAGTGCAACCCGAGACTTCGGGAAAGAACAAGGGTAAAGGAAAGATGAAGTAATAGACTTCGAGATGCAGCCCTGTAGTTAATTTAATTAACTGTTATGTACTATAAACCCTAAGTACTTTATTAAGGGTATTTGTGTACTTTTGTGTAAGGTTATCGTGTCTTAGGACTAGTAACACCTTTTGAATGAACAACATATGTTTATTATTCCGCATTTAGTTATTGTATGTTGTTTAGAGGTGAATGTTTGTATTGGATCGTGATGACCGGATCCGGGTATTTGGAACCCGAATTTGGGGGCGTCACACATACTATAGTATTTTATAAAATTTTCATTTTCCTCATTTGGCTCTTTAAAATTAGAGATACATTTGCCCATAGGAGGGCTGTTCATAACATTTCCAGACTTAGAAAAATTTTCAGAACTTTAGATTCAACTTTTGCAACTTTGTGATTTTTGGCCATAAGCTTTAAAATTCCATTCCGACACTTGACATAGCTCACATACATCATATATGACATGTCCCAACTTTCAAAACCGTAAAATTTCGCACGAGGCGATTTTTGTCCATAAAAATCCATTTCGATTCGAAACGATCGATTTCGATCGTTCGAATCGCCAATTCATTCAAATTGAAATCCGTTGATTACCAAATCGACTCTAACATGTGTAATATCATAAAACTTAAATGTTTGGCCTCATTTCACCTTTAACTCCTCAACTTTGTCAAAAATCACCTTTTGGTTGGATTTTCACTAACTTTTCCAAAATTTTCATTTCCAAAACTTAACCTCCATTACAACTCTTGACTCTATGCACCACATAGGCAATCATATACATATTTAACGATTTCATAGGCCCATATAACTTCCATATGCACATTCTAGTGCACTTTACAGATTATTACGTTGTCTACACAAAAAGTATAGCCTAATATTCAAACTTCCTTATATAAAACACAATTTCAACCTTTCATGATCCTTTTAGGCTATCTAGCATGAAATTTATGCATATATCTTACATGTTCCACCTTCTTAGCTAGGTTTTTACCACATCTAGCCACATGTAACATATAATCATTCATGAATCATGACTTAATATCACACTTTCCTTAGCAAAACATGATTATCTTCCATTTATGATTCTTTAAAGTTATTTACCATAAAATTTCTCATGCTTCTCATATGATCATCCTTTCTAACTAAACTTTATCACTCCCATCAACTATTAACACATGATTCTTCCATAAATCATGACTTCAAGCTTCAAAAATATACAAGAATAATCCATCAACTTTGCTCAACTAACTTTCAAGCCTAAGTTTTCATCAAATCATAACAACATATTACATAGGATCATACCTTGAACCATATTTATAGCTTGTAAACATACATAATCATTACACCACCTTGATTCTACTACTTTCAAGCTTAGGGTTTCAACAAATCTTAAACCTATATCATGTAACTTACATAAATTCCATAATCAAACCATGTATTTGAAAGATACATGCATGACTATACTTAAACTTCCATTTAAACTCATAAATTCTAAGTTCTAAAGTTTGAACATGGTTATACCTTACTCGATGACCAACTTCTTGACATGTAGAGCTTTGTCATGATGAACTCTTCCTCTTTTCTTCTTGCTCCATGATTGTTTGAGCTTTCTAACTCCAAAATTTCAAGCTTTTATCATAGCTTCCATGTCTTCCTTCTCTTTCTCTCTCTTAGGGCTGTTATCTCTCTTATTTTCCAGCAAGGTGTATAAAATGAGAGTTCATATTTACTTGGCTCACTTATATGGGAATTAACTAGGCTTGGTTAAGTAAATAACCATGGTTAACACTTCCAAGGGTATTTTAGTCATTTCACATGATAAGTGAAGGGCATTTCCGTCATTTCATTACTTAGGACACATAAGTCATTTTTTAATTTGTCAAGGGTATTTTGGTCAAAAGCCATCATAGGACACAATGGTCAATAATGGAATTGTTGAGGGCAATTTGGACTTTTGGCAATTTTCCTAGAGAATTTTAATTCTCTTAAATCTGTACTTATTCTTAACCATTTCAAGTGCATTTTGATCCAAACTTGTTTCATTATACTTGAATTTAATTCCATAATCAAATACACCATAATTGACTTGTCCCAAATCTCTTGTCACACCTCCAAAATGCCAATTTCATTAATTAATAATAATTATCCATAATTCACCATAATTACTAATCTTTACATATCATATCATTCTTAATTTTTTACGAACCATTTTTGGTTCCATGTTCCATAAAATTTCAATATCCGACATCTCAAAATGGTCATAATACTTATCTTTTCCATAAACCGCTTCCTCGAGAAGCGAACCTCAATCGGATTACTAAAATCCGTCGTCCTTTATCATTTAAACTCATAATATCATAATTACGTTTTTAACGTCGTTTCACTTATTTACATCACTCATATAAACCAATTCTCAACATATATGGAATCTACGTTCCTTATGCTTATATATAAGATTATTACTTTTTTGTCTTTACACACCATATTACAATTATCTTATTTCCATCATTTGATATCAATTTCCTTAACAAATCCATATATTCGTATATCAAAACGTAATATTCCATAATTCCTTAATAAACTAATTTAATTATACAATTTCTTATCCTCTGCACATACATACATGTTCTACCTTATAATTCTCATATCATCGCCTCTTCAGGCCTATTTATTAAGCTCGTTCTTAATTTTCATAACTTAAACATCAATTTACATATATATTTATCATTTCCTTTCATTTTCATCTTTGACCTTTTCTTTCTCTATCCGATCACATACTTATATACATATACACAATCTATTATCTACTGACACATAACATCGTGTCTTACAATAATTCTTTCAAGTTACCCTATTGTGGCTATTACAACTAATCATTCATTTTTAATACATTATATCACTATCTAACCATCATAGGTTCCTCTTAACGATTTCAACCACACATTTCATGTATATCACACTGATCGCATAATAATAATAATAATAATAATTCATACTTAATCATTACCGATATATTCTATTCTTCAGATCTAGGTTTTATCATATAACCTTTACTTAATTAATCATAATCCTCTTTTGGAATTACTATAGAAATCCGGGGTGTCACACGCCGTATGGATCAAATATTCCTCGATAAATCGAATATTTTTCGACAAAATAAATATTCTCTTTTATTTTATAATTTACACATAACATTCTTAATTTATAACTTTTATCAATATAACAAAATAATATATAAAGAAAATTAAATTTTATTCAATAAAAGTCGCAGTCTTACACTTAATCTAATTTATATGTAGGTTTTTTTCTTTTCTATGTTTTCTATCTTTTTTTTGGATAGATCCTCCTCTGAATCTTTATTTTTTTACTTAATAATTTGTTATGCTTTTTTATGACATTTGTTTTCTCCTTTTGTGAGACTTATTTTTTTTCTCCATAAGATGACTTTATTTCTCTTTTGTGAGAGAATTTTATTAACATCTCTCGTAAGATTTTACTTACTCCCTTTGGGAGATTATTTTATTTGTTCATGAGAATTTTTTCGATGTGTAAATTATTAAAGATAAATTGTTCAGTCTTAAGCGTGATGTTATTATGACGGCTTGTTCTTTTGTTGCCAGTGTTGAAAAAAATTCTCACATCTACTTATTATATTATTATTTTAGAATCTAACTGTTCTTCAAGAGTATTTGTGGTGTTCAGTAGTTGTTACTTCGATTAGCTATCTTCCTGATTATTTATTGTGTTTGAAATGATTACCATTTTAATTTTTGTGTTGTAATATTTTCATCTCTAGTAACAATATACTTGAGATGCTCTTCTTCTTTTTCTTAATATGAACCTGGCTTAGGACTCCTCCTTGACTATTCTCTAGCACTTGTTCTTGGTTGATTCTCAATCTCACAAGAGTTTGCTTGCTTTTCTTTCAAAGAAGCTCTCTCTTTTCTCTTTAGAATTTTTAGACAAATGACTAACATTTGCTAGCTCTTTCTCTCTTATCTATATATAGAACTTAGGTAAGCTCAATTAACTTCTTTAATCATCTAATGTTAGTCAATTTAACTCTCTAAATCAAGCTTACTATAGCAAGGAATGACAATATGAATGACAAGAATGAATGACTTCAATCAAGGTTGCTTGTAAGAAACCTTTGGAGTAAAAATGAAGCAATAGGAAGCCGCACTCAACATTTTCATGTGGGCCCCCCTCAAAATTCAAGATTGGTTATTTTACTACTTTAATTTGGCTTTATTTTTATGTCATATATCATTATATAAACATCGATATATATATATATATATATATATATATATATATATATATATATATATATATATATATATATATTGTTGTCTTTTAAATTATTTGATAAAAAAAAATTCTAATTTAAGTCAAATATACAAGAATCAAGATACAAGTTTGAAATACCAAAAGACTCCTAATGCAATAATGCCCTATTTTCATATTCTAACCAAAATATATTGTCGATTTTAAGAAAAGGGTATAACTCCATTTGGTCTACAATTATGTTCAAAAGTTTTTGAAGAAAAAGAAAATACCAGAGAACTTAAATTCTGATAAAAAAAGAAAAACATCAAATAAAAATGTAACACTTTAGACCCATATCGAAACACATGAAAATAATTTATTTGTATATAATGAATTAAATTACTAACAATAATATTTTTAGTTATTACCTTTTGAATAAGTATGTAATAAGCTAACTAAGATGATCTAAAAAGTATAAATTGGTGAACTTAAGAAATGTTAGAATTTCATATTTATAATAAAAAAAAATATTTGAAGGGTCAGATATATTAAATTGAACAAAATAAGTTTATAGATATTAATACTTTCTTTCCATTAAAATATTTTTAAATGACAAGCTTTTAAAACATAGTCTAACTGCTCGGAGGTTGATATGTTAAGTTTTAACATGATGTAGTTTTAATTAAAAAAAATGATGACTTATTTTAACAAAAACATTAGAAAAAGGAATTTACAAGTACCTAATTATTATTTAAAAATATGCTCCCTTTATTTTGAAATGTAAGGTAAAAGAAATTGAGCTAAATATACTTTTGCTACACAAAATTTCATCAATTCATAATTTGACCACTAAAGTAATTGGATTTACAAATTGATATATAAAGTTTCTAATTGTTTATAATGTCGACCTCAGGATTAATTTTTGATGAAAATTAATTGCAATACCTAATTTGCCAACAACTCATTTGATTTTATACAATTTGACCGCATTCAAATATAGTTTTATTTTATTAAAAAAATAAAAATATTAATTAATACATATAGAGAAGGAAAAAAAAGACAAAAAATAGAGACAAAACATTTCACGTCTTCACTAGTAACACAAAAAATTCAAATCGAAAATTGAAAAATTCAAATTCAAAATCAAAAACCCAACAAGAAAAAATACCAAAAAGAATCATAAGCCCAAGAATCTCCAACATTACAGTACATTGCTTATCTAATCTCTTTGAAGCAGACCACTACCACTCAAAGGAACACTTGCAATCAATAAAAACACCCATAATACCTAACAAAACCGGAACTGAAGTAACATTTTATAAAACCCCATAATCTTTTGATACTGATAAAAATTGGTGAAGCAACAAGGATGAAGCTGCCACGATTGTGGAACTGAAAGCCCCACGAAATTGTTTGAAATGGAGTCGGGTCTGAAGATGAGCGTCCTTGAGCCTTAGCCTCAAGAGCTGAGCTTTGTTTTCATCCAATTCGAACTTATCTTTGGACTTCGTTCAGGGTTTAAGTTCGTCTTCGGATGCGCCAGGCCTTCGAATCGCAGGTCTGATGCTCTGTTGAGAATTGGTGTTTTTGGGATTGACATCATCTGGGTGTTGATGCAAGTCTGGAGTCCATAAAGGAATAATTAAAGAAGGGATCTTGAGGAGAGAGAGAATTAGAGTGACAAGGAAGGCGAGAGAAATTTGGAGAATACACGTATTAATTAGTATTATTTCTCTCTCTCTCTCTCTCTTTCTCTATACGTATTAATTAGCATTTTTCTTTTTTAATTAAGTCAAGTCATATCTTATTATGATCAAACACCGTATAACATTAAATGGGTTATCGATAAATTTGGTATTTCGGTTAATTTTCATGAAAAATTGATTTTGAGATCAACATTGTAAGTAGTTAGAAAATTTATGTATCAATTTATAAGTCTAATTATTATAAATTGCTACAATGCCATAATTGTAATAACTCTAGGAAAAGAGCTCCAAACTAAAATCTAAAATAATGTACTAGAGAAAAGCTTAAAAATGAAAAAATAAAAAATAAAAAATGAAAGGGAGCAAGTGATTAAAATAACTAAATAAATAATGGCAAAATTGTAATTGGTTTGAAGGATGACTCATGGATGACAATTATAATTACAAGTTTGATAACCGTGTAAAGCACGGATAAATTTTAAAAATTACATATTTGAATGAATATTTATAATGGTAATAATTTATTTAATTTCAAATGAAGTCATAATATGTTACAATTATTTCTAATAATGATTTAGGATAAAGTATATATTTTACATTTGATGTCTTATCAAAACTATGAAGAATCTTAATAAAAATTTGTTTGCTTACAAAAAGTGATAATTTTAATTCTGATAAATTTTTAAACTTCTTACCAATGCCAGCCAATAAGTAACACTCAGTTGAATAAAAAAATATGTAATCAATACTAATATATAAAAGCAGCAAAGGTGATCCTTTCAATTTGACAATACTAATGTATAAAAGCAGCAAAGGCGATCCTTTCAATTTGAAAACAAGGTGAGCCAACTCCTGATTAATTAGGAGTGATCTTGGTTCAATTAGAAAATTTGTTGAGTGGTCTCGGTTCAATTGAAAAATTGAAAAATTAATCGGTGCTTTTCAACTCCTCTTGATGCTTTCTCTTCCCTAAATCCCCATCTCCTCTCAGATGCTTCCTCTTCCCCAAATTAACAATCCCATCCGCCTTTTCCTTTTCCTTCATCTCGGTTAAATTGAAAATAATTAAGTGGATTCCTTTCCTCGGTCAGTTTTTTCGATTCTTTCCGTCCTTTGGTTTCTCCTAATTCAATATCAGATCTCTTTAAACCTCATTATCACAAACCTATAAGTCCCAAATCAACAATTCCTCATCACCGTCTCGCAAATTCCAATTCCTTTGATTCTTCAAACTTCCATTCTTTGAAAAAAGTGAACTATCGCCACCGGCCTGCCGTTGTTGTTCCGGCGTCGTCGTCCTTGGCGCAACTGATGGTCGTCGAGTTAATGCCGACGCCAAAATAAATAATTTTAGTTTACTGTATGGAAAATTTTCGATCGTCCTAGAGGAACTGACAACAGAGGTTACTGCTCCAGTGGAAGCCATCAAGGTATCTATAATCTATCTATCTATTTTAGATTTACCCTGTAAAGGTGTGAGTATAAAGGCTAAGGTGTGCTATGCTAATAGACTAATAATGGTGTGTGTGTGTGTGTGTGTGTGTGTGTGTGTGTGTGTGTGTGTGTGTGTGTGTGTGTATATATATATATATATATAATAGTTAACTAGCCATTGGTTGACTCTCATAAGAATTGTATTTTTTATGATCCGGTGTCGGTGAGAAAGTCGTTTCTTGCTGCTACGGGAGACGTGTTCCGCGGTGCGGTGGAAAATGGGGGCCTCAACTGCTGTTGAACAACAGACTCAAATAAAGATTGATCTCATAACAATTGGTACCAGAGGGAGGTACTATTGCTAGTTTACTTTATTTTGTCATCTGGGTTTGCTTTAATTTGTTGCAATTTAGCTTTAAATGTGTCTATAAATGGTCTATTGATATGGGATCTTCATAAATTTTTTCAAGATTGTGTTTTTTATCTTTATATTTAAGCTGCTTGGTTTAATGGGTGTTGATGTTTTCACACAATAGAGCAATGCATAAGATTGCTCTTATAACAATTGTTACCAGAGGGAGGTACTGTTGCTAATTTACTTTATTTTGTCATCTGGGTTTGCTTTAATTTGTTGCAATTTAGCTTTAAATGTGTATAAATGGTTTATTGATGTGGGATCTTCATAATTTTTTTTCAAGATTGTGATTTTTATCTTTATATTCAAGTTGCTTGGTGTAATGGGTGTTGATGTTTTCATACAATTGAGCATAACATATGAGTAATTAGCTTTTTTGTTTAAAATTAAGCAAGTAATTAAAATTTCATAACTATGGATAAAATTTACAGTGTTATGGATAAAACGGATTATATAAGACTGGTAGGATGCCTAATGATCTTAGAGATATGGCTAGAAGGCTGTGTATGTGTGTGGAATTGCATTACTATTCAATATCCATCATGTTCAACTGTTGAACAGTGTTTACTAATGTTTATATATGATGTGGCAAAAGCTCTATGATACATTTCTCTCATGAATTTCAAGTCTTATGGTTGAGCTGTTATATATGGTTAGAACTTAGAAGCTTTCTTCCCTTTGCGTCAGACTATAACACTATATGCTAAAATTAGCTGTTAAAATATTATAAAAAAAATTATAACTATATATAAAAATTTCTAAAGAAAATTTTAAAATAAATACTTTCAAACTAGCCCGTGCTCGGGCTATCAAACTTGTAGTTAATAAAAGATGGACAAACAATTCTTTCACCTAAATCACACCATTAACTTCAGAATAAATTACCAATATTGAACGTCAATTACACCCAAATTAGAACGCAAACAGATTAACATTTCCATACCCATCATAACCAAAATTATTAAAAAAATATTTACAAGCCTAGAAGTGAAGACCAAACGAAAACATGAAAGTCTACCCTTTTATATATATATCTCTCGTCTTGATCGGTAACGGGCACAAAACCAAAAATCCTAATAAAAAATAAAATAAAAGATGCATATATATACACATAGAGAGGAGGACCTTGATCGTGCGGGAGGTGCGGGGTAAGCGAGGGAAGAAGCGTCATGGCTTGCAGGCGATCAAAAATGATAGAAAGAAAGATGAGAAGCAGCTTAAGGAGGAAGAGAAGAGCGCCACCAGTTGCTATTATAATGTCGCTGCTACTTGGGGTCAACTCTACCATCGGAATCGCCATCTCCATCGGTGGTAAGTCCCCGTGTGACCGAGATTATGAGATATAATTAAGCAAGTAAAAGTCAGGTAATTTTTTTTTGGTTCTTTACATATATATATATATATATATATATATATGAAGTGTGAGATGCAATGAAATATATAAATTAGGAACGCATGAATCTAGAAGTGTAAATTTAAAAACTTTTCAACTAACCTTTAAAAACTTTTTGGGAATGTCAAAAGTTATGACCAAGAAAAGTTAGAAAGAAAAAAAAAACTTTTGAGCTATTTAGTTAACTCGTCAATTAAAATGAGTTAACTCATTTTAATTGGTGTGTTAACTCGGATCATCAAATCAAATTAATTTCAATTTATCTACTTTTCTACTTTTATATATAAGAATTGATTTGGAAGCATGACTCATGACCGTTCCATCTATCTATCTATCTATCTATCTATACTATACTATAATTAAATAGACAATTTAGTTTATCTTCTTTTTTTTCTTATTTAATTTTGTCCTCCATTTTTTTGGTTCGACCTATTACTTTTTCTACTTTAAATCAAAATTTATTTTTCCTAATTCAAATAAAAAATTATTTTTTACTTTAAATTAAAAATTATTTTTCTTACTTTAAGTCAAAAATTATTTTTTCTACATTAGGTCAAAAATTATTTTTCTACATTAGGTAAAAACCTAACTCATCTACAGACATACATGTTAATATATTGTCAATTTTATTAGAAAAAAATAATCCGTTAATCATTAATCACCCAGGTCATTAATCACCCCCTTTAACTTGGTATATTATGTCTCCGACTTAATATTAATTTGTTATTATTATTAAATAAGATTTTATTATAATTTAGATAATATAATTAGGGAAGCGATATTTCCACAGGTTTAGATTGATATTTCTGTAGTGGACCCCACGTTGTAACCAAAACTTATTCTTTTGTGTCCATTTTGCCCCTTCTTTTCCTTCTCTGTAATTAACTCTTTTATCTTCTACCACGACCACCATCGTTCTTCTCCTAACAAATATGATAGAATCGCACTAAGAAAGATGCCCAAAATACTTTCGACTTAGTGGGTGTATTATGATGAGTTGTTGTTTGGGTAGTCAGTGGCGGAACCAGAATGTTTTTAGAGGGGGGGTCAAAATACATCAGTAATTTTTATTTATTTATTGACGCTTGGAGTGCTTCTTTCGGTTGTACGACTGAGAGGAGACAACTGTATCCTGCGACTCTGCATAATTTGAAAATGTCACAAAATTTATTCGTTTTCAATTGTTGAAAAAATATCTTTCTCAATATAAGCTACCAAACTGTCATTCATCCACTTGTCTCCCATTTTATTACGCAAGTCAGTCTTAACAATTTTTATTGCAGAGGATACTCTTTCAACAGTAGCAGTCGCAACTGGTAAAACCAAAGCTAACTCGATCAATAGATATACCAATGTAAAAGTCATATTTCTTCTTGTTTCAATCAACTTCTTAGCAAAACTTCCCAAACCCAAATCTTCGATCCCAAAAAATTGATTATCGCATCACATATCATAAATGTAATTTTTAAGTTGATCCCCAAGTATCATGCGATCAGTCAATAAGAAATCTTCTGGATAAAGCTCAACAAGACGGAGTAACTTATTTTTGTCAAATTTAGAGAACAAATCCCTTGGATCAAGGCATGATATGCATAAAAGTAACTTCGTGCTTGCTTCTGAAAATTTATTATTCATCTTTTGAACAATTGAATCAACAACCTACATTGTAATAATGAAAAATCAACAAAAAAAAGATAAATTCTTGGATAGGAATAATGAAAAAAGATTTTTAGAGATTATACCTGACAAAAAATCTCAACACAATAATGATGAAAATTAGTAATAATTTGTCCATTGTGCCTACTACGATTGCGGGATCTCATGTTGTCTTCCATATTAATAAAACCCTATAAATAAAATAACATAATAAATAACGATATTAATATTTATATTTATATCATGGACAAATATAATTAATATGTATAATCTGAATTTAGATCTTCTGTCTCCCATGTCTCGTGTGTCGACGCCGGGATTTTGGTCGTTTCGTTTTTTTAATATTAAAAATACCCTTTCCAATTTTAGCCTTTGGATTTAAGATGTGATTTTTTTGAAAAGGGTCGGCTTAGTGTCGACGGGGTTTTGAAAGGTCGATTTCTTTATGAGCTAGTTGACCAGAGTCGCCAGTTGGTATATTTGAAATGGATGTACCAACTCATCCGAATTTTGTTTTCGCAATCGCTGGCTCATATGTGACTCCGAATTAATTGGTCCGCAAATCGAGATTCATAGAGTTCGGGGGCTTGCTTAAGCGAGGGGAAGGTGTTAGGCACCCCCCGACTTCCGTGAAACACGGTTACCGCAATCTCGATATTTTCCTATCCTTTTAAGTCCTAAAATGTGTGCGTGTGTGCGTGTGTGTGTGTGTGTGTGCCTGCCTAAATGAATGTTTGTGGTGAATTTTCGCATAAAAAGTTGTTTTGATTTTATATGGCAAATGTGTTTTGTCGGGAAAGCGTTTAGACGTCTTTTGACCCAAATGACGAGGCTTCGCTTTTTATAAGAAAGATTGATTTTAATTTCGAAAACGTTGAGGTTTTTTATTAGATGTCATTTTAGAAAACAATAGTTTTAAACTTTTGTCAAATAGGAATCGAGACTATACATTGCCTTCTAACAGTTAATATAAATAAAATGAAAACAACTTCTAGAACTCTTTAACCCTATGCACAAAGTTTAATGAAAACGTTTATTTTTTTTTTTACGAAAACATCTTTTATGACATTTTAAAAAAACCAAATGTAGCCTTTTTGTCAAACAAGGATCAAAATTTCGCCAAAACTCTTAACTTTAAAACCCCGTGAATCTAATATCCTCATTTGATTCTTTTTTAGAAAATCCTTATCATTTGCCTTATTTGGAAATCGTTTTTGTGCGTCATAAATCAAAACAAACATTCAAAACGTGTCCGGGCTATCCATGGGCATGTGAGCCATCTAGACAACCCCAAACACCCACAATCACATATCTTTACTATTACGGGGCCTTAAACCCGATTTTCGATCCGACATCGCTTTAAGGCCCGAAAATTACATATTTACAATACAAATGCATCGCCATCGCTACAAACGTGAAAGCTAGAAAATAAACTAAAAGGATATCATCGGGAGGTTAGGAGGAGATTCCATCCGCAATAAATCCTCTCTAACCATCCCTAATCCATAGATCCCAAAACAAATATTGCCTACATCGGGTCTAACTTCCAAATACACTATATCAACCTATTTAAATAACAATGCACCGAATATTTTTGGATCCACAGTGGATCCACTCAACAAATGCACAAATAAATGAATATTTACCGATTAAACTACTAAAGCAAGATAAAAGATCAAATCTAATAAAACTATACAATATGCACCAACACTAAGAGAGATTGAAATCTTTGCCTTGATATTGATGGAAATCACACACTAGCACTCAAATCGGATGAAGGGTACAATGTAGGGAGTAAAGATTGAACAAAATGAGACAAATCCTCACATTTTTTGGCAAAACACGAAGGTTTCTCTCTCTATTTTCGCCATTTTTCTCTCTCTAAAACCTTCAAAATCTCTCTTCTTCTTCCTCTCGGGTGGAAATGGCCGATCTATAGTGTTCAGCAGGCAGCCGCAGATGCATCTGCGGCTGGCCGCAGGTGCATCTGCGGCTGCCTGCTGTGGCCGTCCGCGCCGAATCCTCGGCTGCCGTGTGCCACCCTCGAGCCGCGCAAAAGTCCTTTTTGTCGGTGGCCGCAGGTGGATCCGTGGCTGTTCGGCTTGTTTTTCTCGATTTTCGTGCCACGCGGTCTTAATTCGCCAATTTCTGCGGTATTATTTCGGGAGGCTGTTACTTGATGTAGAAATTGCTATTTGTGCTTGGCTTCCAGGGGGCGCTGCCCCCTACCACCCCCGCCAGCTCACCGGCGAGCTGGGCAGCCGCTCGCTCACCGGGGAGCGAGACCCCCGAACATCGTAAGCGTAGTGGCCATTAGTCGCCTTTTCTGATCAGCTCAGGTTTTTCTGGATTAAATGTTTGCCTTGCCTCAAGTGACCGAATGCTCGTTGTCCGTTGTGGCGGCTTTGACCGTAAATCGCTGGGGTGGCTTTGTGTTGGGGTCCACCTTCCTTTTCGCATGTCGGGTCAAATGACGATTTTGCCCTCCTGTCAGGGTTAGTGAAAAAGTGCAAAATTTGGATGTCTACATCGTGTATAGTTGTCAAGTATAATATATTTATTTATTTATAGTAACTACTTTCGTAAACTGAAATTACCAAAAAAATAATTTTGTAAATGGATAAGTTTACGTGAAAATGGATAAGAATGAGAAAAGGCTAACATATCTGAATTCGCACGCATAGTTAGACGAGAAAGTATTGTCTATCTCTCTCTCTCTCTCTCTCTCTCTCTCTCTCTCTCTATATATATATATATATATATATATATATATATATATATAGAGAGAGAGAGAGAGAGAGAGAGAGCTAGTGAAATTCTCTTATTAATTTGTCCCTTAAATATATGTCTTTATATACCTTGCACACTTGCTTTTGAGTGAAAAAAGAAAGTAATCTAGTGCGATAAAATCTAGTTGTTCTTTCTCCATATGAAATATCAAAAGACAATATTAATTAATTATACCATTAATTGTTGTTTATAATAAAATTAATAAAATAAATGGAAAAGAAGTTGAAATTTTTTCACACACACACACACACACACACACACACACACACACACATATATATATATATATATATATATATATATATATATATCAAAGAGCTCATAATTCTACCTCCACTTGATTGATCATCATGCATCATGTCTACCTTTGCGAAATATTAATCTAGAATACCAGGGTCATATGACCCCCCCTTGCCCCCTGGTTCCGCCACTGTGGGTAGTTGATGATGAGCCGTCATGGCCCACCACAGACAGTGGTGGAAGAACCATGGCTAATCGTTGTTGCTGCAACTACTTTACTACTATGTGGATCTAGAATCGCTGCTGCTGCAACTACTTTACTATTATATTATTGACTGAATCCGAGATCTAGAAGCAGAATTGAATTTGTATTATATGTATGATAGAGTTAATTGTAGAGAAATAATAGAAGGGGGCAAAATTGACACATGAATGGGTTTTGGTTAGAAACTGGGGTCCACTGTGGAAATATCAATCTAACCTGTGAAAATATCACTTGCCAATTAAATTTGAAAATAATTTTTTCACACATATTATCTTACTTAAGCTGAATTTGTTATTATTAATTAAATCTAAGTGTACTTATATTTCAAAAATAAGTAGAATTTTATTATTATTTATATAATATAATTTTAGAATGAAAGTATTTTTTTATGATAGTCATTTAATAAATCTAATAATATATTTGTAAAAAAATTAATAAAATATTTAATAATGTCATAATTCTATATATTAGTATATTATAAGATCATGTCTTTTACACTGGGTGTAAATGTTAGTTACTTATTCATTTTTAATATAGGTAATAGAGTATTGATTGCAAACTTTAAAAAATAATGTTTTTACTAAATTAAAAATACATAACTTTGTTCAAGGATTTTCAAAAGTTTAATTTTAAGTTGGTGCTTCAAATTAAATGGCAAACAAATTATAGTAAGAAATTCTATCCTACAAAATTTTAGACTCAGATGTGGGAAGGGTCCTTTTATTTTTTGAAAAGATCATTCCCTAAATCTTTTTTTTTTATTATCAATTTAATTTCGTTTTACTCCTTTTATGTAGTTTGTGTTCCCTTTTGTGAAATTTTGAGTTTAGTTTTCTCTTAATTTGAAATTAAATCATTCTTTCTTTCTCTACTCTTATTAAAGTCACTTGTCTCGTTTTGAAAACTTAAATTCTCTCTATGTATAGAGTTAATTTTGTTTATAATTTGAATATTTCAAATTGAATTAATGAATGTATTTTGATATACTCATATAATTTTTTTTATTTTATTTTTTGATTTGATCATGTGAATTTGTAATGGATTTTATTTTTAGATATAATAGACCCCTAACTCTTTCATACATATAATTCAATTATGTTGAGATTGAAGAATGAATATATCTTAATATCATTTCTAGTGTTTGTCAAACAAAAAAGAATGGCAAACTAAAAATAGGGTTAAAATCGTCATTAAAGACTTATAACGACTGTTTTCATGTGAAAATATTAAAAAATATTATAAAAATATTAGTTTCCTAAATAAATTAGACTCTAATATTTTTAAACTACTGCTGAATTCTACTAAAGTAATTAAAACTATCTCTTAAAATAATTCACCAATAAAGAAAAAAATATGAACATACTTAAAACGTAATCAATTTCTTTCTCTTCTCGCTATCCAATGTAACTTTAATAACAATGGTCCTCCTTTAAAATAATAAAATATGGGATAGTAGATTCCACTATTATTAAAAAATTTCTGCCAATAAAAAATAAAATATCTCAGAATTTAATAATCTTCTTTCTCATTTTTAAAGTAATTTCAATAATATTGGTCCTCTTAAAATAATAAAATAAAAGATAAATATGAATATAATAGGAGCTGATAAAAAGTCTTATATTTTGTTGGCACTTTTAAACTATAAGTCTAATAATAATGGGAATGTAATGTTAAGTTGACATTGAATTTTAAAAGTTTTCTGCATAATTATAATTATAAAATACATAAGTACATGAGATATTTTTTTAAATAGTCAAAAAAGATTAAAATATATTAAATTTGTAAATTTGTTACGATTCATAAAAAAACTATAAGTAATGAAAGAAGACAAACACACACTAAAAAAAAGGATTTTCTAGACGAGTACAAAATCGCCTTAAAAGCCTTAAAACCGTCTCGAATACCTACTGCCGTCACATATGCATTGTTTTTTGCGATGGTTTGAAACCGTCGTTAATACTTTTGGAGACTGTTCTGCGCTAACAGTCGCTAGTATAATCGTATTAACATATTAACGACGGTCTTCTGCTGTCACCAAAGCTAAATTGCGCGAATTTGGTATTTCTATCCATCACATTTGCAATGATGAATAATACAATTAAAATACATACATGATATTTGTTTTTGATCATCTATCTGTTACTATACATGCATTCTCCAAAAATATATCTACCACAACAAAAAAAATTAATAAATCAAATTTATATTAAATATATAAATCTTACAATGTTTAATTAACAAAAATTAATATGTAATACTACAATATTCCATAAAAAATATTTTTCTAAAGCCTAACAATTGTAATATCAATCTTAAAATATTTTCAAAAACAACAAAATCTCAAAGTCTTCAAAGCCCATAAACCCAAGTCTTGAAGTGAGTGATGCAAACTCAAAAATTCATACATTTTCAATATCATATACAATTAAAAAACCAAATAAATATAGAATTGAGTGAAAACAGTGATATAAAAAATGAATTTCTATATTTGTCGATTCGACTATGAAGAAGCAAGTTTACATAGCAATATTACCCCAGATTACCAAATATTTTTTTATTCATCTTTTTGAGGCATCTGGATTCTGGAAAGGAACGTTGGAATGTGATCCCAGTACTGAATGAGAGATTGAAGTGTCACGTTCCTTGCTCCATTCAAGCATTTTCGTTACTAAAAGCTCAAAATGAGGTAAGAGGAAGTTCACCATGACAGAACCATATGGTAAAGAATATGAATAAAATTTGGTTTACTGAAATGGCACAACTTCCATTTTAACTCAAATTCTACTTTAGCCTTGAGTTATTCTAATTTGATAAAATTATAGACGTGCTGAATTATTAATTGTCTGTTGATATATTTTATTTAAGACTGATTACATGTAACACGAATCCTATCTTATATATTAAATTCGTGATGTATTTTTGATAAGGTTGAAAGTAGTATGCCCTCAAGCCAATCACATTTGATGTGATAAGCATATACTTTGTAATCTTGTTCATGTATTAATAAAAGTATCAAGACATTTCTTTATTCATGATTAATTTCTTGAATTAATCAAATGGATAAACCCATAGTTTTCGAGCAATGCTTTTAGAACCATGATGAGGATCATGCTAATGAGATCTAAATTCAAGATAGCTCAAAACTAAAATTGTTCCTAATCGTTGGATCACTAAAATGGGGATTAGTAGATCCGGATAGATTGATACATACTATGTTTGCTCTTATGAAGAGGATGATTGATCTCATAATCATTTGTGTAGAGACACTAAAGCAAGTATGTAGGTGCTTATTAGAGAATAAGTTCACTGAACGTGACTCGCTCAAGGAACACCTAATGGAGTTTTACTCGTCTGTCAATAGGAGTTCCTTATGTGATAGTCGTACAAGTGATCCTTAGACTTGAGATCATCTTAGTATCTTGTGTGTACTAAGTTATACTTTGACATATTCCTTAAAACCTATTGGTATATCAAAGGATGTGCTTGGGTATAATAAGGTACATATGGAGATAGATGAATGGTCAACAAAGGATCTACCATTTCCAGTAAAGGGAGAGAATGTCCTATGCGATTCAATAAGTGACAACCCAAAAATCCCTGGCCAGGGTTGAATGGAATTAGAAAGGAGTTTCTAATTTACATTAACTAGAGTTGTGTATTTGTGAATTGAAATGCATATAATCAAATAAATAAGACTTGACAGAAATTCCGTGTCTTATATTTGATTGGGACATTGTATGGTAGAAGGATTGAATTGTACGGTAACTATTTGCTGAAATGTTCTTTTACGATTAAATGTTGAAATCTATATTATCTGGAAAGTCGACTAATCGCTAAGGGGACTTACCCTTATTGTGGAATAATTATTTATTCTGAATTAAAGAGTTAATTCGTAATAAATAAATTAGAATTGTTCTAATTTATTTATTATACAACCGGTTTAATATGGAGAACCTAAAGGGTCACACCGCAAAAGAGTAATATTTATTTTAGAAGTGGATGGCATAATTGTAATAATAAATTAAGTATATTTAATTTATACTATGATGATAAAATAAATTAAATAGCTTAATATTTATAATTCAGTATTTTAGAAATACTAATTATAAATTAATAAGAGGAATCTTATTATTATTATTATTACTAGTATTATTATTTAGTTCCTAAATGGTTTAGGAATTAATTAATAAGTAATAATATTATTATTAAATAATTAAGTTCCTAAATAGTTTAGGAATTATAATTATAATAATTAATTAAGTTACTAAATGGTTTAGTAATTAATTAATAAGTAATAATCTTATTATTAAATAATTAAAGTTCCTAAATAGTTTAGGAATTATAATTATAATAATTAATTAAGTTACTAAATGATTTAGTAATTAATTAATAAGAAGTACTCTCATTATTAAATAATTAGATTCCTAAATGGTTTAGGAATTGTAATTAATTAATTTAGTTCTTAATTAAATTAGGAATTAAATTAAAACCCTAATCCTAAATAGTTTAGGAGGGTTAACTAGATCTATAAATAAGAGGAGTCTTATCATAGATCAAGGTTACACACTCTTTCATTAGATTAGAGAGAGTACTCCATAATTCTCTAGATCTAAGAGTTAGAGAGAGAGAGAGAATTAGGGCTAGCCACCCATGGTTTAGAGAAACCAAGATCCACTTCTTTAATTCATAGATCTTTTGGTGGATCACCTCTAGAGGCTCAACACTTGGGGAGCTAACATTGATCCGTGGAATCTAATCGGTGAATTTGAAGAAGAACGTGAAGGATTAAAGGGAGATGAACTTGTACCCGTGGAAACTTGGTTCTACAAGGGTATAAATTCTTTTATCCTTCCTCAATTAATAATAGTCGCATAAGAAAGATCCGGGTTATTGGTTTGTACAAAAATTTTAAAATCTGATTTTTTGCTTCCGTTGCGCTTATATAATTTGATTATATGTATGCCATAATTTTTACAAACCAACAGTGGCATCAAGAGCCAAACTTATGCGAATTATTAATTGTTTTGATTCTGTATATGTATGGGTATGTGTTTAGAATAATTTATTGGGCATAATTTATTATATAAAATTATTATTATTATTATTATTTTCTTAAAAAAAAACTGAACAATCGGCGAATTGATTTTTTTTATTCGCGGTACGTAGGCATTTTTTTTGTTGTTGAAAATCCTGTTGATTCGTGAAACCGTGTATCTGTACCGTGTCTTTTGGTTTACGTATATAATATATAATATATATATTAATATATACCAAGAATGAATCATGCAATGATTCAATCCGTGAGTATATATATATTATATTATTATATGTTAACCGCGGCATGAATTAGCAAGATGGGATTCAATATTCTGATTGTTGATGTGATAAAGCAACTTGGTTTGGGTATATATATTATAACTTGTTTTTTCGGTTTGGGTATATATATATATATATAATATATATTATTACCAAATTAAAATAAATAGGGACCACTGTTTCGGTATTTATATATGATATATATATTTGGTTGTCCCGAAATAATTGTCGCCATGTGATAAAGCAACACTGCTTTCGGATGGTACAAAAACCGAGCAAGCAATTATATTATTAGATATATATTATTAATATATATGATATATTCATAATATATATTAACTAGCCAAACAATTTGGTAATTTTGTGCAGATTTTAAAATTTTAAAATAAAAGAGTTTATTTTGGGTAATTTTAAAATAATAAAAATAAATAGTTTATTTTTCAATAATTTTATAATTAAAATAAAATGTTTATTTTAAACATGAAATTAGATTTCATACAACTTTAAATTGCCCATTAAATGATACCAATACATATATGGAATGTTTTATTTAATTCATGAGATAAATATTATTTATTAATATATATGTTGATATATATGATAATAAATGGGATTGATTGTGGACTATTGACCAATATGATTGGATTTAATTTTAATTAAATGCATGAATGAATGGGTTTTAATAAATGGGTCTGCGTACCTCGTCTTTTTAATTTTTCTTATGTATAATTCTATCTCCCTCCTATGTACTTTCCCTTGACTGTTGATCAAGGTTTCTATTTATTGTAAATATTTTGTAATAGGATTAGTTAGAATTATTTTGAAGAATTGGAGCAAAGAAGCAAGGAACGCATGAAGACCCGTTTGTAATGGAGCCCGAATTTAAATGTAATAGTTACATTTAATTTAATTTATTCTTGCACCCTAGGTTTGACCAATTGGTTTATTTGGTGGCTCGAATAAACCAAACTAGAATAAAAGTCCATAATCAATCCAAGTAGAATATAGTATTCTATATGTGCATACTTATTTATATATATTATATATTATCAAATATGCTTCGCATGTTAATTAATATGACGCGTATTTTATATATATATGTCCATGCGCGCTAAACAAGATGAGACAATTAATATTAATAAACCCCTCATGATGTAGAATAAATATTATTTATAAAATGAATTAAAATGTTTAATTCATGAATTAAAGGAGTTTAATTCAATTAAATAAAATTAGAATTGTTCTAATTTATTTATTCTACTACTCATAATATTAAGTTGTAACGTTCAAAGATATTTATTAAAAATATCGAACGTTGCCTTCTAGCATGATAAAACGATAGAGTATCAAATACTCGATATAGTTTGTTGTGCACACACAAGGCTCATATCGATTATTTGAGATGTTATTTTATCACATTTGATGCTTATAAAGGAATTGAACATTACTGTTTTGTTGTGCACACACAAGGACAGTATTTTTCTCTTCACTTATATGGAAGTGCTAGGTTTGACTTAACTTAGATAATTTTGATTTGGATGTGCACACACATGATCATAATAATCTAAGAGGCAAAATACAAAAGAGTTACATGTTGATGTAATTGACAAGGAGTTGTCTACCTATTGAATAAACTATAGTTTGTTGTGCACACACAAGGCTGTACTTATGTCAATAGGATCCTTTTCTCACTAGCAGATCTTTAACTAGATTTGTCGAACTATATAAGGAGGGTAATATAGTTTGATGAAAATAGTGGGAGACACCATTTTAAATAAAGACCTAATTTATTTTGGTAATTAATAAAACGAATGCATGTTAATGTTGTTATTAATTCACTTAAAGAATATTGCTATGTTTAATTCACTAACACTGCATAGCATATTGGATGCTAACAATTAATCGAACTGAATTGTTCAGATTGATTAAACAAATTTGAGAATAGTTCTCAATGCTGGAAAGCTAGCAAATGTCCTTAATTTGTCTATTTCTACAAACGTTGTAGACTAAGCCTCTGAGAAAGAGATTGCTATTTTATGAAATGGCAAGATGATGCAAAGGTGGCTCAATGCATCATGCTCGCATCCATAAGTATCGAGTTACAGCGTCAACACGAGAAAATGGATGCACATACTATATTGCTGCACATTCAATAGTTGTATGGTGAGCAAAATAGGTCAACTAGATATAAGATATCTAAGGAGCTCTTTCGATCTATAATAACCAATGGCACTACAGTAAAAAACACATGTCTTAAAGATGATCAATTGGATTGATCAAGTAGGACAACCAGTTTTGTTAAGGATGGAGAGTTGAGTCAAGATTCGATCTTGCAGTCACTCACTGACTCTAATTCACAATATGTTGTGAACTTCAAACATTAATAAGCTAGAAGTCAGTTTAACTGATTTGCTTAAATATGTTGAAGACTGTTGAGAGTCACTTTCCTTCCTAGTAAAACCAAGTCTTACTCGTAGATGAATCTTCTAAGCGGAGGAAGATGGCCAAAGGTATTTCTGAGGAGTCAGAAAGAGTAGAAGGCAAAAGAAAGGCTAAACAAAGGACATAAATAAAAGTCATCCCGAGGGCAAAGGAGTTTGCTTTCATTACGATAAGCTGGGATACTGGAAGAACAACTGCAAGAGAGTTGTAGTAGTTAAGTAGAAGAAGTTTAGTGAAACTTCAGCTACAGATATAGATTTGTTCATATTAAAATAGAACTTTCTATAAGTCAAGTTTCTACTTAGGTATTAGATACCGAATGGTGGTCTCACATATGCAAGTCGTTGCAGAGACTAAGCAGAAGTAGAAAGCTAAATAAATGATAAGTAATCATGTGCTGGGGAATAAAGTAAAGGTTGCTGCATTAGCCATGTGAACTTATAATTTAGCACTGCCTACGGGCAAGCCTATTAAGTTAGTAAGTTGTTACTATGTTCCAGTTCTTAGAAACATTATTTCAGTTCCATGTGATGACAAGGAAGAGTTTTTGACATTATAATAATGAACAATCGTTGTTCTGTTTATAATGATAATGTTTTATTTAGAACTAGTTGATTACTTAATGGACTTTGTATACTTGACTTACATGGAAAATATTTCAATTTGAACAAACTAAAGGCAAAGAGATGTTATGAATCATACCTTCATGCAATACTGTTAACTCGGTCATGCTAATGAAACAAGACTAAACAAGTTGTATAAAGATAGGCTTTTAGAGCTTTTGATTATGAATCAAATACAACTTGTGAATCTTGTATCATGGACAATATGACTAAATCTCCATTTAGTGGACGTGGAAAACGAGTTACGGAGTTGTTAGAGATGGTACACACAGTCGTGTGTGGGACCTATGATAACAAATGCAAGAGGAGGGTATTCATTCATTACTTTCACTAACGATTCTAGATTTTGATATATGTATTTAATGAAATATAAATCCAAATCGTTTGAAACGTTCAAAGAATTCAAAAGTGAAGTATAGAAACTAAATGCCAAAAGTATTAAAGTTCTTCGATTAGATCAAGAAGGGAATACTTAAAGCAGTAAGTTTTTAGATCATCTCAAGCGAAATGGTATTCTCACAATGGACATGGTGATGATCCATAATGAGTATTACCGATCTTCCAGTATCCTTATAGGGTTATGCTCTAGAAATGATCGCATATCTACTAAATAAGATACCTTCAAATTCCGTCCCTAAGACTTCATATGAGTCATGGATAGGGAGGAAACCAAGTCTTAAGCATATTAAGATTTGAATTGTTCAGCTTATGTTAAAAGGTTTGACAAAGATAAGCTAGGGACATGATCTGAGAAGTGTAAACTTGTGGGATATCCTAAAGAAAGTTTAGGGTATCACTTCTATAATCCGACTAACTAAAAGGTGTTTGTTTGAAACACGTTGCCTTATAGGAAAATGAGTTTTTCCTTAAAGGGTTAGTGGGAGTAAAATAGATCTTGAAGAAGTTCAAGAACCACAAAACACTATAGATAAAATGAAGGAATCTGTACAAGTAGATAAACCTATTGTACCACAACCAAGTCGTAAATCTGGTTTAGTACCGAAGATACCTGAATGGTTTGGATTCATCATAGATGATGATGATAAGGTATGCATCATAGTGGATGATGATCCAGATATATACGATGAGGTATGAGTGTTAGATACTCAAGAGAAATGACTGATGACCATAAAATCCGAAATGGGTCTTTGGAGAAAGACTAAAGCAGATGGCTAGGTGGAGACCTATAAGACCTAACTAGTGGTAAAAAGATTTCAAACAAGGTCAATGAGTTGACTAAGATGAAATTTTTCACTAGTGAAAATGCATATATCCATTCGGATTTTACTTGCAGTAACAACTTACTATACAAAAGGATGTATGTATGATACAACCAAAAAGATTTGTCTCCATAATGATGGAGTAAATCAAGTATGAAAGCTACTACGATCCAATTATGGATTGAAGCAAATTTCTCGAAGATGGAACATCCGTTTTGATGAGACAATCAAAAGAGTTTGATTTTATCAAAGACAAGGATGAACCAAGTATGTACAAAGGTTAGTGGGAGCACTGTGACATTCTTAGTATTATATGTTGATATAATATCAATAAGGAATGACATACCGATGCTACAATCAGTAAAGATGTATTTGTCTAAAAACTTCTTCATTAAGGACTTGGGAGAAGCGTCCTAACATTCTATTTAGGATAAAGGTCTATAGAGATAGATCATAAAGGATGCTCGACTTAACCCAAATGACGTACATTGATTCGTTGATATGTACTAGACTTGATATTGCTTATATATGATAAGCATATATCAGTTTAATTCTGGAGAAGAACATTAGAAAAGAGTTTCTAATGATGGGTCTAATATAAAAACTAGAGGGTTTAACAAACTCAAGTTTCTTCAGACTAACCAAGATAACAACATATCCATTTCAGGTAATATGATTACCATGAACGGTGCTGCAGTGAGTTGGAAAGGTTCCAAACAGCAAAGAGTTGCTGATTTAGTGACAAAGACATAATAAATAACTATAAGTGAAGCTGCAAAGGTGATTGTTTGGTTAAACAAGTTCATTACAGAACTTATAATGGTTCCTAACATTAAAGGAGTTTAATTCGCCAAGGAACCTAGGTCTCATCTGAAATCCAAACATGTGTTGCGGCACTTTTATATGATTAGATGAATCATTGAAAAGGAGACGACACCATAAAGATGGTAGACTCTTAGAACAGCATTAACAGATCCATTAACTAAAGCATTTACTAAGCAATTTGTACGCCACTTAGAGAAGAATGGTATGGGGATACCAAAGGGCGATTGGCTTTAGTGCAAGTGGAAGATTGAAAGTAGTATGCCCTCAAGCCAATCACATTTGATGTGATAAGCATATACTTTGTAATCTTGTTCATTTATTAATAAAAGTATCAAGGCATTTCTTTATTCATGATTAATTTCTTGAATTAATCAAATGGATAAACCCATAGTTTTCGAGCAATGCTTTTAGAACCATGATGAGGATCATGCTAATGAGATCTAAATTCAAGATAGCTCAAAACTAAAATTGTTCCTAATCGTTGGATCACTAAAATGGGGATTAGTAGATCCGGATAGATTGGTACATACTATGCTTGCTCTTATGAAGAGGATGATTGATCTCATAATCATTTGTGTAGAGACACTAAAGCAAGTATGTAGGTGCTTATTAGAGAATAAGTTCACTGAACGTGACTCACTCAAGGAACACTTAATGGAGTTTTACTCGTCTGTCAATAGGAGTTCCTTATGTGATAGTCGTACAAGTGATCCTTAGACTTGAGATCATCTTAGTATCTTGTGTGTACTAAGTTATACTTTAACATATTCCTTAAGACCTATTGGTATATCAAAGGATGTGCTTGGGTATAATAAGGTACACATGGAGATAGATGAATGGTCAACAAAGGATCTACTACTTCCAGTAAAGGGAGAGAATGTCCTATGCGATTCAATAAGTGACAACTCAGAAATCCCTGGCCAGGGTTGAATGGAATTAGAAAGGAGTTTCTAATTTACATTAACTAGAGTTGTGTATTTGTGAATTGAAATGCATATAATCAAATAAATAAGACTTGACAGAAATTCCGTGTCTTATATTTGATTGGGACATTGTATGGTAGAAGGATTGAATTGTACGGTAACTATTTGCTGAAAGGTTCTTTTACGATTAAATGTTGAAATCTATATTATCTGGAAAGTCGACTAATCGCTAAGGGGGCTTACCCTTATTGTGGAATAATTATTTATTCTGAATTAAAGAGTTAATTCGTAATAAATAAATTAGAATTGTTCTAATTTATTTATTATACAACCGGTTTAATATGGAGAACCTAAAGGGTCACACCGCAAAAGAGTAATATTTATTTTAGAAGTGGATGGCATAATTGTAATAATAAATTAAGTATATTTAATTTATACTATGGTGATAGAATAAATTAAATAACTTAATATTTATAATTCAGTATTTTAGAAATACTAATTATAAATTAATAAGAGGAATCTTATTATTATTATTATTATTACTAGTATTATTATTTAGTTCCTAAATGGTTTAGGAATTAATTAATAAGTAATAATATTATTATTAAATAATTAAGTTCCTAAATAGTTTAGGAATTATAATTATAATAATTAATTAAGTTACTAAATGGTTTAGTAATTAATTAATAAGTAATAATCTTATTATTAAATAATTAAAGTTCCTAAATAGTTTAGGAATTATAATTATAATAATTAATTAAGTTACTAAATGGTTTAGTAATTAATTAATAAGAAGTACTCTCATTATTAAATAATTAGATTCCTAAATGGTTTAGGAATTGTAATTAATTAATTTAGTTCTTAATTAAATTAGGAATTAAATTAAAACCCTAATCCTAAATAGTTTAGGAGGGTTGACTAGATCTATAAATAAGAGGAGTCTTATCATAGATCAAGGTTACACACTCTTTCATTAGATTAGAGAGAGTACTCCATAATTCTCTAGATCTAAGAGGTAGAGAGAGAGAGAGAATTAGGGCTAGCCACCCATGGTTTAGAGAAACCAAGATCCACTTCTTTAATTCATAGATCTCTTGGTGGATCACCTCTAGAGGCTCAACACTTGGGGAGCTAACATTGATCCGTGAAATCTAATCGGTGAATTTGAAGAAGAACGTGAAGGATTAAAGGGAGATGAACTTGTACCCGTGGAAGCTTGGTTCTACAAAGGTATAAATTCTTTTATCATTCCTCAATTAATAATAGTCGCATAAGAAAGATTCGGGTTATTGGTTTGTACAAAAATTTTAAAATCTAATTTTTTGCTTCCGTTGCGCTTATATAATTTGATTATATGTATGCCATAATTTTTGCAAACCAACAAAGGTTTCGTACCTTGGGACTAGTAGTTAACCCTTTTGTATAAATAACATATGTTTATTTTTTCGCAATAGATATTATGTGTTGTTTTTGGGATGTGTGTATGATATAGTTGTATTGGATCGTGAGCACTGAGTTCGAGATATTAGTACCTGAATTTGGGGGCGTGACAAGTTGGTATCAAAGCTGTAGGTTATAAACTTTAGGATTTGCGAAACCTAAGTTATAACCTTAGAATTAAACTCAAACCGAGTACGCTAGGAGATGGATCGAGGAGATCCACTGAGTTACTGGAGATGAATTGTGAAAATTCATCAATCCACTTTTGTACATGATAAAATATCATTTCGTTTTATCAATGAATATATTTATTATGATACTGGTGTCTTGCTATTTTCTGTCTATGGTTATAGGATGGCGGATATAGGCGAGCCTAGCAGAGTGATGGATGATGCTCCAGTAGACAAACATATTATCTTGATCATGTCAGCTACAGTAGGACTAGTGATTGAGTCACCTATTGACGAGCCTGAGATAGAGGCTACTACTGAGGAGGAGCATATAGCTGAGGCCGAGGAACCGGTGGTAGGTGGCGTGATGAGATTTGATGGTGATGATGAGGAGGACGAGAATATTATTGCTGAGTCAGACCTAGGAAATGAACAGACTATAGCTGAGGTATTGGAGGAGGGATCTCCGATGTTCCATACTTTTGAGGATGACCTGCTAGGTGCGTACGCCGATCGTATCATTGAGTAGGAGGACATGATAGAGCATTAGGAGACTCGGATTACAGAGTTAGAGGCTGAGATGCATGGGCATTGTCGGACTACTACCCTACTGGGGGTTATCCTCTAGAGGAATGTAGATTTGGTTGGTGAGCTGGAACAGTCCGAGATCCAGCCTGAGGGATTCCGAACGAAGAGAGATGATTTGTAGACACAGTTGACAGTTATGACAGTTGAGTTTGATATAGAGATAGCGGACAAAATCCATATTCATGATGAGTGGATGAAGGCATCCAGGAGGGCTGATGAGCTACAAACCAATGTTAGGATCAGTATGACCATGAACAATTCTGCGAGTTTCGCCTTGGATACATCCTTTGGTAGGCTAAGGATTAGGATTTGGAGGTATCCTCGGGAGGAGGGCATGAGTAGGCAGACAGTGAGTCGCATGGTGGTCGACAGGATTGCTCGGCAAGAGCACAAGGCTGCCGCCCGCCGTGCCGATCACTGATATTTTTATTATTATTCCTGTCTTGTATATAGATGCAGATAGATCTCACTTTTTGATCATAATAGAGACAGTTAGATGCTATAAATCTCAGTCTTTTGTTTACTTATGGGATAGAGATGTTAGCCTTGACTTTTTATTGTCTTAGGGGAAGGTTGATGTAAAGCCCCAATTTTTGTACAATTGGGGGATAGATACTAGTGATAGGTGATGGTGTGGGCATTTATAGAAGTATGCTATTGGTTGTCATTGATGTACTAAAAAGTGGTATATGAATATAAATGCTAGTATATTACATGTCTTAGGAGACGTGTACCCCGAAATCAACGTATGGAAGAATCCGTAAATAACGTTGAGGGATAGGTAGATCCAATGCGGGCCTTCGCTAATATACTAGCAGAGGCAATGCAAAGTAGGCCATAGACGACAGTGGAACAGTTAACGGGTCATTTGGCAAGCTTTAAGGATTTCAAGCTAATAGGACCACTAGAATTCCGTGGGTCTATAGATCCTATAGAGACCTAGACTTGGATTGAAGAAATGGAGAAGATGATCGATGTCGCATGGGTAGTTGAAAAATAGAAGACATCGTTTGCTACCTTTATGCTGAAAGGTGAAGCAAACTACAAGTGGAAAGTAAACAATGGAAGAGCTGGAGAAGGTATTATTTTATGGGTGCGCTTTAAGGAACTATTCTTCGAGAACTATTTCCCTGACAGCATGCAAAACAGAATGAAGATGAAGTTTTTAGACTTGAAGCAGGAAAATATGTCGATTGTAGAGTATGCATCAAAGTTTAATGAATTAGCCAAATTTGCTCCACACCAGGTGGACACCGAGGCCAGGAAAGCACGGAGGTTTAACATGGATTGTGTGACACCCCCAAATTCGGGTCTCAAATACCCAGATCTGGTTATCACGATCCAAAACAAACATCCACTTCTAAACAACATATAATAACTAAACGCGGAATAATAAGTATATGTTGTTCATTCAAAAGGTGTTACTAGTCCCAAGATACGATAACCTTACATAAAAGTACACAAATACGCTTAATAAAGTACTTAGGGTTTATATTACATAATAAGTGATTTAGTTAACTAAAAGGCTGTATCCTGAAATCTATCACTTCATCTTTCCCTTACCCTTGTTCTTCCCAGAAGTCTCGAGTTGCACTACAATAAGGTTTCATGATATAGCAAGGGTGAACAACTAGTTTGCTCAACAAGTTTAAATAACAACAAGAAATAATATATCATGAATGAAAGGGAATGACTGAACAATTCAACAATATGAATAACATAAGCATGAATAACGATTTGCTTTTAAACTCAAGATAGTCAAATAGACTATGAACTATAAATATCCACTGGTGTAATGACCAAGAAAATTACGAACCCAATTTTTTTTTATTTTTTTATTTAATTATATCCATAAGAAAATATGAGGTATGAAGTATGTGTGTATGTGTTAAGTTGTATGATGAGAGGTATTAAATTAGTTAAATAAATTAATTAACTAAAGAAAGAAAAAGATTGCAAGAGAAGCTTATGTGATGAAATCACAAAGCTTGAATGTTGGCCTTGTATGGCAATTAAGAAGTTTAATAATGAACAAGTTAATTACTTGTATGAATAATAAGAAAGAAGAAGCAAGTGAATTATTTGAGATAATCCAATGTGGGAATAATTGTTTGTGTACAGTTAACTATATTATAAACCCAATTTGATGATAAGGGTTAGTGAATGAATTAAATTAACCAAGTCAAAGTACTTGCACTAATATGTGTTAGGGTTTTATTAAAACAAACCCAAGAATTTGTAAGTGATAGTATTATGTAAACTAATTTAATTAAGGAGTCCAATGGACTTATAAATAGCAAATCTAATTGGATTATATTTTAAATCCAAATGAGTTTGTAAACTAGGTCAATTAAGTTTACCTAGTAGCCTATGTAATTAATTTAATTACTAGTCCAATGTGTGATATAAATTGAGCTCAAACAAATTAATTGAATGAGCCCAATAGAATTTAATTCTAAGATCTAAAGTGGAGCCCAATAAGTTTGTATAGGTGAATATGTATACATATATTGGTGTATATATATATGGATACTTATATAATTATATAGGACTTAAAAATAAAGTCAAATTGGATAAATAAATGGTCAATCCCAAATTTTGGGGCCCACATGGATATAAAGCTAGCTTGTTGGATGATTTTGGAGTGTAAATTGGTGCAAGTAACCCCCAACCACCCTAGTCAATCAAAGGGTCAATCAAAAAGTCTATCAAGTAGTCATTCCATGCATAGTAAGCAAGATTAAGCTCCTAATTGACTAGCATTGGTTGATTAGTAGATGTTAAGCAAGTCTAGGGAGGTTCTATAAATAGAATGCTCCATCCATTTGCTAGGTTTGTTAGTCATTTAGTAAGAACTCCAAGAGAGAATAGATAGAGCATTATAGAGAAAATAGAGAAAACTCTTAAGTGTTGGTTTTTCACCAAGAAGATTGCTAGAGACTTATCAAGAAGGAGTCACCAACAAAGTCTCTAGCCAAGAGTAGAAGAACATAAGGTTCAAAAGTGTTCTATCTCACCTTTATTTCATTTTTGTAGGCTATATATGTTTTATATGGTCAAAGTATATTTTTAACCGATCAAAAGTGGTTTTGATGGTCTAGAAGTCTTAAGCTATGATAAATTGGTAGATACATGGTTTGATATGCTTAAATCATGATTTGGTATGTGAGAAATGTATAAAAGTTGTAGAAATGTTCATAACACATTTTACCGGTAAAACCCTAACGATACATGTTGTATTTTGAAATACACAAATCGGAAATTGGATTTTTATGGCTAGAAAGCTAGATCTAGGAGTTTTGAAGAAAAACCATTTTGGAATCTTTCAAAAATATTGAAAAATAAAGAAGTTATAGATTTTACCGCAAAAGATGTCGTTTTTAAACCCTAGAAGGTTCGATCCGTAATTTTCGTATAAAACGTTTTCAAAAAGACGATCGAACCACGCAATATTGTAAAACAAGAAGTTAGGAACACGTCAACACTGATTTGGTGTCATTTGGATGTGTAGATTTCATTTAATCAATGTTTGAATCAAAGTAGTCAAAACTGTCAAGAAATCAAAAATTGGAAAATGATTCTGCCGGACAGCGCCGGGGCGCGGTGTTTCAGTGTAAACACAGCGCCGGGGCGCCATCCACTGTTTTCAGAAAAGTAAGAAATCCGAACCGGGTCGGGTCGGGCCGGGTCAACCGGGTCGGGTCGGGTCTGGTTCGGGTCAGAAAATGAAAAATATTCCAAAAATTATTTTATTATTTTTGGACTTAATAAATATATTTTTAAATTAAATATAAGTGATTTAATAGATAAAAAAGAGTTAAATATTATTAAAGGTTTAATAATATAATTAAATTAATAAAATATTATTATTAATATAATAATATTAGAAAATCATTAAAATATTATTCAATGTATAATAATATTAGAAAGTCAATAAAATATTATTAAATAGTTAATAATATTATAATATGAATAAAATATTATTAAATGGTTAATAATATTAGTAAGTTAATAAAATATTATTAAATGATTAATAATATTAATAATGGATTAAAATATTATTAAATGGTTAATAATATTAGATTATGAGTAAAATATTATTAAAATGATTAATAATATTAATGAATGATTAAAATATTATTAAATGGTTAATAATATTAGAATATGAATAAAATATTATTAAATAATTAATAATATTAGATAATGAGTAGAATATTATTAAATGATTAATAATATTATAAAGGGAATAAAATATTGTTAAGTGACAAATAATATTAGAGAATGAGTAGAATATTATTAAATGATTAATAATATTAATGAGTTAATAAAATATTATTAAATGGTTAATAATATTAACGAATGATTAAAATATTATTAAATGGTGAATAATATTAGTAAGTTAATAGAATATTATTAAATGATTAATAATATTAGTAAGTTAGTAGAATATTATTAAATGATTAATAATATTAATAAATGATTAAAATATTAATAATATTAGTATGAGGATAAAATATTATTAAATGGTTAATAATATTAATGAGAGAAGAAGACATTATTAAATGATATTATTTTGAGTATAAAATATTATTAAATGAATAATAATATTTATAAGTTATTGGAGATATTATTCGATAAATAATATCATGTGAAGAGTAAGACATTATTAATAATGTTAATATATGATCGAATTATTATTAAATGATTAATAATATTAACCAAGGATAAGGATATTATGAAAGGATTAATAATATTATTAAGAGGTTAAAATATTATTAAATGGTTAATAATATTTACAAATGATTAAGATGTTGTTTGATAAATAATATCATTGGGGATAGTGTAAAACATTATTTATGTATTAATAATGTTAATAAGTGTTTGAGATAATAAAGAGATTAAGATGATTATTAGATGGTTAATAATATTGATGAACTAGATGATTTATTATTGAGATAGTAAATGGTTAAAATATTATTATACGATTACTAATATTATCTGTGGTATTTATATATTATCAAAGGTGATAATATTATAAAGCAATAAAGTGATAGTTATGTGATTTAAAATATTATCAAGGGATTGATAATATTATTAAGAGTTTTAAGGTTATGATTAAGTGATAGATGATTTAAGACATATATGGTAAAATTATTAATGTTAAATAAACCTATATGTGTTATGCTTATTGGAGGATCAATGTTGTTGAATATTAGGTCACCCAAAGGAAGTATTTTTAAGTTGAATAGCAGTAGTCAGCGGAACAGGCAAGTTTCTCTGAACCTTAACTTGTATTTATTTGGCAAGTTATTTATGTAGAAATTGGAATTTATTTCTAATGCATGATGAAATAATTATTCAGAGTTATTTCATATCTATATTGTTATCGACAATCGCACTTAAGTGCATTTGCATGACTGTTCACGTTATGAACTGTTTAGAAAGAAATATCTATGCTATTTGTTTCAGCTAGATATTGCATGTGATATTATGACTGTTCTTGTTATGAACTGTTCTAAGTGAGGGTACTATGCCAATTGCTTCGGCTAGACCATGTACGTTTAAATTCATAAATCTGATTATTATTGAAGTTAGTCCAAACCATATTGTTGTGGTGCGGAATCTGATGGGATAAGCTGAAATGAACAGAGCATTATAAGCGGATAAGCTTACGGTCGGATGGAACATTCCCGATCAAAACGAACTAGATGGTTATATTGTGCACTCTATAAACGTACGATAGGCTGATCACCTATAGTACCCATCACCGGTTATGTCAATCGAAATGATTATTAATATTCAAAACGAACTGACAGTCTTCTGTCTACAAGGTATTGTAAATACTCAAAACGTGTGTTCATGGTCTTGTGACCCTTTCAGCATGATGAAGCAGTATGTTATATCAATTGAATTATATTATTCAAAGTTGCATGTCTTCACAATTATTATATATTGTTAAAGTTTTCAGAGCTAAATCTTTTTCATTCATGATATACCTTTTATTGTTTATTTAAACTTGCTGAGCAAAGTAGTTGCTCACCCTTGCTATATCATGAACTATTTTCAGTTAAGCCGAGTGATCTAAGGAGTACCATGGCAAAGGAAAGATGAACGAGTAGACGTAATTAGTTCGTACTATTTGTGTAAACCTTTTGTATTATAAGGTAATGATGATGTATTAAGGTTAGTGGAACCTGGGATTGAAGGTACGTTTTGTAATGAAATGATGTATGATTTCCGCGAGTTATTGAAGTTATATTTTATGAATGTTTGACAAGTGTTGAATAGTGAGCATCGAGCCCGAGGTTCAAGGGACCCGGATTTGGGGGCGTCACAGGTTGGTATCAGAGCTGTAGGTTATAAACCTTAGGTGGGGGAAAAACCTTAGGATTATGACCGTAGAGAAGGTAAGAAAACTTGTAAAGAGTTTAGGAGATGGATTGTGGAAATTCATCAATTAAGAAAAGTTATGTGCATGTAAGAAAAGATCTGTTATTAGATCAGAAGAGTATGATGATTCAAAAGATGATGGGAAAGTTAGAGTTAAGCAATGATGAAGAAAAGAGATTAATGATTGAGAGATACTTAATCTATGGAGTATAGATAAGAAGAAGTGATTAGATGTAAATGTGGCTAAGGTAAAATACAATAAAATGATGTTAAGAAATGATTCGAGAATATTGAGGATATCTTGAGAAGATTGATCTATATGGATCGGTGGTAATAAAGATGATCAGAGTAAATAGAGATAAAATGATGGATTAAACAAATAAGTTATTGCAGAGTTAAATGAATCATAGAAGAATGAGCAGATTTTTGGAGTCAATCATAAAAACAGATAATGATGAGGTGATTGAGGAGAAGTAGAATGATCGCAGAAAGAGATAAGCATGATAAAGAATTACATAAGAATGATAATAACATATATTGAGGAGTTTGATTTTGGAAGTATATAGCTTCGGGAGATCGACTTTAGTGAATGTGTTTGAAGAAGTATGTTTTTGGAGATTATGTGTAGAAGATCAAAAATCGGATGATTTTCTGATCTATAAGATGAAATTATATGAGAATATTGAAAGAAGTTATAAAATTTTGAAAATTTCAATTTTGGAGTTAAGCATATGATGTATTGAGTATTGAAACATGGTGCTAAGGACAAGTATAGTACGAGGTACTAATGTGATATATAAAAATATGTGTTTAATTGTGCAACGGGATGATAGAATGGCCGTTGAAAGAAGATATGATGAATGAGAAGATCGGGGTATAACAATTAGGCTATCAAACGATTTGAGGATATGTGACTAATAGATTGTGCATATGGATAATAAGCAAAATAATGCTTACAAGGGGGTATTTGTATAATGATGAGGTACTACGTACCAAAGAAGAATATGTTAATAGATGTTATATGTTTTAAATTTGATTTTTGGCATTAATAGTATATGCCTAAAATCAGTAGAGAGGTAATAATACTACCGTATTTTGCCAAACAAGAATGTCAAGAGACAGTTCTAAAGAAAGAATACTCTAGACAATAGTGAAGAAAGTTAAGGAATTAGACCATAATTCCTTACAAACGATTGATGAGTCTAATAGTAGACGCTTTTGAGGAATGAATCAATGAAATTGGAGAAAGTCCAGAGGCAAGGAATAAATTAATTTACGTATAAGAGATATCTGAAAGAGGATATCAAAGAAGTGATAGAAGACATCTTACAATAAGATTGTTGAGTAGTAGAAAGAACAATAATAAGATCGTGAAATGATCTACGAAGATGAACTCGTGAAAAAGTTATGTGCTAAGGTATGGATTAAGAAAATTCATATTAAGTTAGAGGTTGTAGATTTTATTTGAGAACTCATATTAGTGGTTGAGCTGTGCGATTCCTTATATGGGTGAGGAACTAGTTCTTGGTTCTAGAACCGCTTAGCTTCCTATAGCAATATAGTGACCGAGTTGACCAATTTCTTGTATGGGCAGGAGATTGTGTTTGGTTCGACAACCACTTAGCTTCCTAATTATGATAATCATTGGAATCTTGGGTCGCGCATTCGATATATATATATATATATATATATGGTGAGAAGGTGAGTCTTTTCTCATAATATATATCGGATAGGTAGAGAATGTTGAAATTAGGTGCGTGTTCTTAAAACTCACATGTATGGTAAGTTCGTGACTCATAATTGTATGGTGGAGCCCCTCAGCGAATGGACGATTAAGGTTTGACTAGGATAAGTTCCTCAAGCCATGCGATTGTGGTAAGTTCCTGAACTCATATTGTGTGGTAAGTTCGATGAACAATTTGTGATGGAGGTTAGAACAATGTCATAGATAAAGATTTAAGAGTTATCAGCGAATTGAGAGTTGTGTGCGGCCAGTATTGTTCTCCTGAATACTACTGGTAAATTGTGTTATATAGTGATGTTTTGCATCAAGGAGCAAGCTATGATTTAAAGAAGCATAAGGTGGGTAATCACGTTTGTGGCACCACAGTTACTTAGGTTTGAAGAGAATCATTATCAGAGAAGGTGTGAGTATTTGTTTTAAAGATACGGAGACTTCAGAAAGTGGAAGAAGGGAATAAGCTGATAAACAGCATGAGAAATAATCGAGAATACGAAAATAGGTATAAGATTAATGAAGGATATGATGAGGAATAAATGACAATATTTAGCATGATAGTGAATTTTACTGGATGATGAGAAATAAAAGAAAGAATGATGATACACTACTTAGCAATCAAGTACGTGTAAGTAAACATAAGAAGAAGACGGTATTCGAGATATTAAGTTCCGGGGTGTGAAATGTAAAATATGTTATATAAATAGGAAGAAGAAGTAAAAAAGAGGATTACGAGACATCAGGTAATAGTAAATCCCGAACTCTAAGAGTATGTGGGATATGTGGTTAAGTTAAGTCCCGACTTTTGCGGTCTGTATGGGATATGATCATTTATGTATAAATGTTTCAGAATGTAATGTGCCAAGGCACCACTGTTTGCGTATAAATATAAATGCTTAATGTTTATACACTTTGATGTGATTAGTGTGAGCATTAAATAGTAAATGCTATAAGAATGATTGTAATAGTCAAAAAGTATGATAATAACGTAAGTTTTATTTTAAAAACAGGCAATGTTGCCACGTAGACGACCCCGAAACCCGAGAGTAGAAGGATCAGTTAATAATGAAGGAGGTCAGGTAGACTCGATGCAAACTTTTGTTAATATGTTAGCAGAAGCAATTCAAAACCGGACTCCAGCAGTAGGAAGTTCGCTGGTAAATCAATTGACAAACTTTAAGGATTTTAAAATAGTAGGACCACCGGAGTTTCGAGGAACAATAGATCCGATCGAAGCTCAGACGTGGATAGAAGAGATGGAGAAAGTGTTTGAAGTTACGCGTGTTGCGGAGGAACAGAAGACAACATTTGCCACCTTCATGATGAAGGAAGAGGCTAATTATTGGTGGAAGGCTAATAAAAATCGAGCAGGAGAAGGAATTTTTACGTGGACTCGATTTAAGGAGTTATTCTTTGAAAACTATTTTTCAAATAGTACTCAAACAAGGATGGAAGTAAAATTTTTAGAACTCAAATAGGGGAACAGGATGGTAGCAGAATATGCCGCTAAGTTCAATGAACTAGCGAGATTTGCGCCACATCAAGTGGACACGGAAGAACAAAAGACAAGAAGGTTTGAACAAGGATTAAATCCATGGATCTACAGTAAGGTTTCAATTCTTCAAATTAACACATTTTCAACAATGTTGGAGAAGGCAATCATAGCAGAAGGTGGGAGAGAATCTTTGTCAAAGTGTAATCCAGAGAAGAAAGGAAAGAATAGTGAAGAAGAAAATGGTAAAGGTAGTAGCGAAGATTGTAACGCTCAGAAACGAAAGAGGAACCATAAAAATGGTAAGAATGGTCAAAGAAAAGGCAAACAAAAAATTAAAAGTTGTGAAAGTTGTGGAAAGAACCACATAGGTGTATGTCTAAAAGGGACAAATAGTTGCTATAGATCTGGAGGGAAAGGACACGGTGCTTCAAACAGTCCTGGTCCAAGGAAAAATAGAAAGTGTTTTATTTGTGGAGGAATGGGTCATCCATTTAAGGATTGTCCGAAGAAGGAAAACAAGGCGAGAAGTAATATCAAGAAAGTCAAGAGGCATGGTGACAGGTATTTTTCGATCAATAATATAATCGTTTAGGTATTATTTGATTCGGATACCATCTGTTTGAGAATCTCACTAAATAAATAGAATTTCTCGAAGAAATTAGAATACTTTATTAAAATAAAGTGTCTTTAAATCAAAGAATTGTGTTAGATAGATAAAGAGTAAGTTATCCGTAAAATTAATTCGGATATACGAGGAAAAGAGTCAAGAAAAGAACAGATGATAAGAAAATCTTAAGTAATCTTATAACGGTGATAATGGGGACAGAATCCTTAAAAGGAGGGGTGAATGTAATGACCGAGAAAATTACGAACCCAATTTTTTTATTTTATTTTATTTAATTATATCCATTAGAAAATATGAGGTATGAAGTATGTGTGTATGTGTTAAGTTGTATGATGAGAGGTATTAAATTAGTTAATTAAATTAATTAACTAAAGAAGGAAAAAGATTGCAAGAGAAGCTTATGTGATGAAATCACAAAGCTTGAATGTTGGCCTTGTATGACAATTAAGAAGTTTTATAATGAACAAGTTAATTATTTGTATGAATAATAAGAAAGAAGAAGCAAGTGAATTATTTGAGATAATCCAATGTGAGAATAATTGTTTGTGTACGGTTAACTATATTATAAACCCAATTTGATGATAAGGGTTAGTGAATGAATTAAATTAACCAAGTCAAAGTACTTGTACTAATATGTGTTAGAGTTTTATTAAAACAAACCCAAGAATTTGTAAGTGATAGTATTATGTAAGCTAATTTAATTAAGGAGTCCAATGGACTTATAAATAACAAATCTAATTGGATTATATTTTAAATCCAAATGAGTTTGTAAACTAGATCAATTAAGTTTACCTAGTAGCCTATGTAATTAATTTAATTACTAGTGCATGTAATTTATTAAATAAGCCCAATGCTTATTTTAATTAAAAGTAGCATAGTTATGTAAATGCTAGCCCAATGTGTGATATAAATTGAGCTCAAACAAATTAATTAAATGAGCCCAATAGAATTTAATTCTAAGATTCAAAGTGGAGCCCAATAAGTTTGTATAGGTGAATATGTATACATATATTGGTGTATATATATATGGATACTTGTATAATTATATATGACTTAAAAATAAAGTCAAATTGGATAAATAAATGGTCAATCCCGAATTTTGGGGACCACATGGATATAAAGCTAGCTTGTTGGATGATTTTGGAGTGTAAATTGGTGCAAGTAACCCCCAACCACCCTAGTCAATCAAAGGGTCAATCAAAAAGTCTATCAAGTAGTCATTCCATGCATACATAGTAAGCAAGATTAAGCTCCTAATTGACTAGCATTGGTTGATTAGTAGATGTTAAGCAAGTCTAGGGAGGTTCTATAAATAGAATGCTCCATCCATTTGCTAGGTTTGTTAGTCATTTAGTAAGAACTCCAAGAGAGAATAGAGAGAGAGCATTCTAGAGAAAATAGAGAAAGCTCTTAAGAGTTGGTTTTTCACCAAGAAGATTGCTAGAGACTTATCAAGAAGGAGTCACTAACAAAGTCTCTAGCCAAGAGTAGAAGAACATAAGGTGCAAAAGTGTTCTATCTCACCTTTATTTCATTTTTGTAGGCTATATATGTTTTATATGGTCAAAATATATTTTTAACCGATCAAAAGTGGTTTTGATGGTCTAGAAGTCTTAAGCTATGATAAATTGGTAGATACATGGTTTGATATGCTTAAATCATGATTTGGTATGTGAGAAATGTATAAAAGTTGTAGAAATGTTCATAACATATTTTACCGATAAAACCCTAACGATACATGTTGTATTTTGAAATACACAAATCGGAAATTGGATTTTTATGGCTAGAAAGCTAGATCTAGTAGTTTTAAAGAAAAACCCTTTTGGAATCTTTCAAAAATATTGAAAAATAAAGAAGTTATAGATTTTACTACAAAAGATGTCCTTTTTAAACCCTAGAAGGTTCGATCCGTAATTTTCGTGTAAAACGTTTTCAAAAAGACGATCGAACCACGGAATATTGTAAAACAAGAAGTTAGGAACACATCAACACTGATTTGGTGTCATTTGGATGTGTAGATTTCATTTAATCAATGTTTGAATCAAAGTAGTCAAAACTGTCAAGAAATCAAAAATTGGAAAATGATTTTGCCGGACAGCGCCGGGGCGCGGTGTTTCAGTGTAAACACAGCACTGGGGCGCCGTCCACTGTTTTCAGAAAAGTAAGAAATCCGAACCGGGTCGGGTCGGGCCGAGTCAGCCGGGTCGGGTCGGGTCTGGTTCGGGTCAGAAAATGAAAAATGTTCCAAAAATTATTTTATTATTTTTGGACTTAATAAATATATTTTTAAATTAAATATAAGTGATTTAATAGATAAAAAAGAGTTAAATATTATTAAAGGTTTAATAATATAATTAAATTAATAAAATATTATTATTAATATAATAATATTAGAAAATCATTAAAATATTATTCAATGTATAGTAATATTAGAAAGTCAATAAAATATTATTAAATAGTTAATAATATTATAATATGAATAAAATATTATTAAATGGTTAATAATATTAGTAAGTTAATAAAATATTATTAAATGATTAATAATATTAATAAAGGATTAAAATATTATTAAATGGTTAATAATATTAGATTATGAGTAAAATATTAATAAAATAATTAATAATATTAATGAATGATTAAAATATTATTAAATGGTTAATAATATTAGAATATGAATAAAATATTATTAAATAATTAATAATATTAGATAATGAGTAGAATATTATTAAATGATTAATAATATTATAAAGGGAATAAAATATTGTTAAGTGACTAATAATATTAGAGAATGAGTAGAATATTATTAAATGATTAATAATATTAATGAGTTAATAAAATATTATTAAATAGTTAATAATATTAACGAATGATTAAAATATTATTAAATGGTTAATAATATTAGTAAGTTAATAGAATATTATCAAATGATTAATAATATTAGTAAGTTAATAGAATATTATTAAATGATTAATAATGTTAGTAAGTTAGTAGAATATTATTAAATGATTAATAATATTAATAAATGATTAAAATATTAATAATATTAGTATGAGGATATAATATTATTAAATGGTTAATAATATTAATGAGAGAAGAAGACATTATTAAATGATATTATTTTGAGTATAAAATATTATTAAATGAATAATAATATTTATAAGTTATTGGAGATATTATTCGATAAATAATATCATGTGAAGAGTAAGACATTATTAATAATGTTAATATATGATCGAAATATTATTAAATGATTAATAATATTAACCAAGGATAAGGATATTATGAAAGGATTAATAATATTATTAAGAGGTTAAAATATTATTAAATGGTTAATAATATTTACAAATGATTAAGATGTTGTTTGATAAATAATATCATTGGGGATAGTGTAAAACATTATTTATGTATTAATAATGTTAATAAGTGTTTGAGATAATAAAGAGATTAAGATGATTATTAGATGGTTAATAATATTGAGGAACTAGATGATTTATTATTGAGATAGTAAATGGTTAAAATATTATTATGCGATTAATAATATTATCTGTGGTATTTATATATTATCAAAGGTGATAATATTATAAAGCAATAAAGTGATAATTATGTGATTTAAAATATTATCAAGGGATTGATAATATTATTAAGAGTTTTAAGGTTATGATTAAGTGATAGATGATTTAAGACATATATGGTAAAGTTATTAATGTTAAATAAACCTATATGTGTTATGCTTATTGGAGGATCAATGTTGTTGAATATTAGGTCACCCAAAGGAAGTATTTTTAAGTTGAATAGCAGTAGTCAGCGGAACAGGCAAGTTTCTCTGAACCTTAACTTGTATTTATTTGGCAAGTTATTTATGTAGAAATTGGAATTTATTTCTAATGCATGATGAAATAATTATTCAGAGTTATTTCATATCTATATTGTTATCGACAATTGCACTTAAGTGCATTTGCATGACTGTTCACGTTATGAACTGTTTAGAAAGAAATATCTATGCTATTTGTTTCAGCTAGATATTGCATGTGATATTATGACTGTTCTTGTTATGAACTGTTCTAAGTGAGGGTACTATGCCAATTGCTTCGGCTAGACCATGTACGTTTAAATTCATAAATCTGATTATTATTGAAGTTAGTCCAAACCATATTGTTGTGGTGCGGAATCTGATGGGATAAGCTGAAATGAACAGAGCATTATAAGCGGATAAGCTTACGGTCGGATGGAACATTCCCGATCAAAACGAACTAGATGGTTATATTGTGCACTCTATAAACGTACGATAGGCTGATCACCTATAGTACCCATCACCGATTATGTCAATCGAAATGATTGTTAATATTCAAAACGAACTGACAGTCTTCTGTCTACAAGGTATTGTAAATACTCAAAACGTGTGTTCATGATCTTGTGACCCTTTCAGCATGATGAAGCAGTATGTTATATCAATTGAATTATATTATTCAATGTTGCATGTCTTCACAATTATTATATATTGTTAAAGTTTCCAGAGCTAAATCTTTTTCATTCATGATATACCTTTTATTGTTTATTTAAACTTGCTGAGCAAAGTAGTTGTTCACCCTTGCTATATCATGAACTATTTTCAGTTAAGCCGAGTGATCTAAGGAGTACCATGGCAAAGGAAAGATGAACGAGTAGACGTAATTAGTTCGTACTATTTGTGTAAACCTTTTGTATTATAAGGTAATGATGATGTATTAAGGTTAGTGGAACCTGGGATTGAAGGTACGTTTTGTAATGAAATGATGTATGATTTCCGTGAGTTATTGAAGTTATATTTTATGAATGTTTGACAAGTGTTGAATAGTGAGCACCGAACCCGAGGTTCAAGGGACCCGGATTTGGGGGCGTCACAACTAGAGTCAATAGTAGGTTGACCCAATGGTTACTACCAGAAATATGTACCTGAGGGGATCAGCCTCAGTACAATATGTGTATGCATAACATTTAATTTCCGTATTTTGTACCTGATATTAGATATAGGGTACTCCCCTATAATAAATGGGTGTTCATAATAGTCTAAGAAATCGCATCTTCAATGATTTGGATATTTTTTAAAATCTTTAACATAAATGTCTAGCCGAACAATGGCTTAGACCTACTTTGAATAGTTCTTTAAGCATTAGAACATTAAATAAGGTACAAGTCAAAGACTGTACAAGATCAAGTGCACCAAGTGCGAATAACAATAATATCGATGTGGAATAATTGTAAAGTAATTTAAACCACTGAAAGCATGCTTGGAATTATAATTTAAGCTTAAATAAATAACTTGCTCAATGAAATGAGTTTAGAGATAAAGAACTTGTCTGTCTACTCAGCTACAATTAATGTCTAGCTTTAACTAATTGGCTTTGAAAGACCTAATATTAATAAAGTTGGTCTAATAATTAGTACGGCGTATTTGTACAACTATACGCTCACTAAGGAACTTATCTACCACGCATAAGTACTAACACATAATTTTCATCAGTCAAAACAATATTATTAACCTTATAGACCCTCAATCAAATTAGGTTAATAATTTAATAAGTTAGAAAATATTTTTCGTAAGTGTTGGACACTTATTAAACCCTTAAACAACTTATTACAATTGTTTAATTAAAGCATAACTAAATTCAAATTATTTTATTAACTCAAATTCTATTTAATTACTATTTAATCTTGATTAAATAGAAATTAATTAATTAATTTTAGTTATTAGTTAAAATAAATAATAACTAATTGTATTTACTTATTATTTAATAATAATTAAATAATAAATAATTATTAATTTAATTTTAACCTTTTCTAATTTAATATTAATCAACTAATAATTAACTAAGTAATTAACCTCACTTATTATTTAATTTAAGGAAATTAAATAATAGTTTACTAATTTTAATCCTCTTTAATTATTATTTAATGTCAATTAAATAATAATTAATTATTTAATTAATTATAATTATTATTTAAGGTTAAATAATAATTAATTTATTTATCCTTATTTATTATTTAAATTAAATAATAAATTATTAATTTAATAACTTAATTTCCATTAATCATTGTTAGTTCCCGTGGACACAATAATGATCTAGAAGGGGGGGGGGGGGGGGAGGGGGTTGAATGGATCATTAAAACTTTTTTCCATTTATAAAGAAAGCATAATAGTTATAAATGATGAGATCAATTCAAGCACAACAGATTATACTTTTAAAAACCCCTTAAAGATATATGAGTCATTTCAATTTAATGTGTTAATCTACAGTATGAGTGATAACATATTTAGCACTTATAGTGCAAAAGTGTAAAAGACATAAAGTAAATGACACAAGAGATTTAAGTGGTTCAGAGACTGAACAACTCCTAGTCCACTCTTCTACTTTGACAAGTAGGAAATCCATTAAGGTTTAGTCCTCCGGACTAGGACACTCTTGCCCTCATCAAATCCAACAGACTTGGTTTCTTCAGTCACATTAAGACTATGACACTCTTGCCCTCATCAAAGCCAACAACTTTGGGACTGTAGACTAAGCCAAGCAGACTTAGAATCTCTTGTACCCTTCGGTACTCAACAAGTCCAGCAGACTTGATTTCTTTAGTTCTCTATGACGAGAAACTATGACCCTCATTAAGTCCAACAGACTTGAGTTGTTTGTTTGTTGGGTTGTGCTGCTAAGTAGAACATTTGCTCTTCTTCATCTTTAGGTACTTAGTAGCTGCTTGTGATCAACCTTTGAATGCTGCTGATATTTGTAGTTGATGTTCTTCTTCTTTCTGTATTCAGCAACTACCCATGATCACCCGAAATGTACTGCTGAGTTCTTTCAATAAGTTTTTTGCTCAGCAGTTGTGTTGGACACTTAGCTTGTATTTCACACAGAATTTCATTCTGTACTCTTCTTTTCTCAAAGTGTTCTTGGCTTCTTTGATCCTTCGATTCTTAGCTCATATGCCAGCCCATCGGCATTTTCCGTTTTTCTTGGGTTTTTTTTCTTCTCAACCGATTCGGTCGTGTATATGTTGTTCTTTCTTATTCACCACCCTTTTTGTTTTTCCAGATTTGCTCTTTTGTAGATTTTTGAATTATCTTTCCGTTGCAGATCTCCCTGATACAAATCTTCCTGTAGCAGATCTTTCTGTAGCAAATCCTTCCGTTGAAGCATGTTTAGTTTCAGACTTCTTTATGAATACTTTATTCATTTAGTCAGAGTGTTAGTTCTCTGTAGATTCTGACTTGTTGACTTGTCTTCTTTAACCCTGGAGAGAGATGTCAGTCTTGGGTTCTTCACAGTTTTCATAGAGTGGACAGGTCTTTTGGTAGAATATGATCGTTGAGACACAGTCTACTAATTTCTTGAGCCTGATGCATGATACTAGAAGTCTTTGCTCTGACACTCAGCACACATAAGTCAGTATTCTGACATTTCTGACTTCTTCTATAGCAGATGCCATAGAAGTGTTGACGTGGATGTTTTTGAAGTAATTAACAACTCATATTGAGATTACTGACTTTAGTGCTTAGATGTCTTCAATCCTAGTTGGCACTTAAGTACTTGACGATCAATCCAGTTGTAGCTTCTTGCTTCTGATCGTTGAGTCATCTGCTGGTTCTGCTATGTAGCTCTACGATCTTGTCTGTCGTAGACTCCTGATCGTTGAGTCATATGCTGGTTCTGCTATGTAGCTCTACGAACTTGTCTGTCGTAGGCTCCTGTGTAGATCAGAGAGTGATTGACTTTACTAACTCTACGATTTTATCCGAGCCTTGCGGTCCTGACGATATGCTTCTCATGCTTCGTGATCTTTATTGTGCTTTATGTATTTAGAGCATAAGTCTATGATATGGTTTAAGCTTTTACAGATGATTTCTTATCATAGAGGATTGCTCTATGAACTTCAGGCTTGCTCGAACTGCTTGGTTCTATATGTCATGGATGACTGCTCTACGAACCTTCATGTGCCAGATCTTTATTGTAGAGGACCGCTCTACGAACTTTTAGTTGCATTCTCTACTGTATAATCAAAGGTTGTTTATGACAGGTAGCATTTGAATATCTTCAGCTTGATTGCTTTGAACGTTGTACAACATCTGAACTTGCTTTATCATTTTACGACTTAGCTTTGCAAAATTTCGATCTGACTTGTGGTGTAAGTCGTAGTGCAATCATAGAGTTATGAATTGAACTGCTCTACGATCTCAGTTCAGACTAGATGCTGTAGATGTACGAGATCTTCATTCAGTTTGTTTAACAGCTCAAGGACAGCCTACTGAATAATCCTTATGAGGATTGCTGTCATGATTCTGAATACTCATGTAAAGGTTGCTCTTTGACTCTGCTTGGTTCGTAGACAAGATTAGGAGAATCGTAGAGTGACTGTCTATATGGACTCTACGATCCCGAGAGTTAGCCCTACGATGCTGAGACAACTCTACGATCTGCCGAGAGGACTCTTCAATTTTCCGAGCCTTATTCTGCGTTAACCGGGCAGACTCTACGATCTTCCTAGAAGACTCTACGATCTTCCTTTGAGTGATTTCATAAGACTTCTATCTGAATGACACTTCACTTCTCAATCAGTCTTTGCTGATGGAGTTGGTGCTTGGATCTTCAGTTTGCTTGCCGGTCATTCAGGGTCTTCATACTGATGATCTTTAAGTAGACACTCTATGATTCTGCTTTGGAAATGTGAGTGTATGACTGGCTATGCTGATGGCTTGCAGACTCTACGATCGTGAGTGTAGTCTGCGATTCTTGCTTTAACTCTCTTGCCAGACAGTTGTTCTTTTCGGTCGATCAGGCCTATCTATTACAATTTAAGATCAACCTAACAAGTTTGATCTTTCTATATATATATAGTCCTTGTACATAGTGATCTTTTGAAGGACTGTACAATGCTATTAACTCATAGAAGATCAACTTAACAAATTTGACCTCATCAATCTAAGTCCTTAGAGCATAATGTTTATTAACTATTAAGGACTTTACATTTTTCATTAATGCAGACGTATTTGTATATTGATTCATTTATCTATTAAAACACATCATCAAATCTTATAATAGAGAAATAACATTCACATGCATGTTCCAAATAATCATTACTTAATGCTAGTTAATTAACAATTAATTAATTAATTATTCTTATTTATTATTTAATAATATTTAAATAATAAATAATTAATTTATAATTTTTTTATCTCTTTTTAATTATTATTTAATAGAAATTAAATAATAATTGCTAATTTCTCACCTTTATTTATTATTAACATTTTTAATAATAAATAATTAATGAAATTTTTATTTATTTAACTTAACCATAACTTAGCTATCTAGATTAATATTTAAAATATTTAAATATTAAACTGAATAAAAAATATCATCCCAAATATTTTTTTTTTATTATTATTTTTGTTATAATTTTAAATTAATTTTTAAATATTTAAATTAATTAAAATTATCCAGAATGGTAATTCTGTTATTAAGCTGAAAAATGAACGGAGGGGCAAAGTTGTAATTTCACCGAAAATTTTTCCTTCCGCGCATTGCGCGTGTTCAACTGAAAACAGGCCCAAAACGGTGCTGTTTTGAGAGAACTGGAAACGACTTCCGCGCATAACGCGCGGAGTAAAATTGTTTTTGTGCCAAACGACGTCGTTTGGCTCCGCGTCCCTCAGTCAACAAGCGGGCTCGTATTACGCGGCTAGTTCTCTTTTTTTTTCTTTAGCAGAATGTGAACAGTGTCCGACAATACACACTTTAATAAAAATTATACCATCAAGTAAGTTTTAAATCCTCAATAAAAATCCAAAAAATTCTCCAATTACTTAATATCAATTTATAGCATGAAAATTTAATTTTTCATGATTTAATATCATTTTTTTTATAAATTTTTTTACATAACAGAAACTACCACAAATCATAACTTTTTGTGTATAACTCCATTTTGAGTGATTTAAACTTTATTTTTCTCATGATTTAATGTTCTATAATATTAGAACATAAAACCTAAGTTTTATAAAAATATTTTTGGTCATAAATTCCAAGACTTGTTTACACTACTAAACATATGTTTTTAGCATACAATTTATACCAAAATACAAACCAAGCATATTAAACTCAAGCATGACATAAATATTACTACTACACATTATTAACTATATTAACATGTTTATACTCACATGTTGGTTTATTTAATTTAAAAACAAAAACTAGATTTAGAATAACCATTACCTTGATTTAATGACTATTTTCCTTTTTCTTCTAAAATAGGTGGTGAAAGAAGATGACATGAACCAAGAACTCCTTCTCTTGGTATTTTTGCTCTCAAATATATTTTCTTACACTCTCAAATGCTCTCTAGCTCTCTTGAAAATAAAAGATGATAAATGACTAATAAAAGCTACTAAATTGTAAGCATACTTACAATAGGCATAGATATAAAATCTATATCTATCAAAATACAATCATGAGGGTAGTTGGAGACTTGTGCAAGAAATTTAGGCCAAAGACTAAGTTGGTGAAAAGAAGAATGGTGTCAATGTACTTAAAAAAACCAAACAAGCAACCATTAAATAAATAAATGAAAAATAAAATAAAAATAAAAACAAAAATCATTTTTCTCTCTCTCCACCTAGCATGCTCGGCTGATGGACAAATTTTTGTCCCAAAAAGTTTTTCATCTCCATTTTACTTTAATAAATAAATAGTTATATAAAGTATTTTCCAAGTGGGCTAAACATTGGACTTTGTTTTAATTTCTTTTGGACTTCATTTAAATTGTTTGGGCTACTAGTTTGCCAAGTTTTATTATTCTTCACTTGGGCTACTAATTGATCCATGTTGGGCTAATTTAATAATTTACAAATTAATTATTCAATCCATGATTAAATTAATAATTATATTGAATAAATAATTAAATACACTAACCCATTAGTATTAAATTACTAAATGGATTAATAAATATTATTATTAATATTTCACATTATTTACATTAATTTAATAATCATATTAATTAATTTATTATATTTAATTAACTCATTATATTCAATTTAATTAAATATTTAATTAATAGAAAACTTATCAATTATTTTGATATTAAAACTTTAGGGTTTGTTCACTAATTTAATTAACATATTAGTGACCCCCCTTTAATTAATTCTAGCAATTAATTACATAATCATTTAATCACGAAATTAATTAATCACATAAAAAGATTTAAATAATCTCGTAAAACTAACTCGTTAGAAATTAAATTAATAATTTAATTAATAATGACGTGAAAATTCTAGGACATTACAAATTGAAACCTTGGGTTTATAGTAGGGTTGCTGTTCTGAGGATCGATACATTTGCAACACTATTGGAGAGGGAGATTATTCCCGAAGGGGAAAATGAAGCATTGGTGAAATACAACCAGGATAAGAAGAAGAAGGGTTATGATGGCCATAAAGAAGGTAGCAGTGAAGGAAGCAACTAGAACAAGAGAAAATGGCACGACAACCAAGTGTCTAGAGGCAGTAAGACTGGAGGGGTGGCAAAGAAAGTCAGCGAGTGTGATAAGTGTGGTAGGAACCATTCTAGGGAATGTATGAAAGGCAAGGATGTTTGCTACAACCGTGGACCACATTGCTCCACAATGTCCAAAGGGGAAGAGAAGTGGATGTTTCTCTTGTGGAGCATCGAACCATCAGATTAAGGATTACCCAAAGAGGAAGAGTAATGTAACAAGTGGCAACAAGGGAAACAACAACAAATTAACCATTGGAGGGCCAACTATTTAGCTGAATAGACTGATAACACGCATTTTCAATATGACGGTATAGGATGCTGTGGAGTCTAAAGACGTAGTGTCAGGTATTCTTTCGATCAATAGTATCAATGCTTACGTATTATTTGATTCGGGTGTTACCTGTTCATTTGTATCTGAAGAATTTGCTAAGAGATTAAAACTACCCCGAGAAAAACTAGAGAATCCTTTGAATGTAGAAATAACTAACAAAGAAGTTATTACCGTAGAATATATTCATAGAAATTGTTGTGTTGAATTAAGAGGATATAAACTTGGAGTGAATTTGATTCCAATTCGCTTGGGAGAGTTCGAGATCATTCTCGGAATGGACTGGTTATCAAATCATGTGTGACGCCCCCAAATCTGGGCCCACACAGCCCAAACTTGAGTCGTCAAAATACTACAACAAAATTATTACAACAAAGCACAACGTACAACAATACAGTGTATAATAATACACAACTAAGTCTTCACTATTATTGCCACACTATTTTACAAAACGTGAAGACTATGATAACTATTCCTCGGACCCTCACTCCATTCCCCGGCTAGACCCTGTTATGTTTTCATCTCCTGTTGAAAAACAATGGAACAAAAGAAAGGGTGAGCTCAAATAGCCCAGTAAAGAATATCATGACTAAGATAATGATGAATAAATTATCATTAGTCTTCAACAGTTGAGTTCTTGATAGAATACAATAGACTACAAGGTTTATATCAAAAACTGCAGTTAAATTCTTAAACAACGTTCAGATCAATAATAGCAGCGGAATGAGTAATCTATTAGAAGAATAATGCAGACTATAATGTCCACTCGGTTCTCTTTTTAGGAAAAACATCATCAACTTTTATCATCTGAAATATCATTAGTCAAGATAATACAAATTCACAGTTCCTGATCATAATCATGCAGATCAACAGTTCATCTTTGCACTACGGCCCAAAGACATTCAATATAACACCAACGGTCATGATTATACCAGATTCAGCCTTTGGTCATAATCATACCAACAACAGTTCATCTTTGCACTACGGGCCAAAGAGAACATTCACCACGTGCCATAAAAGACACCGAACAGATGTATCGCCTTTAACCTATTATATCGCCTTTAACCTATCATCTGTTCAACAAATATATCACATCTGTGCCCCCGGCCACAGATATTCACAACAGCTTGATTTTTGGATGATTAGAATGATATAAATGATGAACAGAAGAAATAGGATAACAATAAGTATCGGGAGTTTACTTTGTACAGATTCAAATAATGTCCAAATTGTCAACATGATGTGGAGTGAAATTTAAAAATGATATTCAAGATCCACAGTTCAGAATAACGGTTACAATTCAATAGAAAGGTTCACGTAAATAGGAAGGTTCAGTTGAAATAATGAAGTTCAACTATTATGGAACATATAATATTTTCAGGAATTATAGAAGCAATAGTTCCATAATAAATTTCGATTTAGGAGTATGAAAGAAAATAATATCCCTTACCGTAGCAGGTTTGATTAACAAAAGGTGAAGGAAATTAATACAAAGGGTTATTCACCAACAGGCGGCAATCCGCTCCGTAAGGTTATTCCCACAATTTAATAGAATTTGAGTACAAAGAGTTATTCACCAAACAGGCGGCAATCCGCTCCGTAAGGTTATTCCCACAATTTAATAGAATTTGAGTACAAAGAGTTATTCACCAAACAGGCGGCAATCCGCTCCGTAAGGTTATTCCCACAATTTAATAGAATTTGAGTACAAAGAGTTATTCACCAAACAGGCGGCAATCCGCTCCGTAAGGTTATTCTCAGAGATTAATAATGAATGAATACGAAAGGTTATTCACCAACAGGCGGCAATCCGCTCCGTAAGGTTATTCCCACAATTTAATACATGGAAATAAAAGGCACGTCTTATGAGTAAGGAAGAAACAATATTATTATCGAGAATCAAATAATGATAATCCCTTACCATAGTATGTTTGAATAATGGAAGATGAAAAAGATGGTATCCCTTACCTCAACACGTGACTGGATATTGATTTAAATGAGGTTGATTAACTTGAACAGTACACGTATACTTATAGATCTTCACAAATACTCAAGATGACTTAAGCACACTTAGAGAGAACTTTCACAAGAAGTATTTAGAGAGAGAAAGAAAGAACAAGTAAGGAAGTTTATGAAAAATCCTTAAGTTAAGGCTTCTATTTATAGCCAAAAATCTTATCATTCATTTAATCTAAACCATTCATTTAAAGATCATCTTTTAATCTACACCATCCATTTCAAATATTATATTATCTTTAATCTACACCATTCATTTCATATCACCTAATAATCACCTAACTTTATATTATAAACAAATCAATTTAATTATTCAACAATAATTCACACTTTAATCTACACCATTCATTTCATATCACCTAATAATCACCTAACTTTATATTATAAACAAATCAATTCAATTATTCAACAATAATTCACACTTTAATCTACACCATTCATTTCATATCACCTAATAATCACCTAACTTTATATTATAAACAAATAACTTTATCAATTCAATTATTATGACTAATTGTTATAAATACAGTATAGTTAGCTCTTAGATATCAAGTCAATAAATTAATGAAATACAACTGTTTAAATAACATCATAATAGAGATAACAATAATGTAAAATAAAGCATACGTTACTGTGTAATGACAATTATTGATTCAATAATGTGAATTACTGTGCATATGTTACTGTGACAATTATTAGGTTCAATAATTTTAAAAACAGTGCAACAACAATTATTGACTCAATGATATAAAATACAGTGTAATGACAATTATTAAATCAATAATGCAAAATACTGTGTAACAACAATTATTGAATTGATAATATAAAATATTATGCAGTGACAATTATCGATGAAATGATGCGTAACAGTTACGGTGTCAATTATCAGACCAATAATATGAGACACTATGCAATACCGTGTGTTACTGTAGAGTACCGTGTGCTACAGAAAATACCATAAACTACCGTATGCTACTATTCTTTTATCACCGGTATTTTAACAGTTCCGTTGACTATTTTTATTTAAAAAGGTTACTTCTGTCGTTTTCTATATCCGACAAATATTCCGTTGTGGGGTCCACCAATAATTTATTATTTCGGCGCCGTCGTACGGCACGAATATTCCCCGACCAAACGAATATTCCCCGACAAAGCGAATATTGTCCGACAAAATAAAATTTGCACATAACATCCTTAACTTTCAATTTTGTTAATTTAACCACTTACTGTTTCAAAAAAAATATATATGAAGAAAAATTAAATTTTGTATTTCATAAAATTCGGGGTCTTACAACCTCCCCTCCTTATGAAATTTCGTCCCCGAAATTGACGTACCTGACATATCGAAGAGGTAAGGATACTTAGATTTCATCTCAGATTCTAGCTCCCAGGTCATTTCCTCAGTATCTTGGTTCCTCCATAAAACCTTAACTTGAGGTATAACCTTTGAGCGTAGGATCTGCTCCTTCTTATCCAGGATCTTAACAGGTACCTCCTCGTATGTTAAATCCTCTGCTATAACGTCTGGTTCTAACTCAATGACGTGGTTTGGGTCCTTCACATATTTACGTAACATAGATATGTGAAAAACGTTATGGATGCGAGACATACTTGGTGGTAGGGCTAGTCTGTAGGCTACGGTTCCTATTCGATCGAGGATTTCAAATGGGCCAATAAATCGAGGGTTGAGCTTTCCTCTTTTTCCGAATCTCGTAACCCCTTTCCATGGAGAAACACGTAAGAATACATGATCTCCGACGTTGAAACTTTCGTCTCTCCGATGAAGATCAGCATAACTCTTTTGTCGTTCTTGTGCGGTCTGTATTCGTTGTCGGATCATTTGGATCTTTTCGGTCGTCAAGCGTACCAACTCGGGTCCCAACAATTTTGCTTCTCCTACCTCATTCCAACATATTGGAGAGCGACACTTCCTTCCATACAAAGCCTCGAATGGAGCCATGCCTATGCTTGCTTGGTAACTGTTGTTGTAAGAAAATTCCACCAATGGCAAGTACTTATCCCAACTTCCTTTGAAGTCTAATACACAAAGTCTCAAAAGATCTTCGAGGGTCTGGATCGTCCTTTCCGATTGTCCGTCCGTTTGAGGATGGTATGCAGAACTAAAACGTAGTTCAGTGCCCATAGCTTTTTGTAGACTGATCCAAAAGCGTGAAGTGAATCTAGGATCTCGATCAGAAACTATGGAAACTGGCATGCCATGCAATCTCACGATCTCATTTATGTACATACCGGCAAGACGTTCAAGTGAAAAGTTTTCTCGTATAGGCAAGAAATGAGCAGATTTGGTCAATCTATCTACGATCACCCAAATTGCATCTAAGCCTTGAGAAACTTTTGGAAGACCCGTCACGAAGTCCATATTGATGTGTTCCCACTTCCATTCGGGAACTTCAAGTGATTGTAATGGACCTTTAGGAACTTGATGTTCTGCCTTGACACGTTGACAAGTTAGGCACCTTGAGATAAACTCTGCAATCTCTCTTTTCATATTGTTCCACCAAAATGTATGTCGAAGATCTCGATACATCTTGGTACCTCCTGGGTGGATTGCAAACGGCGTGTTGTGTGCCTCCATCATGATTTTATGCTTTAATTCAGGATCGTTAGGAACACAGAGTCGAGAGTTGACTCGAAGTATTCCTTTCTCGTCGATTCTTGCTTCGGGAATGGCACCTTCTTGTACTTTCTTTATCATGTTTATCAGTTCCGGATCGGTAGCTTGAGCAGCTTTAATTTTATCGATTAAAGTTGGTTCTACTCGCACGTGAGCAATCTTCGAGCGGGTCCCTGGTGTCTTTAGCTCTATCTCCATCTTTTGCAAGTCGTACAAAATACACTTTTGTGTTGTCAGCAGTGCACTTGTACTTGCATAAGATTTTCTGCTCAAAGCGTCAGCTACAACGTTCGCCTTTCCCGGGTGATACTGGATTGTGTGGTCATAATCCTTTAACAGCTCAAGCCAACGTCGTTGTCGCATGTTGAGTTCCTTCTGGGTGAAGAAATACTTGAGACTTTTATGATCCGTATAGATATCCACTTTTTCTCCGTACAAGTAGTGTCTCCAGATCTTCAACGCGAAAACGACTGCTGCCAACTCTAGATCATGAGTAGGATAATTTTTCTCATAATCTTTGAGTTGTCGAGAGGCATAGGCTATAACCTTTCCATGTTGCATAAGGACACAACCTAGACCTTTGCCAGAAGCATCACTGTAGATAACAAATTCTCCTGATCCTGATGGTATGGTCAGAACAGGAGCTGAAACAAGTCTCCTCTTGAGTTCTTGAAAACTCTTCTCGCATTCCTCGCTCGATATAAGTTTTGTACTAAAATGAATGATACCGATATCTAGTAATTAAACTTTCAACTCTTGGTGTTCTATGGGAGCCATTTGGTATGGGACTTTAAAAATGGGCTTAGTGCCGGGTTTAAGATCGATACAAAATTCAATTTCACGGTTTGGGGTAAGCCAGAAAGTTCCTCAGAAAAAATGTCAGGAAACTCATTAACAATGGGAATATCATTCAAGTTTGACGTGTTTTTGTTCAAATCAGTAACATGAGCTAAAAAGGCTTGACATCCGTTTTTCAATAAACGAATGGCTTTATGGCTAGAAATAACAGTTATAGATTTCAATGGTTTAGTTACTTGAATTTGCATGACAGGTTGATTAGGAATATGAAAACTAATAATCTTATGAAAACAATCAATTTTAGCATGATGGGTAGTCAACCAATCAATTCCTAAAATCACATCAAATTCACGCATCTCCAAAGAAATAAGGTCAACAGGTAATGTGAGGTTGTTGATTTGAACTAGGCAAGATTTATAGATAGTAAATGTAATAGGTATTTCTCCCAATGAGGTTTCAACTGATAAGACAAAATTTAAGTTTTCAATAGTCAAATTTAAACGTTGAGTACATATAGGTGAGATAAAAGAGTGGATAGAGCCAGTATCTAATATGACATAGACTTCACGAGAATTTATGAATAGCTTACCGGATATCACCTCATTCGGTTTCTTGACTGTTATCGTCAAATCGAATCCCGAATACTTCATTCGGATCTTCACGTATTTCAACCATGGGAATACCACTGAATAATTTTCTAGCAAACTGTTTCTCGGGTTCATCAACTTCATCAGTAGTAAGGTACCAATGATTTCCATTAAAATAGTATTTTCGATAGACTGCAATTTCCACGATAGTGACTAACTTAACCTGAATTCCTCTAAATTGTAACGCCCAAAAGTATAGAAACATCATTTTTAAATAATCTTGAAAATCATAGCTGGAACACCATAAATCCCAAAGACTAATATGAAAAGTCCATATATTCTGATCCTTTGTTATAGAGCATAACCAGGTGATATCACTCTCCCAATTAGTGAGTAAATTAAAGGCAATAATTTCCGCAAGTTCGTTACTTCCTTTAATTGCTTCTAAGAATGGATCTGAAACGACTGCAGCAGAGCTTTCACCTTCATCCTTACTGGATAGAACACGCATAATTTTTGCCTTAGGCAAATGATTCAACTCTGAGTTTGTAAGAAGATTATTCGTCGCCTCTTGTTTTGCAGCTACATTTGTTTCGGTAATTTCATAATTAACCTCCTGATTTCCAGATGCCATAATTAACTGTGGTCACAAAATAAATGTTAGTTCAAATAAACTGACTCATCTCTTCATGTTCCTACATTCAAATCGATTCATTAGATAAAAAAATAAATCTAATTTAGGTAGGACACACTAGTGATTGATTCTATTCGTCTCTCCCCTCCTAGTTCTAACCCCAGATCTCCATTAAAGACCATATCCCTAAGCTCTGATGCCAACTGTGACGCCCCCAAATCTGGGCCCACACAGCCCAAACTTGAGTCGTCAAAATACTACAACAAAATTATTACAACAAAGCACAACGTACAACAATACAGTGTATAATAATACACAACTAAGTCTTCACTATTATTGCCACACTATTTTACAAAACGTGAAGACTATGATAACTATTCCTCGGACCCTCACTCCATTCCCCGGCTAGACCCTGTTATGTTTTCATCTCCTGTTGAAAAACAATGGAACAAAAGAAAGGGTGAGCTCAAATAGCCCAGTAAAGAATATCATGACTAAGATAATGATGAATAAATTATCATTAGTCTTCAACAGTTGAGTTCTTGATAGAATACAATAGACTACAAGGTTTATATCAAAAACTGCAGTTAAATTCTTAAACAACGTTCAGATCAATAATAGCAGCGGAATGAGTAATCTATTAGAAGAATAATGCAGACTATAATGTCCACTCGGTTCTCTTTTTAGGAAAAACATCATCAACTTTTATCATCTGAAATATCATTAGTCAAGATAATACAAATTCACAGTTCCTGATCATAATCATGCAGATCAACAGTTCATCTTTGCACTACGGCCCAAAGACATTCAATATAACACCAACGGTCATGATTATACCAGATTCAGCCTTTGGTCATAATCATACCAACAACAGTTCATCTTTGCACTACGGGCCAAAGAGAACATTCACCACGTGCCATAAAAGACACCGAACAGATGTATCGCCTTTAACCTATTATATCGCCTTTAACCTATCATCTGTTCAACAAATATATCACATCTGTGCCCCCGGCCACAGATATTCACAACAGCTTGATTTTTGGATGATTAGAATGATATAAATGATGAACAGAAGAAATAGGATAACAATAAGTATCGGGAGTTTACTTTGTACAGATTCAAATAATGTCCAAATTGTCAACATGATGTGGAGTGAAATTTAAAAATGATATTCAAGATCCACAGTTCAGAATAACGGTTACAATTCAATAGAAAGGTTCACGTAAATAGGAAGGTTCAGTTGAAATAATGAAGTTCAACTATTATGGAACATATAATATTTTCAGGAATTATAGAAGCAATAGTTCCATAATAAATTTCGATTTAGGAGTATGAAAGAAAATAATATCCCTTACCGTAGCAGGTTTGATTAACAAAAGGTGAAGGAAATTAATACAAAGGGTTATTCACCAACAGGCGGCAATCCGCTCCGTAAGGTTATTCCCACAATTTAATAGAATTTGAGTACAAAGAGTTATTCACCAAACAGGCGGCAATCCGCTCCGTAAGGTTATTCCCACAATTTAATAGAATTTGAGTACAAAGAGTTATTCACCAAACAGGCGGCAATCCGCTCCGTAAGGTTATTCCCACAATTTAATAGAATTTGAGTACAAAGAGTTATTCACCAAACAGGCGGCAATCCGCTCCGTAAGGTTATTCTCAGAGATTAATAATGAATGAATACGAAAGGTTATTCACCAACAGGCGGCAATCCGCTCCGTAAGGTTATTCCCACAATTTAATACATGGAAATAAAAGGCACGTCTTATGAGTAAGGAAGAAACAATATTATTATCGAGAATCAAATAATGATAATCCCTTACCATAGTATGTTTGAATAATGGAAGATGAAAAAGATGGTATCCCTTACCTCAACACGTGACTGGATATTGATTTAAATGAGGTTGATTAACTTGAACAGTACACGTATACTTATAGATCTTCACAAATACTCAAGATGACTTAAGCACACTTAGAGAGAACTTTCACAAGAAGTATTTAGAGAGAGAAAGAAAGAACAAGTAAGGAAGTTTATGAAAAATCCTTAAGTTAAGGCTTCTATTTATAGCCAAAAATCTTATCATTCATTTAATCTAAACCATTCATTTAAAGATCATCTTTTAATCTACACCATCCATTTCAAATATTATATTATCTTTAATCTACACCATTCATTTCATATCACCTAATAATCACCTAACTTTATATTATAAACAAATCAATTTAATTATTCAACAATAATTCACACTTTAATCTACACCATTCATTTCATATCACCTAATAATCACCTAACTTTATATTATAAACAAATCAATTCAATTATTCAACAATAATTCACACTTTAATCTACACCATTCATTTCATATCACCTAATAATCACCTAACTTTATATTATAAACAAATAACTTTATCAATTCAATTATTATGACTAATTGTTATAAATACAGTATAGTTAGCTCTTAGATATCAAGTCAATAAATTAATGAAATACAACTGTTTAAATAACATCATAATAGAGATAACAATAATGTAAAATAAAGCATACGTTACTGTGTAATGACAATTATTGATTCAATAATGTGAATTACTGTGCATATGTTACTGTGACAATTATTAGGTTCAATAATTTTAAAAACAGTGCAACAACAATTATTGACTCAATGATATAAAATACAGTGTAATGACAATTATTAAATCAATAATGCAAAATACTGTGTAACAACAATTATTGAATTGATAATATAAAATATTATGCAGTGACAATTATCGATGAAATGATGCGTAACAGTTACGGTGTCAATTATCAGACCAATAATATGAGACACTATGCAATACCGTGTGTTACTGTAGAGTACCGTGTGCTACAGAAAATACCATAAACTACCGTATGCTACTATTCTTTTATCACCGGTATTTTAACAGTTCCGTTGACTATTTTTATTTAAAAAGGTTACTTCTGTCGTTTTCTATATCCGACAAATATTCCGTTGTGGGGTCCACCAATAATTTATTATTTCGGCGCCGTCGTACGGCACGAATATTCCCCGACCAAACGAATATTCCCCGACAAAGCGAATATTGTCCGACAAAATAAAATTTGCACATAACATCCTTAACTTTCAATTTTGTTAATTTAACCACTTACTGTTTCAAAAAAAATATATATGAAGAAAAATTAAATTTTGTATTTCATAAAATTCGGGGTCTTACATCATGGGGCAGTGATTGACTATCAGAAGAAGCGTATAAGTCTGAAGACCCCGAGTAAGTCAAATGTGGTATTTCATGAGAGTAAGTAGCCGAGACAATCTCGTTGTTTGACGATGATGCAAGTAAAAATATTACTGAGGAAATGGTGCATGGGTTATCTGGCTCATGTGGTTGATACTCGAAAAATAGAGGGTGAATTGGGTCAGATACCTATGGTACGGAAATTCTCAACCATCTTCCCAAAGGGGTTACCAGGTTTACCGCCAAATAGAGAAGTTGAGTTCACAATTGAACTAGCACCAGGGACTGCACCAATTTTGAAAGCACCATATAAAATGACGCTGGTGGAGATGAAGGAATTGGTGATACAACTGTAAGAACTGTTAGATAAGGGTTATATTTAGCCAAGTGTGCCTCCATGGGGAGCACCAGTATTATTTGTAAAGAAGAAGGATGGATCCCTAAGGCTTTGTATCGATTATTAAGAGTTGAACAAAGTTACGATTAAGAACAGGTACCCGCTATCTAGGATTTACGATTTGTTTGATCAGTTTAAGGGAGCGAATCACTTTTTGAAGATAGACTTGAGAATCGGTTATCACCAGTTAAAGGTAAGGAAAGAAAATGTGCCGAAGACGGCATTCATAACCCAATATGGACACTTTAAGTTTCTAGTAATGTCGTTCAGACTAACAAATGCGCCAGCAACATTTATGGATATGATTAACATGGTGTTCAAGCAGTACTTGGACAAGTTTATTATCATATTCATCGATGATATTCTGGTATACTCGAAGATTGAGGAGGAGCACGTTGAACACCTACAAGTAGTGTTGGAGACATTAAGGAAGTAGAAGCTGTATGCGAAGTTCTCAAATAGAGGGTATAGTTTCTGGGGCATGTAATTGATAAGGAATGTGCTTCGGTGGATCCAGCAAAAGTGGAGATAGTTATAAATTGGGAGCAGCCGAAGACATCTATAAAAGTCAGAAGTTTCCTTGGTTTGGTAGGTTATTATCGGAGGTTTATTCAGAATTTTTCAAAAACAGCGACACCACTAACCAACTTGACGAGGAAGACGATTTAGTTCGTATGGATGGAGAAATGCGAAGCAAGTTTTATAGAGTTAAAGAAGAGGCTTAGTGAGGCACCGGTGTTGTCATTGCTTGATGATACCAAGGGAATTTATGGTGTACAGTGATGCATCACACAAGGGACTTGGCTGTGTACTGATGCAACACAGAAATGTCATTGCGTACGCATCAAGAAAGTTAAAGGACTACGAGAGGGGGTATCCAACCTACGACCTAGAGTTAGCAGCGGTGGTGTTTGCTTTGAAGATTTGGAGGCACTACCTATATGGGAAGAAGTGTGAAATATACACAAATCACAAAAGTCTGAAGTATATCTTCACTCAGAAGGAGTTGAACATGAGACATAAGTGGTGGTTGGAATTGATCAAGGACTATGATTGTAAAATTTTGTACCATCCCGGTAAAGCCAATGTGGTGGTAGATACTCTAAGTAGGAAAGGTAGAGAAAATTTGATGATGCTAATAGCACAAGAAGAATTGATAAATGAGAAGACTTGAAATACAGAGTTGATAACACAAGGCTACTAAGGTTTGAAGGGAGGATCTGGATATTGATGGTCCTAAAGTTGAGAGAAGAGATCTTATAAGAAGCTCACAGTACAAGGTACTCGATACACCCTGAAAGTACCAAGATGTATCAAGATTTGCGCCAGCACTTTGGTGGCCAAACTTGAAGAGAGATGTCACATAATGTGTAGGGCAGTGTTTGACTTGTCAGATAGTAAAAGTAGAACATCAGAAATCGGGTGGATTGCTACAACGGTTGGAAATTTCAAAGTGAAAGTGGGAGCACATCCAGTTACTCAGAAGGGATATGATGTGATCTGGGTGATCGTTGATCTTTTGACAAAATTTGCACATTTCCTACCAATAAAGATCAGATATAGTCTGGAGCAGTTGACGAAGATGTATGTGAAGGAGATTGTGTCACGATATGGAGTGCCAATATTTATTGTATCCGATAGAAATTCGCGTTTCATGTTAAAATTATTGAGGGTTGCAAGAGAGATTGGGAACACAATTGTGGTTGAGTACTGTGTATCATCCTCAAACTGATGGTCAGAGTGAGCGAAAAATTCAGACATTAGAAGATATGCTTAGGGCAGTTGTAATGGATCTGAAAGGCAGTTAGGATGACTATCTACCTGTGGTGGAGTTCGTATACAATAATAGTTAGCACGCTAGTATTGGCATGCCACCGTACGAAGCACTATATGGGAGAAAATGTCGCACGCCATTATGTTGTGACGAAGTTAGTGAACGGAGACTGTTAGGACCTGAAATGGTGCAGTAGACTATGGATGTTATTAATGTAATAAGAGCTCGTTTGGTAGCAGCTCAGGATCGACAGAAGAAATATGCCGATTTGCATCATCAGAAGCGCGACTTTAAAGTTGAAAGTTTTGTGTTTTTGAAACTATCTCCCTAGAAAGGGAAGAGAAAGTTTGGCAAGAAAGGAAAACTGAGCCCGAGGTTCATAGGACCATTTGAAGTTCTGAAGCGAGTGAGTGAAGTGGTGTATGAGGTACTTTACTTCCTGAACTTGAGCATATTCATAATGTGTTTCATGTTTTAGTGTTTGCGGCCATATAAACTAGATTAAGAACATGTAATATCTTATGAACCGATTCAAGTCGAGAAAGACTTATCGTATGAGGAGATTCCTGTTTAGATACTAGATAGAAAGGAACAGACATTAAGAAATAAGGTCATACATTATGTTAAAGTGTTTTGGTGAAACTACACGGTCGAAGAAGCTATGTGGGAGCTGAAAGAAAAGATGATAACGAATTACCTGCATCTTTTTGACTGAACTCATGTTGCAATTCCGGGGACGAAATTCTTATAAGGGACAAGAATGTATTGACCACGAATATTAAATAACATTATAAATAAAAATTAAGAATTTATTTTTTGATGAAGTGAATTCTGTGTGAATTAATTTAAATCATTATGTAAATGATTGATTATGTGACTATGTGTTAAAATTAATTAAAGAAAAGTCCAATTAATGATTTATCAATTAATGGCCTAACCAAAGAGAATTTAATATTAATGAATTAATAGGTAAATAATTCAATTAACTTTGTAATTAGCAAGTCTAATTGGATTATGTGAGTTAATTGAGGTGATTATTATATGAGCCTAATGTGTTAAATTATGTGAATTTATTTAATAGTCAAAACATGTAATTAAATTTTAATGGATTAGCCTAATGAGTTATTTAAACAAGCCCAAACCATTAATTGTGTATTGGACTTGTAGATATTTAATGTGTGATCACATAAATAATTAAACTAGCTCATTACTTGAATTAATTATCAAGTATGCTAGTAACCCAATGATTTAATTGGTGTAGCCCAATGATTTAATTAGTGTAGCCCAAATATTTAGCCAAATTGGTACATTTAGTAAAAAGTCAAGCATTGGTCAATATTTCTACAAATTAGATAATTAAAATAAATCAAAATTTAGGGATAACGGGGAGAGGACAAGTGGGTCCCAAGTAATCTCCATGTAACTCCTTTTGATTGGTGAAAAATCTAGAGAATTTTTAAAATTGGCTAAGATAAGATAGAATTGGAGATAAACCTATAGGTATATGTCCATATGTATAGTTATTGGATGATAAGTTGAATTAATAAACTCTCTTTGACCAACTTAGTCTTCATTTGTATTATTTGCTAGCTTTTAGAGAGATAAACTCTCAAAAGAAAAGAAAGAAAAAGAGAGAAAGTTAGAGAGAGAGAATCTCTAGAGAGAGTTCATAGAACTCTTGAAAGTGAGAGTTTAAGGAGGATAACCTTAGATGTCATCGAGCTTCATCACATATTTTGGGAAGGTTAGAAAGAGAGCTCACAAGTCCATAAGGTTCAAAAGTTTCCTTTAATCCTAGTTTATAGCTTTCTTTGCTTCATATGTGATTTCTATGGTAGCAAATTATTTTCAAAAATCTCTATGCCTAAATTCAAGCTAGATTAGTAGATCTAAGATTTAATGGTTTAACATGTATATTTATATGCATTTATGTTAGAAAATTTGATCAAAAGCATGAAAACGATTCTTACCAGTAAACCCTAACTGGACAACCTGCTTCTCGAATTTACTGTTCACGTTCCGAAACTCATTTTTGAGATCCGTCAACTCCAGGTGGTAGAAATATAAGATAAAAAACTTTTTCAAATGGAACGGCTAAAAAATATTAAAAGGGCTATTTTTGGTGATTTTTCTAGCAAAATAGTTCGCTACCAAAAAAATCAACAAAACCTACTGTCCATATTTTTAAAAGGGTTGTTTTGGCCACTTAGATTAATTTAAAAATTCTGGAATTTTTATACATAATAATATATGGTATAAATCATCCACTGTCCACACATGAGCTCAATCCGACCTTGGATGAATGAGTTATGACCCAACGATTTTATAAGTTTTAAAGGATTATGACTGCTATAACTTGAAATGTGTAACTAAGAAAATCATGAAAATTTATCTGAGAGTAGTACCTAATGGTAGGAAGTGACTATTTAAATTTCATAATTTTATAATTAAAACTCGAATTTTAATAATTATTATAAATTACGGACATAAATGACTTATTAAAAAATAGTAAATGATGTTGAAAAATTAAAATAAAATTATCGTGTGTATAAAATAAAATATACCAAGTATATTCAAGATATATAAAAATAATAAGTCAAGTAATTATTTTTGATAATTACATTTAAGCTAAGAAAAAATAAAGATAATAGTATAAAATAATTATTTATTATTTAATTTTAATTCAATAGTACAAAAAGATAATTATTTATTATTTAACTAATATTAAATAATAAATAAATTAACTAAAAATAATTAAAATAATTATTTATTAAATAAAGGCTAAATAATAAATAAAGTAAAAGAATAAAGAAGTTAAATATTATTAAATAATAATATTAGTTAAATTATTATTAAATAATTTATAATAATAGTAAGTGATTAAATTATTATTAAATAGTTAATAATAATAGTAGGGTTAAATATTATTAAAAGATTAATAATATTAGTAATCAATTAAGATATTGTTAAATAATTAATAGCATTAGTAAGTGAATTAGATATTATTAAGTATTGTATAATATTGTTTGATAATTAAATGTTATCCAATAGTGATAATATTGTCTTATAAGTTATGTGATATTAAATAGAAAATTATGTGCTTAAGTGTCAATTTATTTGAGAATGATATATGAATTCCTATGTGCGTTACTAATTGAAAGACAAACCTATTTAATATTAAGTCTTTCAAATAAAGTAATTTAACATGTGTAAACTGTAGTCAACAATCGAGGCAAGTTCCTAAACCCTAAACTTATTTTATATTGTAAATTATTCCACATCAATATTATTGTTATTCGCACGTGGTGCATTTGAATTCATATTTCATTCTTGAACTATGAACCGTTTAAAGTTCTTATATTCATGAGCTAATTAAAGAGAAAATCTAAGCCACTCGTTCGACAAGACATATTGGTAATTTACTTTTTTTTAAAAAAATTATCCAAATCATAATGATACAGATTCTTAGACTGAGAAAAATAACTCATAATGGGAAAGAACGTTATGAAATATAATTAATTAGGTACGGATTTAATATGGTGTAAGAAGGAACGTTATGAAATATAATTAATTAGGTTAATTATATGAGTTATGAGTTAAAGTTATAAATAAAGCTAGAATGATTGCCTAAGATGACAATAATAAGAAGTTAATTAATTAAGTAATTAACTCAATTATCAAGTTATAGTATAGAGTCCAATAATGGATTAAAACAAATCCAATATTTTAATTGTTTTAAGTTTTGTTGGTAATTATAAAGAGGTCCAAATAAATTTATGGATTAAGCTTTATGAATAGTCCAAGTAATTTAATTATATACTAGTCCCAAAAGGATTATATGTGTTAGCCTAATATGAGAATACTTGCATGGAAGTGGGTAATTAAATAATAAGCCTAAGTGTAATGTTAATTGATAGTTCAAGATGTAACTAATATAAATCCAATTAAATTATAGTGGCAAGTATCATATGTAATAGTGTGGTAGTCCAATTAAATTAATTACTTAGTCCAAGTTATTATAGATGTGTGAGTTGTGTTGGGTAGTCCAAACAATTTAAATGAAAAGCCCAATAGAAGGAAGTTAAGTAGCCCAAATATTTAAAAGTCAACTAGATGGTCAATGTGTTGGAAAATTTCAAGTATTGGTGAAATTATAGAGTGTTAACTGTAAATGAGTTAATTGTTAGGAAATGTTAACCCTACTTGGGTTAATTGGTGAAGAAATATAATAGTTATGTAATTATTTTTTATAACTATTTAATAATAAGTGTAAGAGACTCTTGATGGCTATGATTGATGGCTAGGATGAAGTTAGTGAAGGTTGGTGAGTCATGAGCAATGTCGGGTTCATATAGTAACCCTAGGTCACAAGAAGGGTTATAGCCTTAACCATTCATGAGTTAAGTGCTAGGAGATGTATGGTTATATTAATATATACACTAGATGACCAAGGTTAGGAAGTTTTCTAACCCTAGGTCACTAGTCGTGTTAGAGAATTAACCATATGTTGGTTAGTTGATGAAAAATAAAGATACATACAATTATATATTTAAAGGATAGATTAAGTTAGAGTATTGTATAATCATGAGTTATATGTTAGTGAAGAGTTAACCATATACTGGTTAATTGGTGGAGGATATAAAACTTTGACTAAGGTTGCTTGCAAGAAGTTTTTAGAATTCCTTAAAACCCCCACCTACTCCCACCAAGTCAAATGTTAATCAATCACTATGTCACATTCCCTAAAACATGGATATAGGATTAGATTTGTTGGTGATAATATATATATATATATATATATATATATATACCCCAGATATTAAGGAGATTTGTTGAAGAAATCAAATATGATTAATTAAAGGTTGAGGTAACACCTAATTTTGATGAATGAAATAAGTAGAGATATGTGTGCTGTAATTTTGAGGAAGAAATTCTTATAAGGAGGGGTGAATGTAATATCTTGGATATTTTACAAGACCTTTAAATAAGATATTAGATGATGAAATAAAGGTTGAAGTTAAAATCTAGATTCGGAGAAATAAAATGTATAGAAATTAAGTAAACATTTTACCCTAATCTTTGTGTTAAGATTTAGATATGAGTAAATGTGAGTTTTTAAATTTTAAAACCTAGCACTTTATTAATATGCATACTTGGAGGTATATTAAGAGTAAGGTAATACAATACCTTTAAAACTCGATAAATTACTTCACAAAAGAGAATTATATAAGTTTAACTAATTCACTTAAATGTCATGATCAATGGTAATGTGACAAGCCCAATGAATAAAAATAGAAAGTCGATTTGGATTATAAAATTAATCCAAAGAAATTATTGAATTAAGTTCAAAATGAATTAAACTAGTAGTCCAAAGTGACATGTAAATAAGCCTAAGTGTGAATGACTTAAATGGACTAACTAGTAGCCCACTCAATTAATATAATTGAGTCCAAACACATTGAATGAAAGAGTCTAAATGAATAAATTGTTGGGAGTCATAAATGAATTGAATTAGTAGTCTAACTTGAAATAAATTATGAGCCCAAAGAAATGTCTAGGGACAAATTTGTGTAGTTGGTATTAGTTGGTCAACATAAATTAATTATAGGCTTAATAAAAATGTAGAGAATTGATCATACATTAGTTAATTGGTGGGAGATAAATAATCATGAAGTGATTATTTGTGCAATTAAACTAAAGGGGAGTCTAATTAGTTGATTAATTTAAATTAATGGACTAACCTAAGGAATTTAATATCAATAAATTGATAAGTTAGTAAACTAATAAACTAATAAATAATTCAATTAACTTTGTAACTAGTGAGTCTAATTGAATTACGTGATTAAATAAATGTATTTACTAAATGAGCCCAATGTGTTAAGTTTTATGTGAATTAATTAATAGTCCAAGTAAATAAACAAAGTAACTAGTGGACTAACCCAATTCTTTAATTAAACAAGTCAAGCAATTAAATTAGTAATGAACTTGTTGGCAATATTATGTGAATTGTGTAATTTAATTAAGCTAGCCCAATGCTTGTTTTAATTTCCAAGTCATGCTAGTAACCAATTGATTTGATTAATTGAGCCCAAATGATATTAAATTAGTAGCCTAAACTAGAGTCCAAGTGGTGCATTAAGTGAAAGTCAACTTATTGGTCAATGTTACTACCAAATTAGAGAATAAAAATAAATCCAAATTGAGAGATAATGTATGGAGTCCAATGGGACCCATGTAATCTCCTAAGTGGCTTAATTGATTGGTCATGAGTTGCTAGGAAATCTCCATGTAAGCTTAGATAAGGATTTGTAAGGATAAGATTGGTGATAGATGTATAGATATAGAAGTTGTAAGTATACTTGTTGGATGATGAAACTTAAATTAATAATACACATCTTTAACCACTAGAATACTTCATTTTTTCAAAAGTTGCAAGAGTTTAGAGAGAGAAACTCCTTAGAGAAAAAGAGAAAAGTTGAGAGAAAAAGAAAGTTAGAGAAAAAAGAGAGAAAATCAAATAGGGAATGCTAGATCTTGTAAGATGGAATAGTTAGATGATCTTGAAGTAAGGATTAAAGTTGAAGGCCTCTTGATGGTGAAGATTCCTAGCTACGAAAGTGGATCATCCAAGTCTCCTCAAGTTTCTAGCAAAGAGGATCATCCACTAAAGGTTCGAAAGTGTTTTAAAAACCCTAGTTTATGTTTTTCTTTGATCTATATATAATTTTTATGGTAGAAAACCATTTTCAAAGCTCTTGATGCTTAAATCCATGCTAGACCAGTATATCTAGGGTTTAATAGGTTTAACATGAGTATTGATATGCATCTATGTTGGTAAGTTTGACAAAAAGCTTGAAAATGACTTTACCGAAAAACCTTAAAATGTAACAGTCCGTTCTCGGATTTATTGTTCATATTCCGTAAGTCGTATATATGATCTGTAAATTTTGGGTGGTAGGACTATGAGATAAGAATATACTTCAAGTGGAATGATTGAAAAATATTAAACGAGCTAGCCGTGGTGATTTTTCTTGTAAAACAGTCCTGCTAAAAAAAATAATCTGAAAACCTACTGTCCAGAAAATTAAAAGGCCTGTTTTGGCCACTTTGCTTGCTCCAAAAATTGCGGCCATTTTATATGTGGTAGTATATGGTATAAATCAACCACTGTAAAAATTTGGGCTCGATCCGATTTCAGATGGGTGAGTTATGACCCAACGATTTTCAAAGTTTTAAAAGCGTATGACTCCTATAACTTGAAGCGTGTAACTTCAAAAATTATGAAAGTTTTACTGGACGTACTATATGATGGTAGGAAGCTACCATATAAATTTCAAAATTTTCTAATAAAAACTAGATTTTTAATAATTACTGTCATTGTCGGACAGAAATGGACTATTTAAAAATAGTAAATAAAGTTAGAAAATTAAAAGAAAATAATTTTTTGTATGTAATGAAATATACTAAATATATCCAAGAGTTATAAAAATAATAAATCAATTAAGTATTTTTAATAAATACGAAGGACTTAATAAAAATGAGGATAAAATAATAAAATAATTATGTATTATTCAATTTTAATTAAATAATACATAAAAGTTATTATTTATTATTTAAATAATATTAAATAATAAATAAAGTAAATAAAAAGAATTTAATTAACTAATTATTATTTAAATGCTAAATAACAAATAAAGTAAAGGAGTATATGAAGTTAATAAAATAATTATTTATTATTTAATTAATATTAAATAATAAATAATGGTGAGTAGTTATCTAATTATTACTTAAAGGATATTAAAGGAAGATAAAATTAATAAGGTAATTATTTATTATTTAATAAATAAGGATGTTTCATTATTATTTAAATGATGTTAAATAATAATTAAAGGGAGATGAAGTGAATAAAATGATCATTTGTTATTTAATTAATACTAAATAATAAATGAGGGTAATTAATTAAGAAGTTATTATTTGATGATATTTAATAATCATTAAAGAAATTGGGGATAATTAATTAATTAATTAATTATTATTTAAATGATATTAAATAATAATTAAAGAAAAATAAGGTTAAGAAAATAATTATTTATGTAATGATAAATAAAAAAGTAAAGTTAATTAAATTAATTATTTATTTAATACTAAATAAATAAAAGTAAGAAATTAAATGAATAAGGAGGTGATTAAACAATTTGTATTTAATTGTTTAAGTCTTTAAATATTATTAAAGGAGTAAATTATTATTAAATATTTAATGATAATAGCAAGTGATGTAATATTATTAAAGGATTAATAATATTGGTAATTGGGTGAATATTATTAAGAGCTTATTAATATTAGTAACCAATTAAGATGTTGTTCAATACTTAATAACGTTTGTAATTGAATGAGGTATTATTAATGTATAATAATATTGGTCGGTAATTAATATATTATCCAAGAGTAATAATATTATCCTATAATTTATGAGTTAGTAAATAGGGAACTATGTGTTGTCAAGTCAATTTATTTGAGAATGATAAATGAATCACTATGCGCATTACTAATTGAAAGATAATTATATTAGATCTGTCAAATGAGGTAAATTGAATTGTGTATTCGTAAGCGAGGAAGCAATTTAGGCAAGTTTTTCAGTACTAAGTGATGCTCTTATAAACTTGTTGTTATATGTATAAACTGTTAGGTGAGCACTTATTTTATGTACTAATTGATTTTAAATATGCCTTGATATAGTCATATGATGTGAATAACTGATATACAATTGATGCTATGAGTTGAACTGTGTTATATATTTAATGTACTTTGGAAAATCGATATGTGTTGTATGAATGAAGTAATTGGATAAATGCCAAGCATGAGCAGCATGATGCATATGTTAAATACGAAGCATGAAGTATGACTTAAATGTGAACTACATGTTATGTGATAACTGTTAGACTTGCTGAACCGTCGTGCTCACTCTTACTATAATCAACCATTTTCAGCAAAGTGCGAGGAATTTGAAGATCCCGATAAACGTAAAGAAAATTATTGAAGTTATAATTGCTATAAAACCTTGTTGTTAGAACTGTTTAAATCTTTTGATGTAACATGTTGGAATAATTACAAATTGGTATTATTCTTGAGTTAAGGCCTTGTAATAGTAGTGAAATGCAGTTGTATATTAAAGCGAGTGATAATACTTGTGAACTCGTTTAGATTAAAGAAGTCCGTAAGTAGACTAAATGTTTATTGTTAAAGTGTGAGCATTTGTATACTCACAAGGATTGTAATAGACTAGGTCATGCAATAAATAATATGAGTTTGTAAGATAAATGTAAAGATTGCGATTCTGAGGCAAAGTTTAGTAAATGTTATAAAAATTTAAATTTACTGAGTTTTCAATAACATTATTTTATTTAATAATTGTGTATAATAAGAAGAAGGTTGTTCGTTAACAACCAGCAGTCGCTCGTGGCCAGTGCGGGGATTTTCGGGGCGTTACAGTTGGTATCAGAGTTGATAGGTTATAAGCCTTAGGTAGGAGTACCTTAGGCTATAACCGTAAAATGAGATAAGGAAAATGTCAAATGAATAAACTCAGATAAAGTTTAAGTATTAAGAGATGAAATATAGAAAATTCATAAGAGAAAATCACAAAGTGATCAAAATGAAATCATGGAATAATAGATGACCTGTTAAATGATTAAGAGAATGTGTAAATAGCTTGACGCTATAAAAAGGAAGATACTATGAAATAGTAAAGGAGTAAGCTCATAAAGAGTGGTATGTGGCAATATATGAGTTGGGATAATTCATATCGAGTTAAGAGAAAGTCAGATATTGTTTGTTTTTAATTGAGGACTCATGTTAGTGGTTGAGTTGTACAATTCTTTGTATGGGCATGAAATTGTGCTTGGTTTGAGAACCCGCTTAGCTTCCTATATCGATATAGTAGTTAAGTTGAACATTTCCTTGTATGGCTAAGGAATTTGTCCTTGGTTTAACCACCGCTTAACTTTCTAAATTGATTAGTGGCCGAGTTGACCAATTTCTTGTATGGGCAGGAGATTTTGTTTGGTTTGACAACCACTTAGCTTCCTATAGTGATAATCGATTGAAACTTGGTGTCGGGTTATTCGTTATATGTATGTTGAGAAGGTGATTCTTTTCTCATGCGTATAACGGATAGGTAGAGGATGTTAAAGTAGGTGTGTGTTCTTAAAACTCACACGTATAGAAAGTTCGCAACTCATAATCGTATGGTGGAGCCCCTCAGCGAATGGACAATTTTGGTCTGACTAGGATAAGTTCCTCAACCCATACGATTGTGGCAAGTTCCTGAACTCATACTGTGTGATAAGTTTGATGAACAATGAGTATGGGTAGAGTTAAGTAGCAAGATTAAAGCTATACTAGATATAGTTATTAAGCTGGAAAAGATGAGAAGTAAAATTGGTGATTATTTGAGGTTTTAGGATATTCCCTAGACTTTGAAATTCTTAAAATCGTGCTAAAACTTTAATATATATATATATATATATATAATAAATGATTTTCAGTTGTTTTTGAAACGTTTAAATGAGGATCTATGCTATTTGTTTTGGCTAGACCAGAATGATTTGAAAACATCAAAATGTATTTCTAAAATTTTAACACACTATGTGGTGTGGATATGACAGTGACTGAATCATCAACGTATTTTCTGTGAAGGTACGGTATCATGATATCACAAAGTAATTTGCATCATATAGATGGCGTCAAAATTACTATTGATAGAATTCTCAACGTACTGTGCCAAAGATGCGGTATCATGAAGTTATAAAATGATTTTCACTTTCACTTAAAATAGTTTAAAAAGTTCTAGAGTTCATGGTTCATAAACAGTTTATTATGGTAGTCTAGGCCATTTGATTTGGCTAGATAACTTTTAATCTGAAGTGATGAACTTCAAAAATTTTATTGCACGAATGTGCTCTTAAAAAGTTTAAAGTTTCGATTAATATCCGAACTATTATTGTAAGTCTATGCCAATTGTTTCGGCTAGATATTTGCATGTTGAACATTTAAAAGTTATTCAAACCTATTGTTAGTACGGATTCTAACTGAGAAAACAATCCATAATGGGGAGCAACCTAAGTATCAGATAAATGATACATGGAATAATCTAAGAGGGTCAATCAAGAGATTGATTCCTCAAGTGCGGTTTGGACATGTAACCTAAGAGGATTAATCAAGAGACTGATGTCTCACCAGACATTCACAGTCAAGGTGACCACTCAGCAATTAAAATCAATTGTCACTTATCAAATTGTGCATTGATTATATTGAGCTCATATTATTAAATCATTTTGTGAACTTAAAAAGGGCCAGTCGAATGATTGATTCCTTGGCATTTTATTTATGGTCTTTATGACCTTTCAGTCAGATATGAAATTATTTTAAAGGAATTCTTTCTACTTTCTAGTTATTCAAGCTCCTTCACAATTATTGAAAAATTATTGAAGACTTCTGAAAAATATCCCAATATTTTGGAAATTGAATGGGTAGAGGTGTAAATTTTAGAGGAGATTGGTTATAGAATTAAATGATCAATGAAGAATCCTTAGAGAATGGAAAATTTGGTAGGTTAGATCGAGAACCTAATGGATAGAATGAGTAGAAATCAGTATGCTGTAATTTCGGGGACAAAATTCTTAGAAGAATGAGTGAATGTAATACCCCGGATATTTAGGAGATTTATAGAAGAAATCAAATATGATTAATTAAAGGTTGTGGTAAAACCTAATTTTGGTGAATGAAATAAGTAGAGATATGTGTGCTGTAATTTTGAGGACGAAATTCTTATAAGGAGGGGTGAATGTAATATCCTGGATATTTAACAAGACCTTTAAATAAGATCTTAGATGATGAAATAAATGTTGAAGTTAAAACCTAGATTCGGAGAAGTAAAAGGTATAGAAATTGAGAAAATATTTTATCCTAATCTTTGTGTTAAGATTTGAATGTGAGTAAATATGGGTTTTTAAATTTTAAAACCTAGCATTTTATTAATATGCATACTTGGAGGTATATTAAGAGTAAGGTAATATAATACCTTTAAAACTCGATAAATTACTTGACAAAAGATAATTATATAAGTTTAACAAATTAACTTAAATGTCATGATCAATGGTAATGTGACAAGCCCAATGAAGAAAAATAGAAAGTCTAATTGGATTATAAAATTAATCCAAATAAGTTATTGAATTAAGTTCAAAATGAATTAAATTAGTAGTCCAAAGTGGCATGTAAATAAGCCTAGGTGTGAATGACTTAAATGGACTAACTAGTAGCCCACTCAATTAATATAATTGAGTCCAAACACATTGAATCATAAATGAATTGAATTAGTAGTCCAACTTGAAATAAATTATGAGCCCAAAGAAATGTCTAGGGCCAAATTTGTGTAGTTGGTATTAGTTGACCCAACCTAAATTAATTATAGGCCTAATAAAAATGTAAAGAATTGATCATACATTAGTTAATTGGTGGGAGATAAATAATCATGAAGTGATCATTTGTGCAATTGTAATATTCCGAACTTCCGAGAAAGTTGAAATCCGACTTTATATGATTAAATAAAGATTGAATTACATCTTATTTATGTTATGTAATCTTCGTTATTGTTTATTTATGTGTTTCGGTTCAAGTATCCAAACTTAACACGTAAAAGGAGTATAAAAGTTTTTTTTCAAAAATCTGAAAAGAAGATAAAACCTAAACCCTAAACCCTAGGGTTTAAACCCTAAGAAATCTAACCTAAGCCCCCGAGCGAAACGTGTACGTCAAAATGACATTCTGTTTTAGGATTCATCTTTCCCGTACTTTGAAAATACGATATAGCTGATAAAAGTTTTTTTTCGAAAAATGCGTCTAGGATAGGACGAAATAGGAAAAAGACGAAAAATATTTTTTTTGTCTTTTTGATCGTCTAACCATTTTCTGAGAAATAGAAATCAAAAACGCTATTCACCGAAAAACTTGCAACGTCTTTTTAACTTTTCGTTTTACAGAATAGTGTTTATACGGAACAAAACTCCGTAATATCTGACTTTTAAATCAGTGAAGACCAATTCAACTGAAATATTTTGAAATGAACTAGGTTAAAGATAACTAGACTAGGAACCCTAATCTAGACTTAAACCTAGTTACAAAATAATTAAATTATTTAACTAATTTACCTAATTAGGTGATTAACACTAATCCAGTTGGAATCGAACTAGGTTAGGGTAACTAGATTATCATTTAACCTAATTATCAATTAATTAAACTAAACCTAAATAGGATTATGTTTAATTAAACTAAAGATTAACCTAAATTATAAGTTAATCTAATCGGTGAATTAATAACCTAATCGAATAATCAAATTCCTAGGTTTATTGCTAATTAACCTAATGCTAACTATGTTAGATTATCAAAAGGACTAATCTAACCTTGATCAAGCTTGGTAAATGACCATGACTACCCCTTAAATAAATGCTTAAATGACCAACCAAACAAGGCCTAATACTATTCATTTGGTAGGCTAATTGGTGGACCAAGCAAAAGCTAACATGTACGGATTTGTGATGTCACCAAACATGATGATTACTAGCATTTAATGGCATAAAATCAGACTTTTTGGGCGTCCAAAACAAGTGGGAATGGATGGTGCACCTTAGCTTAGCTTAGCTTGGAAGTCTTGTAAGAATGACCATTTTACCCTAGCTTTGTTTGGCCTATAAATAACAAGCAATGTTCACCCATTCTATCATTCATTTTCAAGCTCAAAAATCAAGTATCAAAACTATACATATATTGAGAGAGAGTTCTAGTAAGTTACTATCTTGGATATTGCAAAGAAATAGTTAAAGCTTGCATCTCTTATAGTTTTTATGTTCGATTTTTCTTTCGTCTTAAATTTTCAAAAGCTCAAGAACGCGAGTCGTAGCCATATACGATTGTCATTTTCCTGTTCTTCACATGTTCTTGAGCCTTTTTACATTTTGTAGTAGTTATAATGTCGAATTTCAATTCGTAATTTAAAGCTCAATGAACATACGTAGTGGTCATGTACGGTTTATCCGTTCTCCGCATTTGCGTATGTTCTTGAGCATTTTTATAAATTGTTTTAATCAATTATGCAAGCCGTTATAATGACCAATTTTTGTCAATTATAAAGTGTTATAATCACTTATGTAAGCAGTTATAATGCTCAAATTATTTCAAGTACGAAAACCAAAAGCTCAAGAACATAGTCGTTACCATGTACGGTTCACATGGTTAACCCTAAAAATATTGGCCAAAGCATGCTTACTGCTTGTTTTTGCCATTTTTCAAAATCTTAAAATCCAAATCTTCCTTAAAAATATAAATTAAAGTTGTAGATCATGAAATTTTAAGCAATTTAGACTCAAGAATAACTTCAAAATATTTTCGTATGAAAAAGTTATGGCAGTTACCGTAAAAGACGTCAAAGCTGAAATTTTTTTATTAGGCTTTCGGGTGGAAACCCTAAAAGGCACTAAATTTTATGATTTTGAGCTAGCCAATTTTTCTAAAAATTCCACCAATAAAAATAGTCTAGTTTAGTGATAAATACACGTTTAGAACGAAAAAAATTCGATGAACTAACATTCGGTACGCGAAACCCTTTGTATAGGCGCTTTAAACGATTACCGAGAAACCCTAAATTGTGCTAAAGACAAGTTTTCTATCCTTAAACTTTGTTTACTTTATTTCTATGTGATTTATACATTTTGTGTATGCAACGTGTTATAAATGTTTGATACGAGAGTTATTGCTTCTTGTTTCGGCATAACTTGCAAAATGAAATGATTATTCGTGATAAATTCGAATCATGCTTTATTATATCAAACCAAGTCGTCTTGGGGCGATCCTGACATGTGAAGTAAACTGAGATGAACAAATAGGTATTACTGTTCTTGATCTGTCCAGTGTATTGTATGTTATGCATAACATAGGATGTCATTAGGTTGATCCCCATTCTATATCCACTGTAAAAGGTTCTAAGTCGAAAGACAAAGAACAGTTCAAGGTCTAACCACCACTCAGTCTTGCTATGTTAAAACATTTGTAAATATCAATTGTTGTTCCATGAGTCCTTACAATCCTTATCGATGTGAGTTCACTTATATGTTATGTGTTTAAGACTTGCTGAACATTTTAGCTCACCCTTGCATATAAACCTAATTTGCAGACAAACCCGAGAGCTCCGGCTCGAAGAAGAAAGGAAAGAAGAAATGAGTAGACTAGTTTACTGCTTTCCTTAACTGTTCTTAACTGTAGTCGTAATGACATTTTGTAATAAGAACAAGTTCAACACATGCAACCGAATATTATATAAATATTATCAAGTTTTATCACATTCTCTTGTTACGTCTTTACTTTGATTAAACTTAGAATTGTTAAAACTTAATATAGTATTAATAATGATCTATTTATCTGGATGAGGATCGGTAAATAACTTGTGAGTACTGTACATCCGAGACAGGACTAAGCGATGTTGACTGGTCAAATCCATCGTTAAGGTTCCTTGGACCCAAGTATAACTCGTTATTACTATTCTGAATGTCGGATAAGTAGGATTATTAATATGAAGAGATCTCACTATAACCAAATGTGTTTCGAATGAGGGTTTTAACTATTTGGGTAATGTTCTGTACGGAAAGAGAATTTTGCACCGGACAAAGATACAACCATTTGTCATGGATAAAGATGTAAACATTTATCACGGGTGAAGATGCAAACATTCACCGCGAGATTCTCTATTCCCAATAGCTGTCCTAATGATTTAATGCCGTGGATGTTGGAACATATAAAGTCATAGAATATCTAAATATTAAGGATAAAATGTTATGTTTGAGTATTAAGTCTCTTGTATCGATTACAATGACTTGATATAAAATAATGAAAGATCTTTGGGAATTAAGATGAGAACTTTGTTTGAGAATAAAGGAAATCATCTATAAACCTATTGATTTAGCATTTATAGTGAGCACCAAGTCATCTATAGTAATTATAGTGATTTGGGGGCGTAACAGGTTGGTATCAGAGCTGTAGATTATAGCTCTAAAGTAGCAAGTACTTTAGGATATAATCTGATCATTTAAGTTAAACAGACTTGTGAAGAGTCTAATAGAAAATTAAAAGATGATAATAACCTTTAAATCTTAATTACTTAAAAGACATTATGTGAAAGAACTATACTAATTAAAGTCAATCTTGTTTTGTAGAAATGGCTGACATACACGAAGACAACGCTCAAGCCTTGGACTACGAAAGTGATCTGAGTGAGCATTCTAGTGGTGAATCCGAAACAGAAAAGCCTAATCAGAACTTGGAACTACATGATGCCGGAGAGGTTAATCAAATTCCCCAAATAGAAGATGCAGATGTAATAGACCTACCAACTTACGATGAGATCATCGCCGAGTTGGAAGAGGATGCTGCTAAAATGATGGCCTATGGAGAAGCTCAAGAAGAGCTTGTTGAACAACTCCAAACTAAAAACCAGGCTAACATGAACAAGGCCAATGGTATTATGGAGGTACTCGAAAGGCGGTGGTTGGATGAAGCTGAAAGAAGCTACCAACTACAGATGCAGTTAGAAGCTTCCCAAGAGGAAGTATACCTCCTACGAGCAAATCGTGCTCACATTAAACGAGCTTATGGTGCTACTTATGCCAAGCTCGAGAAAAAAATAATTGAATTCCCTTCACTCGCCAAAGATTTGGGGTTTGAAATCAATAGGTCTGTGGTACTTGGTATGATCCACATGATCAAAAAGAAGGCTAGAAAGATATAGTCGAATAACATGTAATATATTAGTATGTTGTAAATGTTTTGTTTAGCATTTCCCGTTTTTATAAGGGATACTAATAGTTGTTAAGTGATTAAGCTCATTCGGATAATGTAATGTACAAATTTTAATTATATAAAAAGTTTGTTTAAGAAATATGTCTTGAAATTTTTAATGCTTTCATATTTATACGTATGTTTCATTTTATTTAGAAAATGGCGCCACCGAGACCAAGAACCAGGGCAACAGCAACAACAAGTGTTAGTGATAAGAGTAATGCTCAGACTATAGATCCTATGCAACAATTCCTTGATAGGCTAATAGGAGTCTTAGATAATAGAACTACAAATAATGTCCCACCACCACCCCCACAACCACAACCACAACCACAAATACCAATACCACCACCTCAGCCACAACCCCAACCACAGAAAGTCTTATTTAAAGACTTTAAAAATGTAGGTCCTCCCGAATTCAAAGGAGCCGCTGAGCCTATAGAGGCTCAGTGCTGGATAAATGAAATAGAAAAAGCCTTTGACTTAGCAGAGGTTGTTGAGGACAAAAAGACTAAGTTTGCCACTTACCTTATGAAGGGGGAGGCAAACTTCTGGTGGGAGGCCACCCAAGCCCGTGCCGGGGGAGGTGTGGTTGCGTGGGAAGCATTCAAGGAAATATTCTTTGAGAATTACTTCCCTCGAAGCCTGAAGAATATAATAGAGGTACAATTTCTAAATTTGAAACAAGGGGACATGACTGTTTCCCAGTATGCATCCAAATTCAATGAACTTGCTCGTTTCGCTCCAAATCAAGTAGATATGGAGGAACGAAAAGCAAGAAGGTTTGAGGAGGGTTTAAATCCCTGGATTCATGGTAAGGTAGCTGTCTTACAAATAGATAGTTATGCCCATCTTTTGGAAAAAGGCTATCATTGCTGAAGGCACCTGTGAAGCCATAACAAAAATTAATAAGGAAAGGAATAATAATAAAGGAGGGAATGAAGGGGGGGAAAATAATAAAGGAGGAAATAATAACAATAATAAAAGATGGTTTAATGGCGGAAACTCCCAACAACAAGGGGAGAATAAAAAGAAAACAGTAAAACCGTGCAAAATCTGCGGGAAACAACACGCAGGAGTGTGTCTAAAAGGGAATAATATTTTCTACAATTGCAAACAAGAGGGGCACATAGCAACTGCATGCCCTAACCCTAGGAAAGAAACTTGTTTTCATTGTGGAGCCACGGGGAATCAAGCTAAGATGTGCCCCAAGAAAAGGGGAAATGCCGGAGGGGACAATAGCAACAAATCTACCCCAACAGCTAACCCAGGTCGTCCAACAACAAGGACATTCAACATGACTGTGGGATATGAGCATCGCAGGATGTAGTGTTAGGTATCATTTCGATCAACACCATAAGTGCTTATGTGCTATTTAATTCGGGTGTTACTTGCTCTTTTATTTCCCATGAATTTGCTAGAAAACTAAACGTGCCTAGTGAATTGTTAGAAAGTCCTTTAATGATAGAGATTGCTAATAAAGAACTAATTCCTGTTAATAAGATCATGAAAGGTTGTTGCATAGTGATCAAGGGTCATGAGCTGAGAGTCGATCTTATTCCAATCCAATTAGGGGAATTTGATGTAATTCTAGGCATGGATTGGTTGACCAATCACCAAGCGATGATCGATTGTCAACAAAAGTCAGTTAAACTTCTTACAACATCCAAGTTAACGGTAGTCTTCAACGGAAGTCAGTCACCAAGAAAATCTCGATGTCTAACCGCAAATCAAGCAAAAGGATTACTTCAGAAGGGATGTCAGGGCTATTTGGCATATATTGTAGACACCCAACAGAAAGGGTTAGATATAAACCAAATATCAGTGGTTAGAGAGTTTTAGGATGTCTTTCCCGATGATCTACCATGTCTTCCACCTGATAGGGAGATTGAGTTCGTTATTGATTTAGCTCCTGGAACTGCACCGGTTTCGAAGGCCCCATACAGAATGGCGCATGTGGAATTGAAGGAGTTGATGGTACAATTAAAAGAACTGTTGGATAAGAAATACATTCAACCAAGTGTTTCTCCATGGGGAGCACCAGTGTTGTTTGTCAAGAAAAAGGATGGAACTTTAAGATTATGTGTTGATTATCGTGAACTCAATAAATTGACCATAAAGAAAAACTATCCATTACCTAGGATCGATGACTTATTTGATCAACTCAAGGGAGCAGAGTATTTCTCTAAGATTGATCTACGGTCAGGTTACCATCAACTAAAAGTGAGAAAGGAAGATGTGCCGAAGACAACATTTAGAACACGTTATGGACATTACGAGTTTCTAGTGATGTCCTTTGGATTAACAAATGCGCCGACAGCATTCATGGACTTGATGAATAGGGTTTCTAGGTCTTGCTTAGACAAGTATGTTGTGGTGTTCATCGACGATATTCTTATATACTCGAAAACACTAGAAGAACATGCTATGCACTTGATAAGTGTACTAGAAACCTTACGAAAGGAACAACTCTATGCCAAATTTTCAAAATGTGAGTTCTGGCTAGAGAAAGTTCAGTTATTAGGTCATGTGGTTGACAAGAGTGGAGTTTCAGTGGATCCATAAAAGATAGAAGCAGTTATGAACTGGGAACAACCAAAGACCCCAACAGAAGTAAGAAGTTTCTTAGGTTTAGCGGGGTACTATAGACATTTCATTCAAGATTTTTCAAAGATAGCAACCCTGTTTACCAACTTAACCAGAAAGACCGTGAAGTATGCTTGGACAGATAAATATGAAAAGAGCTTCCAAGAGCTAAAGAAGAGGTTAAGTGAGGGACCAGTATTATCACTACCTGATAATAGTGGAGGTCTTGTAGTCTACAGTGATGCCTCATATAAAGGATTAGGATGTGTTTTAATGCAACATGGCAAAGTAATAGCTTATGCTTCGCGACAGCTAAAGGATTATGAGTTAAGGTATCCTACTCATGATCTAGAATTAGCGGAGGTAGTATTTACTTTGAAGATATGGAGGCATTACTTGTACGGGGATAAGTGTGAAATTTTTACAGATCACAAGAGTTTAAAGTATATTTTTACACAACGAGAGTTGAATATGAGGCAAATACGATGGTTGGAATTGATTAAGGATTATGATTGTGAAATCCTATATCATCCAGGAAAACCCAACGTAGTTGCAGATGCTTTGAGTAGGAAGAATCAAGAGAAGTTAAATGTGTTAACAACTCGGGATGAATTAATTAAAGAGTTCGCTAGACTCGACATAGAAGTGAGAGTTCCTTCAGTCTCGACAAGGAAATTGTTCATAATGGAGGATCACTCAACCTTGTTGGGTAACATCAAGAAAATCCAAGAGGAAGATGGAAACTATAGGAAGTTGAAGAAGTCAACAGAGATTGCAGACGGCAAATACAAAATGGACAAGGAGGGAATCATTAGATTTGAATCCAGAATTTGGATTCCTACAGTTCAAGAACTCAAGGAAGAGATCATGTCAGGAGCACATAGTACTAAGTTTTCAGTATACCCAGGCAATACCAAAATGTACAAAGACATAAGTCAACATTTCTGGTGGCCAAACATGAAAAGAGAGGTGACTGAATTCGTTAGTAGGTGTTTGACATGTCAACAAGTTAAAGCTGAGCATCAAAGACCAAGCGGATTGTTGCAACCGTTAGAGATTCCAGAGTGAAAATTGGAGCATATTACAATGGATTTTGTAGTAGGCCTACCAACCACACAGAAGGGTCATGATGCCATTTGGGTAATAGTGGATAGACTAACCAAGTTAGCTCCCTTTTTACCAATTAAGGTTAAGTTCACTTTAGATCGATTAACAAAGCTATACATTAAGGAGGTTATCTCTAGACATGGCGTGCCAGTTTCAATTATGTCAGATCGAGACCCAAGGTTCACAGTGAACTTCTGGAAAAGTCTTCAAGAACATCTAGGTACACAATTGAGAATGAGTACTGCTTATCACCCATAAACAGATGGTCAAAGTGAAAGGACTATCCAAACCTTGGAGGATATGCTGAGAGCTTGTATGATGGATTTTGAGGGAAGTTGGGAAGATCACTTACCTCTGGTGGAATTCTCTTACAATAATAGTTATCATGCTAGTATAGGAATGACACCATATGAAGCTCTACATGGAAGGAAGTGTTGAACACCGATGTGTTGGGACGAAGTTGGTGAACGGAAGATGCTTGGGCCAGAAATGGTTCAACAGACAGTAGAGGTAGTTCGAACAATTCAACTAAGGTTACGAGCTGCTTAAGAAAGACAGAAGAGATATGTCGATCTACATCGACAAAAGAGAGACTTTGAAGAGACAGCAGAGGTAGTTCGAACAATTCAACTAAGGTTACGAGCTGCTCAAGAAAGACAGAAGAGATATGTCGATCTACATCGACAAAAGAGAGACTTTGAAGTTGTTAGTCATGTTTTCCTAAAAGTATCTCCCTGGAAAGGAAAGATTCATTTTGGAAGGAAAGGAAAGATTCATTTTGGAAAGAAAGGAAAACTGAGTCCAAGGTTTATAGGACCATTCGAAATATTACGAAGAATAGGTGAGGTAGCTTATGAAGTAGCCTTACCTCCAGAGCTGGAACATATACATAACGTATTTCATGTTTCAGTATTACGTCCCTATAAACTCGATTATAAACACGTCATCAGCTACGAACCCATTCAAATCGAGAAGGATCTAAGCTATGAAGAGATTCCTGTTAAAATTGTTGATAGGAAGGAACAAGTCTTGCGAAACAAGGTCATACCTTCAGTTAAGGTCATATGGAGAAATCAATCCATCGAAGAAGCAACGTGGGAATTAGAAGATAAAATGAAGATAGAATATCCACATTTATTTTCTTAATTGTATAAGTTAATTTCGGGGATGAAATTCTTTTAAGGAGGGGTGAATGTAATATTCCGAACTTTCGAGAAAGTTGTAATCCGACTTTATATGATTAAATAAAGATTGAATTACATCTTATTTATGTTATGTAATATTCGTTATTGTTTATTTATGTGTTTCGGTTCAAGTATCCAACCTTAACACGTAAAAGGAGCATAAAAGTTTTTTTTCAAAAATCTGAAAAGAAGATAAAACCTAAACCCTAAACCCTAAGGTCTAAACCCTAGGAAATCTAACCTAAGCCCCCGAGCGAAATGTGTACGTCAAAATGACATTCTGTTTTAGGATTCATCTTTCCCATACTTTGAAAACACGATATAGCCGATAAAAATTTTTCTCGAAAAACGCATCTGGGATAGGATGAAATAGGGAAAAGACGAAAAATATTTTTTTTGCCTTTTTGATCGTCTAACCATTTTCTGAGAAATAAAAATCAAAAACACTACTCATCAAAAAACGTGCAACGTCTTTTTGCCTTTTCGTTTTACAGAATAGTGTTTATTCGGAATAAAACTCCGTAATATCTGACTTTTAAATCAGTAAAGACCAATTCAACTGGAATATTTAGAAATGAACTAGGTTAAAGATAACTGGATTAGGAACCCTAATATAAACTTAAACCTAGTTACAGAATAATTAAATTATCTAACTAATTTACCTAATTAAGTGATTAGCACTAATCCAGCTGGAATCGAACTAGGTTAGGGTAACTAGATTACCATTTAACCTAATTATCAATTAATTAAACTAAACCTAAATAGGATTAAGTTTAATTAAACTAAAGATTAACCTAAATTACAAGTTAATCTAATCGGTGAATTAATAACCTAATCGAATAATCAAATTCCTAGGTTTATTGCTAATTAACCTAATCCTAACTAAGCTAGATTATCAAAAGGACTAATCTAACATTGATCAAGCTTGGTAAATGACCATGACTACCCCTCAAATAAATGCTTAAATGACCAACCAAACAAGGCCTAATACTATTCATTTGGTAGGCTAATTGGTGGACCAATCAAAAGCTAAGATGTATGGATTTGTGATGTCACCAAACATGATGATTACTAGCATTTAATGGCATAAAATCAGACCTTTTGGGCGTCCAAAACAAGTGGGAATGGATGGTGCACCTTTGCTTAGCTTGGAAGTCTTGTAACAATGACCATTTACCCTAGCTTTGTTTGGCCTATAAATAGCAAGCAATGTTCACCCATTCTATCATTCATTTTCAAGCTCAAAAATCAAGTATCAAAGCTATACATATATTGAGAGAGAGTTCTAGTAAGTTACTATCTTGGATATTGCAAAGAAATAGTTAAAGCTTGCAAACACCAAAGGAACAATCTCTTATAGTTTTTATGTTCGATTTTTCTTTCGTCTTAAATTTTCAAAAGCTCCAGAACGCGAGTCGTAGCCATGTACGATTGTCGTTCTTCGTGTTCTTCACGTGTTCTTGAGCCTTTCTACATTTTGTAGTACTTATAATGTCGAATTTTAATTCGTAGTTTAAAGCTCAATGAACATACGTAGTGGTCATGTACGGTTTATCCGTTCTCCGCATTTGCGTATGTCCTTGAGCATTTTTATAAATTGTTTTAATCAATTATGCAAGCCGTTATAATGACCAATTTTTGTCAATTATAAAGTGTTATAATCACTTATGTAAGCAGTTATAATGCTCAAATTATTTCAAGTACGAAAACCAAAAGCTCAAGAACATAGTCGTTACCATGTATGGTTTATCCGTTCTTCGTGTTCTTCATGTGTTCTTGAGCAAAAGTCATGAATATTTCTATGAGAAGGTTTGTGATTTGTTATTTTTATGTTATAAAGTGATATTGAGTCTTACAACATAATTTCTTAAAGGGTTAAAGCAAGCGGTACCATGTTTCACATGGTTAACCCTAAAAATATTGGCCAAAACATGCTTACTGTTTGTTTTTGCCATTTTTCGAATTCTTAAAATCCGAATCTTCCTTAACAATATAAATGAAAGTTGTAGATCATGAAATTCTAAGGAATTTAGACTCAAGAATAACTTCAAAATATTTTCGTATGAAAAAGTTATGACAGTTATCGTAAAAGACGCCAAAGCTGAAATTTTTTATAAGGCTTTCGGGTGGAAACCCTAAAAGGCACTAAATTTTATGATTTTGAGCTAGCCAATTTTTCTAAAAATTCCACCAATGAAAATAGTCTAGTTTAGTGATAAATACACGTTTAGAACGAAAAAAATTCGATGAACTAACATTCGGTACGCGAAACCCTTTGTATAGGCGCTTTAAACGATTACCGGGAAACCCTAAATTGTGCTAAAGGCAAGTTTTCTATCCTTAAACTTTGTTTACTTTATTTCTATGTGATTTATACATTTTGTGTATGCAACGTGTTATAAATGTTTGATACGAGAGTTATTGCTTCTTGTTTCGGCATAACTTGCAAAATGAAATGATTATTCGTGATAAATTCGAATCATGCTTTATTATATCAAACCAAGTCGTCTTGGGGCGATCCTGACATGTGAAGTAAACTGAGATGAACAAATAGGTATTACTGTTCTTGATCTGTCCAGTGTATTGTATGTTATGCATAACATAGGATGTCATTAGGTTGATCCCCATTCTATATCCACTGTAAAAGGTTCTAAGTCGAAAGACAAAGAACAGTTCAAGGTCTAACCACCACTCAGTCTTGCTATGTTAAAACATTTGTAAATATCAATTGTTGTTCCATGAGTCCTTACAATCCTTATCGATGTGAGTTCACTTATATGTTATGTGTTTAAGACTTGCTGAACATTTTAGCTCACCCTTGCATATAAACCTAATTTGCAGACAAACCCGAGAGCTCCGGCTCGAAGAAGAAAGGAAAGAAGAAATGCGTAGACTAGTTTACTGCTTTCCTTAACTGTTCTTAACTGTTGTTGTAATGACATTTTGTAATAAGAACAAGTTCAACACATGTAACCGAATATTAATATAAATATTATCAAGTTTTATCACATTCTCTTGTTACGTCTTTACTTTGATTAAACATAGAATTGTTAAAACTTAACATAGTATTAATAATGATCTATTTATCTGGATGAGGATCGGTAAATAACTTGTGAGTACTGTACATCCGAGACAGGACTAAGCGATGTTGACTGGTCAAATCCATCGTTAAGGTTCCTCGGACCCAGGTATAACTCATTATTACTATTCTGAATGTCGGATAAGTAGGATTATTAATATGAAGAGATATCACTATAACCAAATGTGTTTCGAATGAGGGTTTTAACTATTTGGGTAATGTTCTGTACGGAAAGAGAATTTTGCACCGGACAAAGATACAACCATTTGTCACGGATAAAGATGCAAACATTTATCACGGGTGAAGATGCAAACATTCACCGTGAGATTCTCTATTCACAAGAGTTGTCCTAATGATTTAATGTCGTGGATGTTGGAACATATAAAGTCATAGAATATCTAAATATTAAGGATAAAATGTTATGTTTGAGTATTAAGCCTCTTGTATCAATTACAAGGACTTGATATAAAATAATGAAAGATCTTTGGAAATTAAGATGAGAACTTTGTTTGAGAATAAAGGAAATCATCTATAAACCTATTGATTTACCATTTATAGTGAGCACCAAGTCATCTATAGTAAGTATAGTGATTTGGGGGCGTCACAGCAATTAAACTAAAGGGTTGTCTAATTAGTTGATTAACTTAAATTAATGGACTAACCTAAGGAATTTAATATCAATAAATTGATAAGTTAGTAAACTAATAAACTAATAAATAATTCAATTAACTTTGTAACTAGTGAGTCTAATTGGATTATGTGATTGAATAAATGTATTTACTAAATGAGCCCAATGTGTTAAGTTTTATGTGAATTAATTTATAGTCCAAATAAATAAATAAATTACTAGTGGACTAACCCAATTATTTAATTAAACAAGTCAAGTAATTAAATTAGTAATGAACTTGTTAATAATATTATGTGAATTGTGTAATTTAATTAAGTTAGCCCAATGCTTGTTTAAATTTCCAAGTCATGCTATTAACCCATTGATTTGATTAATTGATCCCAAATGATATTAAATTAGTAGCCCAAACTAGAGTCCAAGTGGTGCATTAAGTGAAAGTCAACTTATTGGTGAATGTTACTATCAAATTAGAGAATAAATGTAACGACCCCGAAATTCGACCATCTTTATTACCTTAAATCTCATATTTATCTTCCTTACGTCCAAATTTCGTTTCGTTAATAAATCTTTAATCTCCTTCTTTAATCCATTAATTGACATTACAAACATCAATTACCAAATTTTTTGGTATAAATTTATCTTTTTCTCAATCAATCATTGTATTAAAATATTTGGATATTAAAATCCTTACATCGTGATCCTAGTCCCTGGATCGCAACTTTTACTTATTCTTTTCTTTTACCAGTGTCATAAAGCTCAACATTCAAAATTTAATATTGGATATATCCATACAACATCTTTCGTTTCATAAATCATAATTTAATCATTTAATAATTTATATCGTAACATCTATCTAGTATAATCACAGTTCAAATTTAACTTTACTTATCCTGTCTGGATTCGATATATATGTACATACGAAACATTATTATAAACGTAACACATGTAATCACATTGAATGGAAAATCTAACAAAACGTTTACAACCTTCTAGTTAATTCATCTCTAAATTAATCCGATATTCTTGAAATTCATTTCTTTCCTGCAAAATGTTTATTAAGCAAGTAATGAGCACAACGGCTCAGCAAGTTCAACAGTTTATGCTTCACGTAGCACATAGTTTAACATGTTGTGTGTGTGTCATACATTACTTGTTGTGCTTCTACTTGAACAATATATCTCATATATATATTCATATCGTTGCACAAAGTACACATTATGGTCATATTAATCACATATCACACAGCACATAATTTGTATGCATCTAAAACAAGAATTACATAACATAACAATACAACATTTAACATAAAAGGACTGAAGAACTTGTCTGGCGTCCAATTATTTAAATTGATAGCTCAAACCCTTAACTCGATCAACCTATGATCATAAAATAATCAAATAATAATTATTTATCTCTTTATGATATTAATTTACTTAATTAATATCATCTCTGGGCCAATTATTAATTTATATGGTTAATTATATTAATCTCGTCCTTTAAAATATTAACATAACTTAATATTTAATGCCTTCATTACGGACAACCCGGCTCATCGGATAAAATTTAACATATTTGGTTGTCCGACAATTTTATTTAACCATTTTCTAAATTATAACCTTATTAGATTAATATTTAAACATTTAAATATTAATCCCCAATATTTTATATTTAATCAAAAATATTAAATTTAGTGCCCAAATATTATTTTTATATTTTTAGTATTTTTCTATAATTTTCTATAATTTTTAAACATTTATTTCAATTAAAAACATTTCTAGGGGCATTTTGGTAATTTTCGCGGCTTTAGGGACACATCAGGAATTTTCCAGAAAGCCCAGGGATATTTTCGTAATTACAACGCTTCTAGGGACAAAACTGGAATTCTCCGGAAAGTGCAAGGGTATGGTTGTAAATTTACGTGGCAAGGGACACGCTGGTCATTACTGAAAAAGGCCAGGGGCCTGTCGGTAATTCCCCCCCCCCCCCCCCCCGCCGCGTGCCGTCGGCCGCGCATGGCACGCGACCCCCTCACTGCCGACGCCAAACGGCGTCGTTTCGCAGTCATTTATCGACCCTCCGCGCATTACGCGGCCCTCTCCCCTGTACGCCCCAAAACGGCATCGTTTATACCCCCGCGCCAGAAAAAAAAAAAAAAAATGGCTGCCGCGCAATGCGCGACAGCCCTTTTCTTCTTCTTCCTTTTTCCCGCAGAAACAGTAGCCAACTTTGCAATAAAAACACCATTTTTTTGACTATCTTTTCCCAACAAAATTATTCCAAAAATCATGATATTCATAGATACACATCTATAAATTATTTAGAATAATTATTCTAATTATTTACTATTTTTTCACAAAATTAATTTATTACCATAAATACCAAAATAAATCATAAAAATTTGGATTATACCTTCTTTGAAGCTTAGAACTTCCTTTAGATGGCACCAAAATTCTCTTCTTCTCCCTCTTGATGGTAACCATGGTGGTTGCTTGGTGGCGGATGGTGGTGTTCGAGTGGGAAGAGGAAAAGAATGGAGAGTTTTCTTTATTTTTCTTTTTATTCCCTCTCTTCTATTTGCTTTTCTTTTCTTGTTTGTTTCTTATTCTTTTTATAAGCCCTCCACCTAACCAAACCAAGTTGGATAAAATATAAACTCCACTGACTTAAGTCCCACGCCAGCCAACTTTGTCAATCTCTCGAACGTTCCAAGCATTCAATATTTTATTTTAATACATTACGTAATTAATTCGTGTAATAAATATTTTATATAATGTATATAAAATATTTATTTTAATTTACCAAAAATTATATCATGATTTATAATTAATATTAACACCCTTTTTGGGTACTTTACTTGACAAATTTTGTACACGCATATCGCCATGCATGTAATTAAATGAGGTAATTTATACCTCCAAAAATCATAAAATAATTCATATGACTTATAAAAATTATTTTTCATAATTTTTCACTCCGTTACTTGGACAACATGTTACATTAACATGTTCACGTTTCCAAAATATTATCCTTCATAAAAGTCATAATAATTTCATTATACATAAACATAATTTTTAATAACTTAAAACATTCATTTCTCTTATTTATTATTCATTTCTTTACTATTTATTACTAACTTCTTTTTATATATAAATTATATAATTTATGTATTTACATTTTTCTTTCTTAAATAATTTCTTAAATTCCTCCAAAATTATACATTTATTAACCCTCTCATTAATTTAATCATCTTATATAAATTATATAATAATTCTTATATAATTTATATAATTATTTTTCCATTAATATTTTACTTTAATTTCCTTATATATAAATTATATACTTTATTAGTATATAATTTATAAAAATTTCTTCCTCCTCTTAAATAATCTTTAAACCTTCACCATATTTATTGATTAATTAAATAATCAATATTTCTAATTTTACTAACTTTCACATTAACTTTTCATAAATTTTCGAATTAATTTAATTATTAATCCCTTAATTTTTCATAATTAATAAAATTTATAATTATCAATTATATATGCACATATATATATATATATATATATATATATATATATATATATATATATATATATATATACATATCTAGATCATATATTTCACATTACCACATAACATTATTTAAATATATAATTTTCGTATTTCCATAATAATTTTTATTGCCTTTACAAGAAATTTCTCTTATTTTTCATAAATTGTTTTTAAACAATTTATTTACTTTTTCATTTATTTTAAATTAACACAATTCGTCATGATCTCTGTACAGAGTTAATTTACTAATTAAATCTCATCACATACCTTAAATCACATAAAATAATAATTAATTTAAACAACCTTGATAATTTTATCAATTAAATTCTCATTTACTATTATTAAGAAAATCCTGAAAATTCAGATCCTCACATTCTTTCCTCCTTAATAGGATTCCATCATCGGAATCATAATTACCATAATAATTATACGTATTTTATTTATAGCACATTGCTATACCTTTATCTTAATAAATCACCACTATATCCATAATAATCATATCTTTCCTCATTAATTTCCACAGCTCACATGGATAACACCATAATAATCATAACTATTAGAATATTTAAATTCTTAACTTAATTCATAATTCCTTTGTAATATTTCATTTTATAATTCTCTAAAATTTTATTAATACCACATTAATTCATTTCTTGATATACTTATCAAGATTATTTCTCATTCTCAGAAAAATTTCATTTCTTTAATCATACTTACCCTTACTTAATCCGCTTATTTCATATTCTCTATTCCACCTTATTGATACTTTACACATTCATCATTCTTTTCTTAATTCATATAAATATTCTTCACATTTCATAATTCATTTATTAATACCTTTATCATTCAACACTAGGTTTTAAGTACCAATCTTTGCTTAATTCACCATAATCCTTATTTGGAAATTATTTCAAAAATCCTGGGTGTCACAATAAAAATAAATCTAAATTGAGGGATAATGTAGGGAGTCTAATGGGATCCATGTAATCTCATAAGTGGCTTAATTGATTGGTCATGAGTTGCTAGGAAATCTTCATGTAAGCTTAGATAAGGATTTGTAAGGATAAGATTGGTGATAGATGTATAGATATAGAAGTTGTAAATATACTTGTTGGAATATGAAACTTAAATTAATAATACACATCTTTGACCACTAGAATACTTCACTTTTTTAAAAGTTGCAAGAGTTTAGAGAGAGAAACTCTCTAGAGAAAATGAGAAAAGTTGAGAGAAAAAGAAAGCTAGGGAGAAAAGAGAGAAAATCAAAGAGGGAATGCTAGATCTTGTAAAATGGAATATTTAGATGATCTTGAAGCAATGATTAAAGTTGGAGGCCTCTTGATGGTGAAGATTCCTATCTACGAAAGTGGATCATCCAAGTCTCCTCAAGTTTCTAGCAAAGAGGATCATCCACTAAAGGTTCGAAAGTGTTTTAAAAACCCTAGTTTATGTTTTTCTTTGATCTATATATAATTTTTATGGTAGAAAACCATTTTCAAAGCTCTTGATGCTTAAATCCATGCTAGACCAGTATATCTAGGGTTTAATGGGTTTAACATGAGTATTGATATGCATCTATGTTGGTAAGTTTGACAAAAAACTTGAAAATGACTTTACCGAAAAACCTTAAAATGTAACAGTCCGTTCTCGGATTTATTGTTCATATTCCGTAAGTCGTATGCATGATCTGTAAATTTTGGGTGGTAGGACTATGAGATAAGAAGATACTCCAAGTGGAACGACTGACAAATATTAAACGAGCTAGCCGTGGTGATTTTTCTTGTAAAACAGTCCTGCCAAAAAAAAATCTGAAAATCTACTGTCTAGAAAATTAAAAGGCCTGTTTTGGCCACTTTGATTGCTCCAAAAATTGCGTCCATTTTATATGTGGTAGTATATGGTATAAAACAACCACTGTAAAAATTTGAGCTCGATCCGACTTCGGATGAGTGAGTTATAACCCAATGATTTTCAAAGTTTTAAAAGGGTACGACTCCTCTAACATAAAGCGGGTAACTTCAAAAATTATGAAATTTTTACTGGACGTACTATATGATGACAGGAAGCAACCATATAAATTTTAGAATTTTCTAATAAAAACTAGATTTTTAATAATTACTGTCATTTTCGGACAGAAATGGACTATTTAAAAATAGTAAATAAAGTTGGAAAATTAAAATAAAATTATTTTTTGTATGGAATTAAATATACTAAAGATATCCAAGAGTTATAAAAATAATAAAGCTCTAGCAAGAAGAAGATCACTTAGAAGGTTAAAAGTTTTCTTAATCTTGATCTTTTTATTTTATGTTATTAAATGTTTGAACTAGTGGGGATATATATAAAGTATGTGTTGAAAATTGCATGTTTGATTTGATGATAAGATCTAAGGTGCTAAATGCATTCAATAGTAGAGTTGTAAAGTCCTTTGATTGTGTATGATATACAATGACTTAGTTAGATAAAATCAAAACTGTTAGGTTGATCTTTTGGATATGAATGTATTGAGTTGTAAAGTCCTTTGATTGTTTATGATGTACAAGGACTTAGCTAGATATGATCAAATCTGTTAGGTTGATCTTGTGTTATATCTGTTTAGTCAGTCTGATCGTAGAATGGACTCTACGACTCCAGCAAAGAAGACTCAACGATTCATTCTGTTCGTAGAGTGGACTCTACGACTTCTCACAACGAAGACTCAACGACTAAGTCTGTTCGAAGAGTGGACTCTATGATTCTATACCACGAAAACACTATGATCAAGGAAGAAGCCCAAACGTAGAATGAACTCTAAGACCAACAGAGTAGCCGTAGAGTAAAACTCTATCGTAGAATTAAGCAAACAAGAGACATGTAAGCAACACTTCGATCAAAAACCTAAAAGTTCTGATGACTCTTCTCTTGTCCTATAAGACAGAAGCAACTTCGTCAAGAAGAACAATCTGTATCAATGTGTCAGATAAACCTTTGCCAAGAGATTAAAGTCAGAAATATCATAGGACTGACCAAGGCGTGCTATGCAACATAGAGAAGACTTTCAAGGCAGTAAAGTCAGAAGATGGTGTCCTATCAACCATATTTCTATGGAAGACCAAACGACTCTATGAAAGTTGGTAGAAACCTACGACTATCATGTCTTGTCCCAAGGAAAAAGGAAACACCTTTTTGGACAGTATTTGCAGGTCAATTAATACCTCGTCAGAGCATTAATGAGCTAAATGAATATAATATTCAACAGCTCTACATTATGAGGTAACAGACAGAAATTAAAGAAAAGAGCAGATTTCAAACGGGAAGAAATCTAAACCTTCTATATGAGAAGCCCAGATTTAATACTCAACAGAAGGAAGCATTACACAAGAAAGAAAGACATACGTAAGAGTTCAAAATGATCAAACTGAAAATAATCTTGTCTCGCTACTAAGTTCTTCAGAAACTTATGCTAAACGCAACTTAGTAGCACACCAAAACCATCACTACTCACGATAAGAGTTCTTAGCGAACTAGAGTATCAAAGTCTGCTGGACTTGAAGAGTTCTTAGTGAACTAGAGTTCCAAGACTGCTGGTCTTGGAGGAATCTTAGTGATTCAAAAATTGTAATAGTATCCTTAGTGGATTTGCTACTCAAGGAGCAGAACAGTGGAGTAAGAGTTTTGTGAACTCTGAACCACTTAAAATATGGTGTCTTTCATCTTGTGTTTATTAACTGCTATAACTGCTATATCTACTTGTTAAATTATTACATTAACATTTTAAAGAAGGGGTAACTAAATCATATTTCACTGTGCTAAACTATTTGATTAATAATTCATTCTTTCTTAAAACCAAAATAAGGAAAAAGTCTTAAAGAATCTATTCAACCCCTATTTTAGATATCTTTCGTGTTATTGGGAACTAACAATTGGTATCAGAGTAGGTTCTCACATTTGAAGCCTTACAAGCTTGAGTAGATCTAATGGCACACAACAAGAATGGATTAAATGATTATATGATTAATTGCTAGAATTAATTAAAGGGGGATCACTAATATGCTAATTAAATTAGTGAACAAACCCTAAGGTTTTAATATCAAAATAATTGATAGGTTTCCTATTAATTAAATATTTAATTAAATTGAATATAATGAGTTAATTAAATATAATAAATTAATTAATATGATTATTAATTAATGTAAATAATGTGAAATACTAATAATAATATTTAGTAGTCTATTTAGTAATTTAATATTAATGGGTTAGAGTATTTAATTATTTAGTTAATCTAATTAATTATTTAATCATGAACTTGGATAATTAATGTGTAAACCTATTAAATTAGCCCAACATGGATCAATTAGTAGCCCAAGTGTAGAATAATAAAACTTGGGAAACTAGTAGCCCAAACAATATAAAAGTGAGCCCAAATTAATTTCAAAAGATGTCCAAAGGTTGAGCCCACTTGGAATTTAATAATTAGTGTGTTAATATTTATCAAAGTAATTCATGTGACACAATTTTGGGACAAGTACTCATGTTGCCGGCAAGGGAGTGAAAGAGAGTGAAATAATGTCTATTTTGATTTTATTTTTCATTTATTTTATTAATAGTTGCTTGTATTATTTTTGTAGTACATGGACACCATCCCTTTTTTCATCTAATGTGTTTAGCTTGTGTAAGTATCCAATAGCTAGCATATGATGGTCTAAATTATTAGATATATTATGTGTATCTATTATTTTTTTTCAAGTATACTTGCATTAGTAAGACATAACACTTCATTCTATTTTTCTAAGTCCAAAAGAGAGAGTGGAGAGAAAATTATAGTGAGAGCAAAATATTTGAGAGAGCAAGGATAAAGAATGAGGAGGATTTCATTTTGTTCATGCCTTCAAACCTCACCACCTATTTTGGAAGAAAAAGAAAAATAGCCATTACATCAAGGTAATGGTTATTTTAAATGTAGCTTTGTTTTTAAATTAAATAAATCCTCATGTTAGTATAAACATGTTAGTATAGTTAGTAATGTGTATTAGTAATATTTATGACATGCTTGAGTTTAATATGCTTTGTTTGTATTTTGGTATATTTTGTATACTAAAAACATGTGTTTGGTAGTGTGCAAACAAGTCTCAAAATAATGACCAAAAATATTTTTTATAAAATTTAGATTTAATGTTCTAATATTATAGAACATTAAATCATGAGAAAAATAAAGTTTGAATCACTCAAAATAGAGTTATACACAAAAAGTTATGATTTGTAGTAGTTTATGTGATGTAATAATTTTTTATAAAAACAATGATATTAAATCATGGGAAATTAAATTTTCATGTTATAAATTGATATTAAGTAATTGATAATTTTTTTTGAATTTTTATTGAGGAGTTAAAGCTTATTTGAAGGTATAATTTTTATTAAGAATGTGTATTACCGACACTGTGGAGAATCTGTTTGGAAAAAAATAAATTAGAACTGGCTGTGCAATGCGCGCTAGCGTGTAGACTGAAGGACGCGGAGCCAAACGACGTCATTTGGGGTAGAAAATTTTACTTCGCGCGCCATGCGCGAAAGCCAGCTCCGGTTCCCACAAAACGACACTGTTTTGGGCCGCAAATCTGTTAATCACACGCATTACGCGGGAGACAGCTTCCAGTGAAATTACAACTTTGCCCCTCCGTTCGTTTTTCGATTTATTTACAGAATTGTCATTCTGGGTAATTTTAATTAATTTAAATATTTGAAAATTAATTTAAAATTATAACAAAAATAATAATAATACAAAAAAGATATTTGGGATGATATTTTTCATTAAGTATAATATTTAAATATTTTTAATATTAATCTAGTTAGCTAAATTTATGGTTAAGTTAAATAAATAAAAATTTCATTAATTATTTATTATTTAAAATGTTAATAATAAATAAAGGTGATAAAATAGAAATTATTATTTAAATCCTATTAAATAATAATTAAAAAGAGATAAAAATTTATAAATTAATTATTTATTATTTAAATATTATTAAATAATAAATAAGGATAATTAAGTAATTAATTATTATTTAGCATTAAATAATGATTAATGGAAATGAAGTTATTAGATTAATAATTTATTATTTAATTTAAATAATGAATAAGGATGAATAAATTGATTACTATTTAACCTTAAATAATAATAAAAATTAATTAAATAATTAAATATTATTTAATTGACATTAAATAATAATTAAAGAGGAATAAAATTAGTAAACTATTATTTAATTTTTTTAAATTAAATAATAAGTAAGGTTAATTACTTAGTTAATTATTAGATGATTAATATTAAATTAAAGAAAGTTAAAATTAAATAAATAATTATTTATTATTTAATTTTTATTAAATATTAAGTAAGTACAATTAGTTATTGTTTATTTTAACTAACAACTAAAATTAATTAATTAATTTCTATTTAATCAAGATTAAATAAGTAATTAAATAGAGATTGAGTTAATAAAATAATTTGAATTTAATTATGCTTTAATTAAACAATTGTAATAAGTTGTTTAAGGGTTTAATAAGTGTCCAACACTTAAGAAAAATATTTTCTAACTTATTAAATTATTAACCTAATTTGATTAAAAGTCTATAAGGTTAATAATATTGTTTTGACTGATGTAAATTATATGTTATTACTTATGTGGTAGATAAGTTCCTTAGTGAGCATATAGTTGTGCAAATACGTCGTACTAATTATTCGACCAACTTTATTAATGTTAGGTCTCTCAAAGCCAGATAGTTAAAGCTAGACATTAATTGTAGCTGAGCAGACAGGCAAGTTCCTTATCTCTAAACTTATTTCATTGAGCAAGTTATTTATTTAAGCTTGAATTATAATTCCAAGCATGCTTTCAATGGTTTAAATTACTTTACAATTATTCCACATTGATATTATTGTTATTCGCACTTGGTACACTTGATCTTGTACAGTCTTGGACTTGTACCTTATTTAATGTTCTACTGTTTAAATAACTATTCAAAGTAGGTCTAAGCCATTATTCAGCTAGACATTTATGTTAAAGATTTTAAAATCTATCCAAATCATTGAAGATGTGGATTCTTAGACTATTATGAACACCCTTTTATTATAGGGGAGTACCCTGTATCTAATATCAGGTACAAAACACGGAAATTAAATGTTATGCATACACATATTGTATTGAGGCTGATCCCCACGGGTACATATTTCTGGTAGTAACCATTGGGTCAACCTGCTATTGACTCCAGTGGATGTTTATAGTTCATAGTCTATTTGACTATCTTGATTATAAAAGCAAATTATTATTCCTGCTTATGTTATTCATATTGTTGAATTGTTCAGCTATTCCCTTTCATTCATGATATATTATTTCTTGTTGTTATTTAAACTTGTTGAGCAAACTAGTTGTTCAACCTTGCTATATCATGAAACCTTATTGCAGTGCAACCCGAGACTTCTGGGAAGAACAAGGGTAAGGGAAAAATGAAGTGATAGACTTCAGGATGCAACCTTTTAGTTAACTAAATTACTTGTTATGTAATATAAATTGTGACGCCCCCAAATCTAGGCCTACATAGCCCAATTTGAGACGCCATAAAATACACAATTTCTAATACAAATAGTACATAGAACAGAAATACAGAATTTAATAATACACAACTAAATCTTCACTATTATTGGCACGCTGTATACAACATGTGAAGACTACAATAACTATCTCTCGGACCGTCACTCCATTCCCCTGCTAGACCCGGCTATTCTCTCATTTTCTGAAAAACCATGGAACAAAAGAAATGGTGAGCTCAAATAGCCTAGTAAGAAATATCATGACTAAGATAATGACAAATAAATTATCATTAGCCTTCAACAGTTGAGTTCTTAATTGAATATAATAGATAATAAGCTTTATATCAATAATAGCAGCGGAAAGCAATCTATTAGAAGAATAATGTAGACTATGATGTTTATTCGCGTCTCTTTTTAAGAAAAATAGCATCAACTCTTATCATCTTAAACACCATTGGCCATGATAATATAAATTTTCAATTCCTGATTATAATCATGTCAGTCAATAGTTCATCTTTACATTACGGGACAAAGATATTCAAATATAACACCAACAGTAATGATTATATCAGTTTTCAGCCTTTGGTCATAATCATACAAACAACAGTTCATCTTTGCCCCAGGCCAAAGAGAATATTCACCACGTGCCTTAAAAGACACAACAATTATATCGCCTTTATCCTATCATCTGTGCCCCAGGCCACAGATATTCACAACAACATGGTTCTTGATGATTAGAACAACAACTGTGATATAGATGATAAATCAGAAGAAACAGTATGATCAATAAATATCGAAAGTTTATGATTTTTCTTTGTGCAGATTCAAATAATGTCCAAATTGTCAACATGATGTGGACTAAAATTCAAGAATGATATTTAAGACCCATAGTTCAGAATAACAGTTAAGGTTCAATGGAAAGATTTAGAAAATATATGAAGGTTCAATTGAAATGATATTAGATGAAACGCAAACTATTAAAGAATATATAATCATTTCAGGAAACTTTACCAACAAGAGAGAAATAAGAAATGAATACGAAGAGTAATTCACCAAACATGCGGTAGTCCGCGTAGTCGGGTTATTCTCAGAGATTAATGAAGAATGAATACGAAAGGTTATTCACCAAACATGCGGTAGTCCGCGTAGTCAGGTTATTCCCACAAATTAATAAGGAATGAATACGAAAGGTTATTCACCAAACATGCAGTAGTCCGCGTAGTCAGGTTATTCCCACAAATTAATATATGGAGATAAATAACACATTTTACGAGTAAGAAAGAAACGATATTATTTTTTAGAATCAAATAATGATAATCCCTTACCATAGTAAGTTTGAATAATGAAAGATGAAAAAGATAATATCCCGTACCTTAACACGTGACTGAATATGAAGTTGGTCAACCTATATTTTTATAATTTAATTAGTAACTACCATATATAATTTTATGGTGTATACCAATTCGTATGAAATCATCAAAAGTGATTTAATAAAATAAAGTAGAATAACTTCAATATAATTTTTGAAGAAAATAATATTTCAAAATAAATCTTCCAAAGAAAGCTTTTCAAAATGAATCTTCCAAAGGAAGAGTCTTCTAACGGAAGATTTATAAACATCATGTGATGTGTGTGGTTACTTATATAACTTTTATAAAAAGACTTACTTGGTCAGTACTCGTACACTTATAGATCTTTATAAATACTCGAGATGACTTTAGCACACTCAAAGAGAACTTATACAAAGAAATATTTGGAGAGTGAAAGAAAGAATAAGCAAGGAAGTTTTTTATGAAACATCCTTAAGTTAAAGCCTCTATTTATAGCAAAAAATCTTATCATCACTAAGATTTTCTAATTTAATCCAAACCGTATATTTCAAGATAATGTTTAATCCATACCACTCATTTCATCTTTTAAGATTTCCTTAATATAAACCATTCATTTAAAGATCATCTTTTAATCTATACCATTCAATTTACTTTATACATATAACAACTAACTTTAAATAAATCAATTAACTTTATATATAAAAATAAATAACTTTATATAATTTATCATAATAAAATAAATAACTTTATCAATTCAATTATTCAGCAGTAATTCATAATTATTCATTATTATGACTAATTGTTGTAAATGCAGTGTAGTTGGCTTTTCGAGTTAGATAAACAGAAAAATCAACTAATAATATAATACAACAATTTAATCAACATCATAAAAGAGATAACAATAATGCTGAAAATAAATAAGAAAATAACACGTTACTGTGGAATGACAATTATTGATTCAATAATGTGAATTATTGTGCATATGCTACTGTGACAATTATCAGCTCAATAATATGAATTATTATGCATGTGGCAATTATTTGTTCGATAAAGTCAATATAGTACAACAACCACTTTATCAGTTTAATAATATGCAATACCGTGTGCTACTGTGCAATACCGTGTGCTATTATGTAATATCGTATGTTACTATTCCTTTACCACCGGGTATGTTAATAGTTCAAGGTGATAGTACCATTGACTATATTTATTTAGAAATGTTACGTATGTCGCTTTCTATATCTGACAATAATTCGTTGTGGGGGTCCACCATTATTTTGTTATTTCGGCGCCGTCGTACGAAACGAATATTTCCCGACAAAACGAATATTCTCCGACATAATAAAATTTGCACATAACATCCTTAACTTTTAATCTTATCAATTTAACCACCTACTGTTTCAGGAAAAATATGTATGAAGAAAAATTAAATTTTGTATTTCATAAAATTCGGGGTCTTACAACCTCCCCTCCTTATGAAATTTCGTCCCCAAAATTGACGTACCTGGCATTTCGAAGAGATAAGGATACTTATATTTCATCTCAAATTCTAGCTCCGAGGTCATTTCCTCAGTATCTTGGTTTCTCCATAAAACTTTAACTTGAGGTATAACCTTTGAGCGTAGGATTTGCTCCTTCTTATCTAAGATCTTGACAGGTACCTCTTCGTACGTTAAATCCTCTGCTATAAGGTCCGGTTCTAACTCAATGACATGGTTTGGGTCCTTAACATATTTACGTAACATAGATATGTGAAAAACGTTATGGATGCGAGACATACTTGGTGGTAGGGTTAGTCTGTATGCTACGGTTCCTACTCGATAGAGAATTTCAAATGGGTCAATAAATCGAGGGTTGAGCTTTCCTCTCTTTCCGAATCTCGCAACTCCTTTCGATGGAGAAACACGTAAGAATACATGATCTCCGACGTTGAATCTCTCATCTCTCTGATGAAGATCAGCATAATTCTTTTGTCGTTCTTGCGTGGTTTGTATTCGTTGTTGGATCATTTGGATATTTTCTATTGTCAAGCGTACCAACTCGGGTCCCAACAATTTTGCTTCTCCTACCCCATTCCAACATATTGGAGAGCGACACTTTCGTCCATACAAAGCCTCAAATGGAGCCATGCCTAGGCTTGCTTGGTAACTGTTGTTATAGGAGAATTCAACCAATGGAAAGTACTTGTCCCAACTTCCTTTGAAGTCTAGCACGCAAAGTCTCAAAAGATCTTCGAGAGTCTGAATCGTCCTTTCAGATTGTCCGTCCGTTTGAGGATGGTATGCAGAACTAAATCGTAGCTTGGTGCCCATAGCTTTTTGTAGACTGATCCAAAAGCGTGAAGTGAATCTAAGATCTCGATCAGAAACTATGGAAACTGGCATGCCATGCAATCTTACAATATCATTTACGTACATACCGGTCAGACGCTCGAGTGAAAAGTTTTCTCTTATAGGCAAGAAATGAGCGGGCTTAGTCAATCTATCTACGATGACCCAAATCGCATCAAAGCTTTGAGAAACTTTGGGAAGACCCGTCACGAAGTCCATAGTGATGTGTTCCCACTTCCATTCTGGAATTTCGAGTGATTGCAATGGACCCTTAGGCACTTGATGCTCTGCCTTGACATGTTGACAAGTTAAGCACCTTGAGATGAACTCTGCAATCTCCCTCTTCATATTGTTCCACGAAAATGTATGTCGAAGATCACGATACATTTTGGTACTTCCCAGGTGAATTGCAAACGGTGTGTTGTGTGCCTCCATTATGATTTTATGTTTCAATTCAGGGTCGTTAGGAACACAGAGTCGAAAGTTGAGTCGAAGTATACCATTCTCGTCGATTATTGCTTATGGAATAGTACATTCTTGTACTTTCTTCATCATACTCATTATTTTTGGATCAGTAGCTTGAGCAGCTTTAATTTTATCAATTAAAGCTAGTTCTACTTGTACGTGCGCAATCTTCATGTGGGTCCCTGGTGGTTTTAACTCTATCTCCATCTTTTATAAGTCGTACAAAATACATTTCTGCGTAGTCAGCATTGCACTTGTACTCACATAAGATTTTCTGCTTAAAGCATCAGCTACAACGTTTACTTTTCCTGGGTGGTACTGGATAGTGTGGTCGTAATCCTTTAACAGCTCAAGCCAACGTCGTTGCCGCATGTTGAGTTCCTTTTGGGTGAAGAAATACTTGAAGCTTTTGTGATCCGTGAAGATTTCCACTTTCTCCCCGTACAAGTAGTGCCTCCAGATTTTTAATGCGAAAACAACTGCTGCCAACTCTAAATCATGAGTACGATAATTTTTCTCATAATCTTTGAGTTATCGAGAGGCATAGGCTATAACTTTTTCATGCTACATAAGTACACAACCTAGACCTTCGCCTGAAGCATCGCTGTAGATAACAAATTCCCCCGATCCTGATAGTATAGTCAGAACAGGAGCTGAAATAAGTCTCTTCTTAAGTTCTTGAAAACTCTTCTCGCATTCCTCGTTCCATATGAATTTTGTGCTTTTCCGAGTCAGCTGAGTTAATGGAGTGGCGATTCGAGAAAATCTTTCTACGAATCTTCCATAATAACCAGCTAAGCCCAAAAAACTTCGAACTTCAGTTACTGGCCGAGGTTGCTCCCAATTTAATATTGCTTCAATCTTTGCAGGATCAACTGATATTCCCTGACTGGAAATCACATGTCCAAGGAACGTGACTTCCTTAAGTCAAAACTCACACTTCTTCAGCTTGGCATACAACTTGTTCTCACGTAGCTTTTGGAGTATTAATCTCAGGTGTTGTTCATGATCCTCACGACTCTTGGAGTATATGAGAATATCATCAATAAAGACAACGACAAAATGATCCAAATATTCTTTGAATATCCGGTTCATCATGTCCATGAAAGCTGCAGGAGCATTTGTTAGTCCAAAAGGCATGACTAAGAACTCATAATGCCCGTAACGGGTTCTGAAAGCAGTCTTTTGAATGTCATCAGCTTTAACTTTTAATTGATGATATCCAGAGCGGAGATCAATCTTTGAGAAATGTTAAGCACCCTGCAATTGATCAAACATGTCATCAATTCGAGGTAACGGGTACTTGTTTTTGATGGTGACATGATTCAACTCTCGGTAGTCAATACACAATCTCATACTCCCGTCCTTCTTCTTGACAAAAAGAACAGGGGCACCCCAAGGCGATGCACTCGGACGAATGAAACTAGTATCTAACAATTCCTGTAGTTGGACCTTTAGCTCTTGAAGTTCAATAGGAGCCATTCGGTATGGGGCTTTGGAAATAGGCTTGGTACCGGGCTCGATATCAATACAGAATTCAATTTCCCGATTTGGAGGTAAGCCGGGAAGTTCATCGGGAAAAATATCAGAAAACTCATTAACAATAGGAATAGCATTCAAGTTTGACACATCTTTGTTCAAGTCAGTGACATGAGCTAAAAAGGCTTAACATCCATTTTTCAATAAACGAGTGGCTTTATGGCTAGAAATGACAGTTATGGATTTCAATGGTTTGATGGTTTAAATTTGTATGACAGGTTGATTAGGAATATAAAAACTAATGATCTTTTGAAATCAATCAATTTTAGCATGATGATTAGTCAACCAATCAATTCCTAAAATCATATCAAATTCATGCATTTCCAAAGAGATAAGGTCAAAGGGTAATATAAGGCTATTGATTTGAACTAAGCAAGATTTATATACCATAGATGTAATGGCTATTGCTCCTAATGGGGTTTCAACTGATAAGTCAAAGTCTAAATTTTCAGGAGTTAAGTTTAATCGTTGAGCACACGTAGGTGAGACAAAAGAATGGGTAGAACCAGTATCTAATAGGGCATAGACTTCATGAGAATTTATGAATAGCTTACCGGTTATCACCTCGTTCGGGTTTCGTGCCATTTGGGATGTCACAACAAAAGCTCTCCCTTGAACTACAGATTTTTCCTTATCCGTGCTAGCTTTTGGTACCATCATTGCACCTGGACTTGATTTTGAAACAGGACAAAATCGAGCCACATGACCTTCTTTTCCGCAACTGTAGCACAACTTGGACTGTTGAGTACAGTTTGGGCTGATGTGGCCCTCCTGACCACACTTGTAACATCTTACTGGTGGTCAATCTCCTCCCCTTGGTACTGGTGCCGGTGCTGGTACTAGTGTCGGTGCTCTTCCATAATTATTATGGAATCTCTTTCTCTTGAAATTATTACCACTGGATTCTCCTCTTCTATTATTCGATGCAGGATTACTACCGAAGTGCTGGTTACCTCCCTTATGGTTCTCGTTCCTGTGGTTGTTGTCATTTCTCTCTCTACGCTGATCATTGACTCTTGGCTACAATTTTTCATCTGTTTGCTTTACCCTTGGAGCCCTATCGACAACATCTGAATACAAAGTCAATTTATGAGAGCTAAGCTGTTGACGAATTTTGGATCTCAAACCTCGTAAGAACATCCGACTCATCTGTGCTTCGTCATCCACTAGATGAGTCACGAAACGAGATAGTTCGGCAAACTTAGCTTTATATTGTGAAACTGACATATTTTCCTACTCTAGTTTTATGAACTCCACCTCCTTCATATGGCGGATGCTTTCTGGAAAATACTTTTCATTGAATAGCTCCTGGAATCCCAGCCAAGACATTTCGAGAGCCGAATGATGGATGCGTTTTACCGCCTCCCACTAATGGTCTGCCTCCCCTCGCACATAACGGTGGCGAATGACACCTTCTGATCATCTACACATCGCAGGACATCAAGTATTTTTGTCGTTTGCTTCAACCATGCCTCCGCTTTGAGTGGTTCAGGCTTCCCTAAAAATTCAGGTGGTCCCAACTCTTTAAATTATTTAACGGTGACAATCCTTGAATTATCAGTGTTTCCATCGTTACGACCTCCCCTCGGCTGATTTTGGATAAATTGCATGAAGTTTCTAAAGAAACCATTCTGGTTTGCATGATCACCAGCATTATTTTCTGAAGCTGCAGGAGGATTATTTGTAGCTTCCTGATTCTCAGCTACATTCGCCTCGGGCAGTGGATAATTCATTCCCTGATTTTTAGAAGCCATTCTTAACTGCGGTCATAAGATAAAGGTTAGTTAAACAAACTGACTCGTCACTTCTTGTCCCCACATTCAAGCCAACTTATTAGATAATAAAATTTTATGTAGGACATACTAGTGACGTAATATATCCATCTCTCTCCTCCTACTTCTACCCCAGATCTCCATTAAAGATCATATCCTTAAGCTCGGATACCAAATGTGATGCCCCCAAATCTAGGCCTATATAGCCCAATTTGAGACGCCATAAAATACACAATTTCTAATACAAATAGTACATAGAACAGAAATACAGAACTCAATAATACACAACTAAGTCTTCACTATTATTGTCACACTGTATACAACATGTGAAGACTACAATAACTATCTCTCGGACCGTCACTCCATTCCCCTGCTAGACCCGGCTATTCTCTCATTTTCTGAAAAACCATAGAACAAAAGAAAGGGTGAGCTCAAATAGCCCAGTAAGAAATATCATGACTAAGATAATGACAAATAAATTATCATTAGCCTTCAACAATTGAGTTCTTAATTGAATATAATAGACAATAAGCTTTATATCAATAATAGTAGCAGAAAGTAATCCATTAGAAGAATAATGTAGACTATGATGTCTACTCGCGTCTCTTTTTAAGAAAAATATCATCAACTCTTATCATCTTAAACACCACTGGTCATGATAATATAAATTTCCAGTTCCTGATTATAATCATGCCAGTCAATAGTTCATCTTTGCATTACGGGCCAAAGATATTCAAATATAACACCAAGGGTAATGATTATACCAGTTTTTAGCCTTTGGTCATAATCATACCAACAACAGTTCATCTTTGCCCCAGGCCAAAGAGAATATTCACCACATGCCCTAAAAGACAACAATTATATCGCCTTTATCCTATCATCTGTGCCCCAGGCCACAGATATTCACAACAACATGGTTCTTAATGATTAGAACAACAACCGTGATATAGATGATGAATCAGAAGAAACAGTGTGATCAATAAATATCAAAAGTTTATTATTTTTCTTTGTGCAAATTCAAATAATGTCCAAATTGTCAACATGATGTGGACTAAAATTCAAGAATGATATTTAAGATCCATAGTTCAGAATAACAGTTAAGGTTCAATAGAAAGATTTAGAAAAATAGGAAGGTTCAATTGAAATGATATTAGATGAAACGCAAATTATTAAAGAATATATAATCATTTTAGGAAACTTTACCAACAAGAGAGAAATAAGAAATGAATACGAAGAGTAATTCACCAAACATGCGGTAGTCCGCGTAGTCGGGTTATTCTCAGAGATTAATGAAGAATGAATACGAAAGGTTATTCACCAAACATGCGATAGTCCGCGTAGTTATGTTATTCCCACAAATTAATAAGGAATGAATACGAAAGGTTATTCACATAAACCCTAAGTACTTTATTAAGAGTATTTGTGTACTTTTGTGTAAGGTTACCGTATCTTGGGACTAGTAACACCTTTTGAATGAACAACATATGTTTATTATTCCGCATTTAGTTATTGTATGTTGTTTAGAGGTGGAAGTTTGTATTGGATCGTGATGATCGGATCTGGGTATTTGAGACCCGAATTTGGGGGTGTCACAAAGGGCATTCTAGTTGCAACAAAAAGATTAAGAAGATTTGGGTAAAGAAAAAAGAAACAAATGTTACTAACACAAATGGACCCAAAAAGAAATGGGTGCCAAAATAATAAAATGTATTTTTATTTCAGGTATGTTTCAAAGCAAAAGTTACATCTCAAAAGTGGGTTCTAGATAGCGGATGCCCTCGACACATGACTGGTGATAAAAGCAAATTTTTGGAATTATCTCTCAAAAGAATAAATGGAACGGTTACATTTGGAGATAACAAGACTTGTGAAATAATCGAAAAAGGTAAAATAGGGAATGGTAAGATAAGTATTGATAATGTCCATGTTGTCAAAGGTCTTGGATTTAATCTTATTAGCATTAGTCAACTAATGGATAGTGGTCATCAAGTTAAATTTGAAAAGGATAAATGCTCTATTTTTCACAGTACTAACAATGCTACACTAGTTGTGCAAAGAGAATGAAATATATATATTATTGATTTTGAGCAACAGGATAAAGAAGTTTGCCTATCAACCATGGAAGACCTGGCAAATCTGTGGCACAAGGATTGGGTCATGTACACATGGATCTAATAAAGAAATTGTCAACAAAAAATCTTGTGAGAGGACTGCCCAAAATCAACTATGAAAAGAAAGGAATTTGTGCATCATGTCAACTTGGTAAGCAAATAAAAACTTCATTTAAGGTAAAAAAAAAAAAAAATCAGGTATCAACTTCCTCACCCTTGCAATTATTACATCTTGACTTATTTGGTCCAGAAAGGCATGCTAGTTTAAATGGAAAGTTTTATGCTTTTGTTATAGTTGATGATTATTCAAGATTCATGTGGGTTACATTTCTTAAAACTAAAAATGAAGCTTTTAGAGATTTTGCTAAATTAACAAAGAATTTGGAAACAAAGTACAATCTAAAGTTGATAAGAATAAGAAGTGATCATGGTGGTGAATTTCAAAAAGATTTTATCTCATTTTGTGAACAAAGAGGAATTAGCCATGAGTTCTCTGCACCAAGAACACCACAACATAATAGAGTGGTGGAAAGGAAGAATAGAACGCTACAAGAAATAGCTCAAACATTGTTACAAGAGAGTAAGCTCCCACAAAAATTTTGGGCCGAAGCTGTAAATATGTCTTGCTATATTTTAAATAGAGTTCTAATTCGACCTATTCTTCTCAAAACTCCATATGAATTGTTAAACAATAAAATTCCTAATATAAGCTACTTCAAGGTCTTTGGTTCAAAATGTTTCATATTAAATACTAGTGGTAACTTAGGAAAGTTTGATGCTAAATCATATGAAGGAATTCTTATTGGATATTCTCATCATAACAAAGCATATCGCATTTATAATACTCATAAATATGTGGTTGAAGAATATGTGCATGTGTGTTTTGATGAACCTAACATTGATTTGTCGAAAGAAAAACATGAGGATACAGGAAGTATAGAAGTCAAAGACAATTCAGCAAATCAGAAAAACCAAAGCAGCATACCGGATACAAACTCAGTAACACAGTCTGATCAATATAGCTCACTGGATACCTTAAATCAGCAGATACAGCCAACCAGAAGAGCAATCCAAGATACTGTTTTGGAAATCCAGGAAGACGAATTAAACGATTCAGATGAAGAACATCAAGATCCAAACTCAAATTCACATGAGGAGCAAATGCACAACATATCACTGCCTAAAACAGCAAGGCACATTAAAAACCATCCTCCTGAAAATATCATTGGTGATATTAATCAAGGAGTTACCATAAGAAGAGGTGTACGCAATTTGTGTGCTTTTTTAGCTTTCTTATCACAAATCGAACCAAAGAATGCAACAAAAGCATTACTTGATGAGAATTGGCTCTTGGCAATGCAAGAAGAACTTCAACAATTTGAAAGATGTCAAGTTTGGGAACTAGTTCCTACACAAAAAGGAACATCAATAATTGGAACCAAATGGATATTCAAGAACAAGCTAGATGAACATGGAACAATCACTCGAAATAAAGCAAGGCTTGTGGCTCAAGGATACAATCAACAAAAGGGAATAGACTATGAAGAAACATTCGCTCTAGTTGCAAGATTGGAATCCATTCGGATACTTTTAGCGTTTGCTTGCTATAAACAATTCAAACTACACCAAATGGACGTAAAAAGTGCATTTCTAAATGGGTACATCAATGAGGAAGTATATGTAAAACAACCTCCTGGATTTGAACATGAAAAGTATCCTCAACATGTGTATAAGCTAAAGAAGGCACTCTATGGACTCAAGCAAGCACCTAGAGCATGGTACGAAAGGCTAAGTAAATTCCTTACTTCAAATGGGTTCACAAGAGGTAAATTGACTCTACATTATTTATTAAGCATGAAAAGAAAGATATCATTATTGTACAGATATATGGAGATGATATTATATTTGGTGCTACTAATAATATTCTTTGTGAGTGGTTTTCCAAGTGTATGAACAAGGAATTTGATATGAGCCTAATGGGAGAGCTCAACTACTTTTTGGGACTCCAAATCAAGCAAACTAAAGATGGCATCTACATTTATCAAACCAAGTACATTAAGGAGTTACTCAAAAGATTTGGTTTTGACAATTCAAATTCAAAAGCCATACCAATGAGCACCACAATCAAGCTTACAACAGATGATAAAGGTATCGATGTAGAAGTAACAAAATATCGAGGTATGATAGGAAGCTTATTATATTTAATTGCCTCAAGACCTGATATAATGTATAGTGTGTGTCTATGTGCTAGATTTCAAGCAAAAGAATCACATTTAAATGTTGTTAAAAGAATATTTAAATATTTGTGTGGCACTATCAACTTTGGTTTATTTTATCCAATATGTGAGGATTTTGATCTAATGGGTTACTCAGATGCAGACTATGCAGGATGTCAAATTGATAGAAAAAGCATTAGTGGTGCTTGTACATTTTTGGGTCAAAGTATGGTGTCTTGGCATAGTAAAAAGCAAAGCTCAGTTGCTTTATCAACCACCGAGGGAGAATATCTAGCTGTAGGAAGTTGTTGTTCTCAAATACTTTGGATGCGTCAAACCCTAATAGATTTTGATGTGGTATGCAATACTGTACCTATTTACTGTGATAACGCGAGCACAATAGACATATCTAGAAATCCAGTTTTGCATTCACGCACAAAACATATTGAAGTTAGGCATCATTTTCTTAAGGATAATTTGTCTAAAGGATTAATTAAGTTAATCTTTATTCCCACCGAACATCAGCTAGTAGACATCTTTACTAAACCACTCAATGAGGAAAGATTTTGTATTTTAAGGAGAGAACTTGGCATGTGCATGATATCATAACTGCCCACATGTTTTTATCTGACAAACTGAATCAAAACCAGAAAGCTGGTTTGCATGCCACTATCACTAAAATTCACACAAAATATATTTATGTGCATGCATGATTTGTGGAAGATAAAAAGATTAATTCTTAAAATTAAGTTTCCTGAGTTTTTGGTAATCAAAATCCGAAATTATCTGATAATATGGAATACCGGAAGGCACATTCTATGTTAATTATTTTTGGAAACCGTGTAATTTCCTCTCTCATACTTTACCAAACCTTTCATTCTCTCTTCATATTCCTCAATACGCCATTACAAATGAAAATCAATATCTTTCTGCCAAAAATGAAAACAAATCAGATGAAGCGACCCAGAGATGAATCAGAATCAGACGATGATCGTCCCATATCCTCCAGACAGAACAAGACTACCAAGGCATCCAACTCCAAGAAGCAGAGTTCATCGGACAAATCCCAGAATCTTGGGGCCATCGACACGAACTAGGAATGCAAAAGGGAAACAAAAAGTAAGTACTTCTTCTCCAATATCACTAGATGTGGAACTTATTCCAGAAGAAGAACCGGAATAAGTAACCCCTATTTCATCTATCCATTTGTTATCTGTAAATTTTTTTCGTGGAAATAACTTTGAAGCACGATTCAAAACATCCATAGTGTCTAAATCATTAGTGTTTGAAAAGTCTATTGATATGTTTTTCTATCAACATTCTGACTTGCATACACTATTTGAATCGTGTGGTATTTTGTCAATGGTCTCCCCACCCACTACAGCATATCCCAACTTGGTCCAATAGTTTTACACAAACTTTGACTTCCAAAATGATAAATGCACTACTTTCGTCAAAGGAAAAACGTTTCAGTTGACCCCTGTCCTCTTGGGCAAGATTTTATCTATTCCGTCTTCGGGTCCCTACCCTTTTACACTAAAAGGGGCTTGCACTACACCATTGTCTACTTTGGATCAACTTAAAATTGTGAAAAATGACTTCACTCTCATTGACATTAGCCTCCCTACTACTGTTGAAGTGTCTCCAATTGCATCAGTTATCCATAAAATCCTTAGATTTAATTTGCTTCCTAGAACTGGGGGTGGTGCAAATTTCACATATCAGGATCTTATACTGATATCCATGATCCTAAATAGCATGACATTTAATTTGGCACTCATGATGCTTCTTCACATGGATAGCTGTGTTAAACAAACCAAAAAATGTTTGTCGTATGGTGGGTTTCTTACCACAGTGTTTCAACATTTTCAAATATCACTTGAGGATGAAGCATCCATTCAACTTATTGAATCTATTGATTCTGATAACCTGAAAAGCTCCCATTTAAACCTAATTGACGGGACATTTGTTTGCACTCTTAGAGATCCTCCTTATATCCCATTAGTCACTGTCTCACCCCCTCCTCCTCAAAATTCTGATATTCTCGCATTACTACGTGAAATCAAGGAAGATGTGGTGGACATTAAACAACAACTTAGTGTTCTGGAGAAAGGAAAGATCACAATGACTACTCCTATTGCCTCCTCCCTATTTAGACAAGTTGAAGATGAGTTCATCGATCTCCAAGCAAGGTTTGTGTTGCAAACAAAAGCTATGGTGGAGGCTATGCAAAGAAAAATGAATCGCAATGCCTGTCAACTTAGCGAAAAACTAAAGTTTATGAGCCATCAAATAGGTCAGCTGAGTGATTTTATGGTTGTACAGACCAATGATATTCGGACCGAGTTTGGTCAACGTGTACGAGCATCCATTGTACAAGAATGGGTTCGGGCTAACTGGCTTGCTGAATTTAAAGATGACTTCCTAAATTTGCCTATCCCTCCTTCCGATCATATTCCTAGACCCCCTTTGTTTGCAAATATGCTATCTGAAGAGGAACGTGCATATCGTTGTCAACATCGTCCATATTTCACTCATCGTGCTTAGGCTGGAGTCAACATTGAGGAGCTTCCCTAAATTATCTTAACTTTGTTATTATCACAAAAAACTTGGTTTTATGATGTCAGTCCTTCTTTTGAAACTTTACGTGTATGTTTAAGTTTGAAACATCTATGGGTATTTCTTAATTGCTTTACTTTCATATGATATGTTTTACTTTTTGCATGATGACAAAAAGGGGGAGAACAACTAACAAATAATGCAGGGTTTGAGGGGGAGCTATCTTACTGTCAACTATATTCCTATTGTCTTTGTTGATATGCATGGTTTTAGGGGGAGTAATTTTTATTGTGTTGTCATCATCAAAAAAGGACAGATTGTTAACTTGGTCACACTCCTTTCTTATGTTTTGATGATGACTTTATTTTACTACTAACCATGCAGGTTATAATATAGCATCCTGGATGAGAAAAATAGTACTATGAGTCAATACAGCAAGTTGTGAAGTGAACTGGATAAACATGTCGAGTTGTAAACTGGCCCAAGATATAAACTGGCACTTAGCAGGCTGCATATCAAAACTAGATAACTTCAGCTGAATCTGTTCCTAAGTTGCCTTAGTTCAATGTAAGATCTTAGCTTAAATTAATAATTCAATCACGGCTCTTATAGGATTGCATACATATGGGTACATTATTCATATACATATATATGGTAACTGGTATATTAAAATTTGTTAACATACTATCCAATGTTCCCATAATTAGAAGGCTGGTTTAAATTAAAATAGATTGACTGGGTATTACTCAATTAATTCCAAAATTGATTGAATATTTTATGGGATTAAATTAAGCAAATCTGTAAGTCTAATCAAAGGTTATTACCATATTTAATACTGGGTTGTTAATCTGTCTTTGGTAAGAAGCAAACCTTGTGGATCTTAATTCCTGTAATACCCAAATTCTGTTAATCAGCGATTAGACCAAATATAAAAGGAAGTAATTGATTACGGAATTGATGGGGATTGGTATTCAACGGTAAAATTTATTGGGATCAAGTAACAGACAGGTAATTGAGATATTTCAGCAACATTGGTCTGTGTATAAATATACTATATCATCTAAAGAAAAAAGACAGAAAAACAAAAAGAGAGCAGTTAGAAACGTATTCACAAAAGTTATTCACTGTTGGTTTCAATCTTCACTGTTCAGTTTCTGAACTCTTGCTTCTTGTACGTAAAAAAAAGTGTCTTATTGCTGAATATTTCAAAAAGGGTTTCTGATGAAGAAAGTGTCAGTTGTCTACATCTTACTGGTGATATATTTAAAATTTTAAGCTGAACATAGCATTTAGATTGAGCCTTGCATTGAATTGTTATTTTCGCTATTGATTATAGGATCTGCTATTTCTGTTAACGTTAATATCATCTTGTTTAATCTGTTTTATGTACAATTAAGTTCAAGGTAAGCTTAGAAGCTTGGTGAGTAAAATTACTCAAGGTGTGCAAAGTGTGGCACAAGGAAGCATAAGTGCTTAAGAGGATTTGTCCTCAAAATTGTGAACTTGAATTGTATAAGGGCTTGTGTAAGTTAGAATTAATTAATAAAAGGAGTCTCCAATACCAATTGGTATTGGACGTGGAGCAGGTCACTAGAATAGAGGTTAGGGACCGAAGCACGTAAAAATTCTCTGTGTTCATTTATTTTAAGTTATATATATACTGTATTGCATTACACAACCCAAACATTGTGAAAGATTAAACTGATCAAAACAGGTGTGTTTTCGACTCACTGCTTTGAACATTCAACAAGCTGTTTTCAGAATCTGCAAAGTAAAAAGACTGTACACAGAACATTGCTTTAGATTCTAGCATTCTGCATTCATAATACAGTTAGCTACTTGTATACCCAGTTGATTAAAACTTTAATACAGTTAACTATTTTCATATCTAGCAGACTGATTTCTTAATTCAGTAAACTGTTTTCATAATATAGCAGACTGTTTAACAAACTGATTTATCGTTTTGCAAAAATTGGACACCGTTTATTCACACACTTATTCAACCCCCCTTCTAAGTGTGCCTACATATATTTCAAATAATTGTCAATAGATTGAAAAGATTTATGTGACGCATTGGGAGAAATTGTAGTCTTAGTATTTTAATCTGATACTATCAATTTTTATATTGTAATTTAGTTTTACTTTGAAATTATTAAATTCTTGATTCCAATTCATTTGTTTAAATAAATTTGAGTTGATATAAAATTAGTCCTTGAATATTATTAGTAATAATTTCTCGTGGAATCGATACTCTACTTTCTACTATATTACTTGTTGATCTTTTTTACTTGCGTGAATTTGGCTATAGATAAATATGACAACACTTTATCGTTCAGATTAACCTAACAAATTTGATCTTCTAATCTAAATCCTTATACATTGGCTTTTATTTAAGGGTTGCACAAATGTTATTTATTACAAATATACTTTAAAATCTCATATGAATTAACAAATCATATTTATCACTAACAGAACATTATTAAACACATTAATCGAGCATTTATATAGTCATCATCATATCACATTTGTGTTAACAGTATTTTTAGTAAAAGCACAAAGTACAACTTTATTGTTAAATAATTTTATTATTTTTTCATAACAATGTTGGTCCAACGTATGACTAACCAAGAGGATAGGGTAAATTGTTAGTCTAAAAAAAATTCAATTTTTTTTAACTATTTATAGCAGAATAATAAAAATGCTCCAATTTAAATTCGTATGACTCTATTTGGGTGGGTGACTAATTTACAGTATAAATGTGACTCTATTTATTGATGAATTTGATTGACTCATAGTAAGTTCAGTGTATAAACAAAACACAAATAAACTAAAAATTAACTACGTAAGCATATAATAGCAAATGAGATTTTTACGTGGTTCAACACAACTTGTGCCTAATCCACGGAACACTAGTCCAATGTTTTGTTGTATACTTTTACAACATCCACGATTGCTTAGGTTCACTGGGTAACCTTAACATCTCTGCTACCTATGCACATGGATGCATGACCCTTCTGTTTTCACAGGTTTACAGATAAACCTATTCTTTACTCCTTCTATTTTCAGGATTCACAAAAAACCACTCCTATCTAAAAATAAAGATAATGTTGTTTAAGAAAAAATAACAAACCTAATAAGTTACTTAAGGATGCACAACCAATCATATAACCTAGATTTCTAAAAGATATGATATCACAATGTAAGTATGATATCTAGATCATCAACCTTACGATCAATATAACATTATTTGTATAAAAGGTAATGAACTAGTGTAGAAGTGTTTTTAGATCTGTCTGACTCTCTACTTGAATATGATTCTCGTCTAGATTTCAAAAATCTTCTTTCTTCACACCCTACTCTACTTCTCTCTGATGAACACAAGTCCTTTTTATACTTGTTTGATTTAGTAGGTAGCCATCTGAGAGTTAAAAACTTGGTCGGTAGGATCTTGAAATTTCTTCAACGGTTTTGATATTTCAACCTTGATCTAACAGATATGTTTGTGTTTGAAACTTGAAATTCAAATTTCAAATGACCTGAGTTGTGTTAGTAAAGCTTGTAGTCTTCTTCATGTAAAAGGAATGATTTGACAAATCTACTATATATAGACTCAATACTTTCCTTTTTGGTGAAAAAATCTTTCAGGCGTCAGACTAAAAATGATAGTTTTTTTCTTCTCATGTCTGTCTTGTATATTTGTTTGAATTCTCTCTTTTCTTATTCAAAATGAAACTTCTCATATACTCTTCATCATCTGAATGAATATTTAATCGAACATCATTAGTATTACCATTAAAATAGTCATTCTGCATACTAAATGGTACGTATTATCTCTGTTCTTGAGTATATACATGACTTCGATCATTTTCTAACTCTTCCTTAAGAACATAACTCTGTTAAGCTATGCAAACAAAATAAGGCTTTACTATTATTTTCCTACATACTTGGATAAACTTGTTAATCACACTTAATATATTTTGTCAATCATCAAAATCTAGATGAGTACAGCAAACAACTCTTGTAAATTTGTCAGTTATAGAATCAAACACTTCTTTTAATTTTTGTATACAAATATTGTTTTCAAAAGTATTAAACGTATGTAATCTTAGAATACTCCACTAAACATAGACTTAATAAATTTAAATGTAGGGTTTTCTCTTTTCTATATTTTATCTCTAGTCAAGAATCCTAACATCCATCTTATTTTGAGGAGGGCACTCCTATTTTTAGAAAGATCATCTTCTAAATCTCTCTTTTTTTACTTATTAATGTACTCTCCGCTTTTGTAGAGTTTATTATCTCTTTTTATGGGACTTATTTTCTCCATAAGATGACTGATTTTTTTTCTCTCTTTTTTTGAGAGAATTTTATTATCATCTCTTGCAAGATTTTACTTTCTCGATTTGGGAAACTATTTTATTTGTTCTTGAGAATTTTTTGAGTGCTCGAATTGTTGAAAATAAATTGTTTAGATTCTGATGTGACGTTATTATGGCGACTTATTCTTTTGTTGATCATTTTTAAAAACTACTGACATCTGTATATTATATTATTATTTTCAAATATAATTTGTTGTTTAGGAGTATTAATTGTGGTGTCTATTAGTTGTTACTATGATTTACCATCTTATTGATTATCTATTATTTTGTTGAAAGTATAACTACTTCAATTTTTTGTATTGTAATATTTGCATTTTTATAACAATTTACAGTTTAAATATATTTCAATCTTTTGGATTATTTGATATGAAAAAAATACTTAAGTCGCATAAAACAAGAATCAAGGTACAAGTTTGAAATACTAGAATGCTCCAAATGTAATAATGTGCTACCTTCAGATTCCAACCAAGATTTTAAGAAAAGGGAAAACCCCATTTGGTCTAAAATTATGTTCGAGAGTTTTTGATGAAAAGACAAATATTAAAGAAATTTAATTCAAATATAAAAAAAAATGAGCAAAAAAACTTATAAGTTTTCTTAATGTTATTATTGAGTTTATAGATGAAAAAGAAATATTTTATATTTATATTATTATTATTATTCTACCATTGTATTGATTTTGTTAAATTTGTAATGTAGAGGTTACAATCAATGGTGACAAATTTTAACATGACACAGTGATCCTACATAACATAATATACAATAAGAGAATTAGTATTAAGTATAAAAAGTTTTCATGTTATAAACAAGACGAAATGTTTAATACGAAACTTAAATAAGTCAAATACGTATAATCAATGTGTTGACATATTTAACATGATTAAACATGTTTATTTAAACAAATTAAAAATAGATGTGATATAATGTTATAATTTACTTTAAATACTGAGTTTTAACTTTCTTAGTTATTCTACTAAGCATGTTATAATGTATTTTTTTTAAAATATATATTGTTGTGATGAATAAATTATATTATTATTCAATAAATAAGTGAATAATGTCTAAAAAATTTAATTTGTGTACTAAACGGATTAAACGGATCGACACTGTAATAACCAAGAAAATTACAAGTCTAGTTTTTTATATATTATTAATAGTATCTTCATGAGAAAATACTATGTGTGGTAATGTATTTATATGTATGTGTGTTGTATGGTAAGAATTGTATCAGTTAGTTAATCTAAATAAATTGAATTAACTAAAGAATGAAAAGGAAAGTCAAGAGGAAGAATATTAACTAAGTTAATTAATGGAACACAAGATAAGCTTATGTGATGAGATCATAAAACTTGAAGGTTGGCCTTAAATGGCAAATAGGAAGATGTATACTGTCTAATTGATTTACTTGTAAAATTAATAAAGAGAAATGAAATAAGGGAATGTGATGAAGCCTAAGTGTTATGTGAATTAGGGTTTTAAGTTGTTAAGCCTAATATGATTGAAATGGAAAGTGTTAAGTGTTTTATAATGTAACCTAACTTGTAGCCAAATGACTTTTAAATAGTAAGTGTAATTGGATTATATATTTATCCTAATGTGTTTATCAAATGAGCACAATGTAGTAAGTCCTATGTGATTTAATTAGTAGCTCAAATATTAATTAAATGATGAGTCCAAGTAAAGTTAATACTAGCCCAACACTTGTTATAAATCTAAGTCTTGTAAGTTAATATAGTAGCCCAATTGATTTAAATGTTTGGAGCCCAAGTATTGGTGACTTAAATGATGTAACTAGTAGCCCAAAGTAGAATATATTGAAAGCCCAAAACAATGGTAATATTGAGCCCAAATGAATTTAATTGATAAATCTAATGTGGAGCCCAAATAAAAAAATGTATTGGTAATATATATGTGTACATTGGTATATATGTATATAAGTGTAATATATGAATATATATATATATATCATATAAAAAGAAAAGAAAATGGTGGAAAAAGGCCATCATGGCCAAAATTCGTGGGGCTCCAAGTGGGGTGACTTGTTATTTTTAGGTTGCTTTTATTATATTCTCTATTGGTTACTTGAAAGTTTCCAACAACTTCTACCTAACCCTAAATACTCTAGTCATTCTTCAAGTCTTTCAAACTTGTCATTCCAAGTTGTCATTCCATGAAATAGTAAGCATGATTAAAGTATAATTTCACCAATGTAGGTTGTTTAGAAAAGCTAACTTACCAGATGTGATAACCCGAATATTTATAATATTTCTTTTTATGGAAATATTAAATAATCAAATAAAGGCTAGAAATTTTAACCTAGTTTGGTAAAGAAAATACGGGGAAAAAAAAAGAGGATTAAATTTTTTATTTAATCTATATGAAGAACCATGTAATTTATTGTATTAGTTACATGAACTTATTTTATTATAAAATTAAATGACATTGAAAAGAGAAGTTATGCGATTTAATTTATTTAATTAATTACATGAAATATGAGTAAAAGTTATGTTAATAAGTAACTAACTTGAATGGGGGTCTTAAAAGACTAAACTAAAGGTTTTAATTAATTAAGTAGTTAACTTATTAATATGTTATGAAATATATTTAATAATTATTTTAATTGAGGACCCAAGATATTAATTAACAAGGGTTGTGTAAGATGTGGGTGAAAATTTAAATGAAAATCAAGTTAATAGAAATAACCAAGCTTTTAATAAGTTTTGTGTTTGAAATGTGTATAAGCCCAACCTAGATTTGGAAGGGAGTTCAAGTTAATTAAATTAACTAAGCCCAATGATTTAATTGAAATCAAGCCTAAACATTTATAATGGGTGGGAAAAAGTCAGTGTAAACAAATATGTTTGTATATTTATATTTGGGCTTGTATATTATTAAAAATAAGGAAACATTTATAATGTGGGAACTTTCCATTTATGGAAAGATTAGAGAAAATAAGGGCATATGAAGGTCATTTGTCAAGCAAGATGAGGGATATTAGACTCCTTAAAAAATAAAATAAGTGAGAAGACTTTTTGCTTTTGTTTTATCCAAAGTTGCATTGGAATCAGCAAAAAGGAGTTGTGAATGCTATGATGAGCTAGGTTGGTAGCTTGTGTTGGAGACAAAAAAAGTTGTAGAGAATTAAGTAATGTATGGTTAATTGAATAATTCTAGTTGATAAGCAAGTGAGAGCATTAACCAAACATTGGTTAAATACTAGATGAATGAATATGATGATGAAAATTAACCATTGATGGGTTAATTGAGTAACCTTGTGTGGTAAATAAGTTAAAGCTTTAATCATGCATGGATTAGTTGCTAGAAAAATGTGTAGATATATAATTATATGTATACATGATGGATGAGACTTAATTAAGGCGGAGATAGTGGATTCACCCTAGGTTAGTTGTTTTAAGAGAATTAACCCTACTTAGGTTAAATGATAGAGGTAGCTAGCACAATGCTACATGTAATCTTTGTTTTATCCCATGAAAGACAACATCCCTTAAATTATGGATCTATGTTTGTGGAGGTTTGACCATGGTTGCTTGTTAACCTAACTATAATCGAGTTAATTTGTAACGACCCCGTAATTCGACCCACTTTATTACCTTGAAGTTTGTATTTATTATACATTATCTTGATTTACGTCCAAATTTCGGTCCATTAATAAATCTTTAATCCCTTCTTTAATCCAATAATTGATTTCAAAATCATCATTTACCCAATTTTCGGTATAATTTTTTTTTCCTCGTTGTATTAAAATAATTGGATATTAAAATCCCTACATCTTTATCCTAGTCCCTGGATCACAACCTTTACGTTTTCTTTCTATTATCATTATCGTGAAATTCAATTAAGCTCAACATTCAAATTCAATGTTGTTTATATCCATCCAATATTCTTTGTTTCATGATTCATCATTTAAACATAGATATATAATCGTTTCTATCATAATAATTATCTTGAACAATTATAGTTCATAATATAACTCTATTCGCCCTGTCTGGATCTCATTTATACATGCATACATCACGTCAATACAAACTTTGCAAATGTATCCATATTAAATCATAATATAAACATATAATAATAATGATCACAACCTTTTAGGAAAATCCGTCTCTATAAAATCTGATATTCTTGAATTTCATTTCTTTCTTGCAAAAATGTTTATTAAGCAAGTAATGAGCACAACAGCTCAGCAAGTTCAACAGTTTATACTTCACGTAGCACATACCTTATCATGTTTGGTGTGTGTCATGCATTACGTGTTGTGCCTCTACTATAACAATATATCTCATATCATTGCACAAAGTACACATAGCCGTCATATTATCCACAGATCACATAACATATAATTTATACGCATTTAATAAATATTATCATATCATAACAGTCAATATTTAACATTTAAGGACTGACGAACTTGCCTGTATGTGGAATCCAACTATTAAATTGGTAGTTTAAAACCCTTCCTCGTACAACCTATGGCCATAAAATAATCAAATAATAATTACTTATTCTCTTATGATATTAATTTAATTAATTAATATCATCTCTAGACCAATTATTAAATAATATGGTTAATTAAGTTAACCCCGTTCCTTAATATATTCATTTAACTTAATATTCAACATCTTTAATACGGACAACCCGGCTTATCGAAAAAATTTAACATATTTGGTTGTCCGAAAATTTTATTCAACTTTTTTCTAACTTTTAAACTTAATAGATTAATAATTAAAATATTTAAATATTAATCTCCAATATTTAATATTTTTAAAAAAATATTAAATTCAATGCCCAAACAACATTTCTATATTTTTAGTATTTTTTTCTATAATTTTCCATAATTTTTAAACATTTATTTCATTAAAAACTAATTTTGGGGGGCATTTTGGTAATTTCCGCGCCCTTAGGGACATAACCAGAATTGTCCGGAAAGTCCAGGGGCATTTCCATAATTAGCCGAGGGTCAGGGACACGTTCGGTATTAGCCGGAAAGGCCATGGGCACGTCCGTAAATTCACCCCCGCATGCCGGGCGCACATGGCGCGCGACTCCCCTCTCGCCGACGCCAAACGGCGACGTTCCATAACCCTTCGCGCATGACACGGCTGAATCTACTGCGCACCTAAAACGGCGTCGTTTATATACGCGCCTCAGAAAAAAATTTGACCGCCGCGCATTCCTTTCTTCTTCCTGGTGCCGTAACAGTGCACCAACCTTCCATAATTCTTCCATTTTGCTCAAAATTTTCCCAACAAAATAACTCCAAAAATCACATAATTCATACATAAATATCCAAAAATTATTTAGAATCATTATTCTAATTATTCACAATTTTTCCACAAAATTAATTTATTACATAAAACACATAATAAATCATATAATTTAATATTTATATCTTCCAAGACTTGTAAATTTTCCTCTTGATGACACCAAACTCCTCTCTTGATGGCCATAGTGTGCCCGGTCGGAGATGGTGGCATGGGGGTGGCGTCGGGTGGACCAAGGAAGGAAAAAAAAGAGTTTTGTTTTGTTGCTTTTTGTTTTTGCTTTATTTCCTTTTTATCTCTCTTCCTTTTATAATCAAGGCAACTTAACATTTTTGCTTTTAAAAAAATTCCACCGACTTACTCTTTCTCTTGAATGTTCCAGATTTTTCAAAAAATGACTTACAAATATAATTTAAATACATTATGTAATTATTTCGTGTAATAAATATTTTATATAATATATATGAAATATTTATTTTAATTCACCAAAAATCATAATATGATTTATAAATAATATTTATACCCTTTTTGGGTACTTTACTTGACAAATTTTGTGCACGCATAATAACATGCATGTATTTATTTGAGGTAATTAATACCTCCAAAAATCATAAAATAATTCCTATAAGTTATAAAAAATATTTTTCATAATTTTTCACTTCATTACTTGGACATCATATTACACTAACATGTTCCCGTTTCTAAAATATTATCCTTCATAAAAGTGATAATAATTCAATTATATATAATCACAATTTTTAATAACTTAAAACATTCATTTTTCTAATTTATTTTCATTTCTTTACATTTCACATTAACTTCTTTATATATAAATTATATAATTTAATATTATAATTTATATATTTACATTCTCCTTTATTAAATAATTTCTTAAATTCCTCCATAATTATCCCTTAATTGCATAATCAATAATTATACATTTATTAATTTAATCTTCTTATATAAATTATATAATTATTCTTATATAATTTATATAATTATAATTTCCTTCATACATCACTTTAATTTCCTTATATAAATTATATAATTTATTATTATATAATTTATATAATTACCTTTCTTCTTAATTAATTTCTAACTTCCTCCAAAATTCCTAATTAAATCTAAATTCAATAATTTCAATTTTACTAACTTCCTCATTCGCTTTTCATTTAAAATTGGATTAATTTAATTATTAATCCCTTAATTTTCATAATTAATAACATTTATAATTATCACTTAAACATTTACATATATATATATATATATATATATACATATCAAATTTCATATATTTCACATTACCACATAACCTCAATCAAATCATAATTTCTACATTTCCATAACAATTTAATTGTACAATTTATTGTACCTATACATGAAATTTCTCTTATTCTTCATAAATTGTTTCCAAACAATTTATTTACTTTTTCAATTATTTTAAATACACCCAATTCATCACCATCTTGGTACATATTTAATTTCCCAATTAAATTCTTTCACACACTTTAAATCACCTACAGCATAACTAATTTAAACAACTTTGATAATTTTATCAATTAAATTCTCATTTAATATTTTAAGAAAATCTTGAAAATTCGGATCCTCACATTCTTCCCTCCTTAACAGGATTCCGTCCTCGGAATCATAATTGCTGTAATAATTATACGTATTTTATTTATAGTATCTTGCTATACCTTTATGTTGATAAATTACCACTATATCCATAATAATCATATCTTTCCTCATTAATTTCCACAGCTCACATGGATAACACCATAATAATCATAACTGTTAGAATATTTAAATTCTTAACTTAATTCATAATTTCTTTGTAATATTACATTTTACAATTCTCTAAAAATTTTATTGATAAAACTTTAGTTCGTTTCTTGATGTACTTATCAATACAATTTCTCATTCTCTGAAATATTTCCTTTCTTTAATCGCACATCTCCTTACTCCATTCACTTATTTCATACCCTCTATTGCACATCCTTTATACTCTCCACATTTATTATTCTTTTCTTAATTCATATAAATTTTCTTCACATTTCATAAATCATTCATTAATACCTCCATCATTCAACACTAGATTCTATACGTTAACATTTACTTAATTCGTCATAATCTTTATTTAAAATTATTCCAAAAATCCTGGGTGTCACATTCATCCCTCCTTCATAAATTTCGTCCTCGAAATTTCTATAGATTGATATTTCATTCATTTGCAACATATGTAATTCCTTTGCATTCATTCCACATATCTTTCTTTCCTTCATTTCTCGCAGTCATTGCACATTACCATTTTCTAATCCATCACATTTCATACTTTCTTCATCATGTCTAGGAATTATATATGTTGCAAATGAATGAAAAATCAATCTTCGTGTGGTGTGTAAGGAATATTTCTGTGCATTGATGAAGGAATATTTCTGGGATATTCACTTAATATTTCTGGGATATTTCATAAATTGTACTTCCATCATGTCTTGTGTCACCGGAGGAAAGTAAGCCTCGAAGAACAATTCTTTGAATCTTTCCCACAATGCAACTCCCATTCCCAATCTTCCTTTATTGGCACTCCACCAATAATTGGCTTCTCCTTTCAGCATGAACATAGCAAAAGTAGTTTTCTATTCTTCTGTCACGTTAGCTACATCAAACACTTTCTCTATTTCGATCACTCAGTTATAGGCCTCTACCAGATTCATAGTCCCCTTAAACTCTGGGAGTCCTATAACTTTGAAATCTTTAAATGTAGCAATACGAGCCGTTACCGGTTGATCACCCGCAGGGTTTATGTTTCCCACAATTTACTATTAAGTGAATATCCCAGAAATATTCCTTCATCAGATTTGGGATCAAACTTTAACAAATGTCCTTTTGTATTTAAAATAAAACATTTACTCCCAAAAACACGAAAATAATTTATTTTTGGAGTTCTTTTATAATAAAAGCTCATAGGGAGTTTTGAGCAAAATTGGTCTTAATAAGACTCGGTTTAAAACATAACAGGACGTTGCCACTGCTTCAGCCCAAAAATATTTAGGAAGACGATATTCATTTAACATAGTATTAGCCATTTCTTGTAAGGTTCGATTTTTCCTTTCAACCACGCCATTTGACTGTGGTGTGTAAGGAGCAAAAAAATTATGACTTATACCGTGCTCATCACAGAACATAATAAACTCAGAATTGTCAAATTCTCTTCCGTGATCAGAACGAATATAAACAATAGAGCTTCCTTGTTGATTCTGAATTTTCTTGCACAAAGTAGAAAAAGAATTTATAGCTTCATTTTTAAATTTCAGAAAATCAACCCATGTAAATCGAGAGTAGTCATCAACCAAAACTAGAATGTATACAGCACCACCCATGCTATGTTTAGGAATAGGTCCAACTAGGTCCATATGCAAGAGTTCTAAAGGTCGTGAGGTTGACACTGTGAGTTTAAGTTTGTGAGATGCATGTATTTGTTTACCCAATTCACATGCTTCACAAATATGATCTTTTAAAAACTTTATTTTTGGAAGACCACGAACATGTTCTTTAGATGCAATATTGTTAATTAGTTTCATGTTGATATGACCTAATCTACGATGCCAAAGCCACAGATCATCATTTGCAGAAACTAGACAAATATTATCTTGGTGAGAATATGCATCTAGGTCACATGTATACACATTTTGATTTCTAGGACATAATAAAACCAATTTATCAGATTGGTCAAATATTGAACAGTTATGAGGACTAAAAGTTATTTTAAAACCGCTATCACATAACTGACTAATGGATAAAAGATTATACCTGAGTCCTGTGACTAATTGAACGTTTGAAATTGTTATGTGTTTATTACCAACACTTCCAATTCCAATTACTTTACCTTTGTTATTATCTCCAAAAGTTACCTCGCCATAGTCTGTAGCTTGTATGTTGTTTAATTTAGATTTGTCTCTTGTTATGTGTCTTGAACAACCGCTATCGAGATACCATTTGCTTTTACTATAGTCAGTTGCAAGACATACCTGAAGCAAATGCTAAATTCACAAACTGGTACCCTTTAATAAGAAGGGTCCTTTGGGTAAGTTTTCCATTTTGTATAAAGAACACGTGTGCTTCCTTTTACAAATCTGGGTACAGGATAATCAATCTCAGTTGATACAAGCATTTTATTAGTAGCAACAGGTCTATAAAATGCATGTTTTACTCTATTTTTATATCCTGAATATTTTTGATGAATATGAAATTCTTTTCTTGCATTAATAATAATAATTGGTGAAGTATGAGTTCCTTTTGGTACCCAAATCATTTTTCCTTTATAGTTTCCATTTCGAACATTACACATGTGAATAGAATAACCATTTCTGTTGCAGTAAGAACATTTAGTAAAAGGAGATGTATGACTTTCTTTTTCTTTACTCTTAACATGATAAAGTCATTTATCTTTTGTTTTACTAGTTTCTCCAATATATCCTAATCCTTCTTTATTAAATCCACATCTTTGTTGACTAAGCATGACATCAAGATTTTCTTTCCCTTTTGTAAATTTAATAACTGTAGTGTGTAAATCGTCATGTTCTTTAGTTAACAAATTAATTTGATCTCTTAAATCAGTATCTTCATTTTGTTTTTCTAGTTCTAATTTTAAAGATAAATTTTTGAGTTTAATATTTTTAATATCTTCACTTAACACTTGATTTTGTATTTGAGTGTCGTTATTAATTAAATCAAGTGTTGAATTTTCACCTTCAAGATTTTCATTACAAATAAAAAGCGTTGAATTTTCTATCTCAAGGTCTTTGTTTATTTTTCTCAATTTTTCTAACTCTGCCTTTAGTAATAAAATTTCTGAAAAATCTTTTTCTTTTTCTTCTTTTAAATTTGCATTTACAGTAATTAAATTTAAATTTTCTATTTCAAGATTTTTATTACTTCTAGTTAATTTTTCTAATGAAATTTTTTGTTTAATAAAATCTTCTTTAATAATTTCATTATCTTCAAATAAATAGTTATAAACTTCTTGTAATTCATGAAGTTTTTCAGTTAGATTATCTAAGGTATGTGTGAGAGATGAAGTACATGGTAATTCAGAATTTACCTCAGATTTTGATGACGATGGATCATTGTCTGCCATTAAACATAGATTTGCAATTTCTTCGATTTGTTTAGCAGCTTCTTCATCGTCACTTAGATCCCAGCCTTCTTCAGCTACTAGCACTTTGTTGTTGACTAGTTTTGGACAATCCTTTTTAAAGTGGTCAGGCTGTTTACATTCAAAACATGCGTTTGAATTTTCATTAGCATTTCGGAAGTTGCTGTTATTGTTTGCTTTGAAATTTCCTCCCTGTGCCTTTGGTTTGAAAACCTGTTTGCCTTTGAAGTTGTTGAAGTTGTTGTTTGTTTTTGGAAAGCCTTTGCCATATTTTCTGGCTTTGCTTTGGATCACTCTCCTGAGTTGTCTAGATAAAAGGGCAACTTCATGATTATCCAAGCTCAAGAGTTCTTCATTCAACTCCTCATCATCGCTTTCTTGATCTACAAGTAGAGCTTTGAAAGCAATTCCTTTCTTCTTGAGATCTGTATCCGATCCAGCTTTTTCAACAAACATATCAACTTCGTGAGCACGAAGATTTCCAATAAGGCTATCAAGAGGATATGTGGTTAGATCTTGCATTTCCTTGATGGCTGTGACCTTCATTTTCCAAACGGTTGGAAGGGCTTTGAGAATTCGTCTGTTTTTCTCATTTGTTGTATAAGCCTTCCCAAGTTGTTCTAGCTCATCAATGATTCTGGAAAAGCGAGTTTCCATATCAATAATTTTTTCACCTTCTTCCAGATTGAAACTTTCATACTCTTGGATTAAAGCATCTTTTCTTGTTTCTTTAATATGATTGGTTCCTTCACAGGTTACAATCAATTTTTCCCAGATTTCTTTAGCATTTTTGCAATTGCTAACTCTTTTGTACTCTTTTTCAATAAGAGCACTAGTTAACACCATTTCGGCTCTGGATGCTAAGTTCATAGTTTCTTCAACCTCAATAGTGAACTCATCAACATCTTTTTCCACGATCTTTTCTTCAATGATTTTTGAAGGAATTTTCACATTTCTTTCTATTGCAAGCCAGACTTTGATTCCTTGTGATTTGGCATAGATCTTGAATATGTTTTTCCAGGTGACAAAATTTGTGCCATCAAATAGTGGGGGTCTGGACATGGATAATCTTTCTCCGCAACCGGTAGCATTTTTATAGGCCATAGATGGATCTACCCTTTGTTATGCCTGTAATTACTCAATAAACAAGTTAAAGAGCACCGCTCTGATACCAATTGAAAGTCCAATAATAATCTAGAAGGGGGGTTGAATAGATTATTATCGATAAAAAATTATCTTAGGCCTTTTTGAATTTTTGATTAATTAATTTGCAGTGTAATAAATTAATATGCAAGATAGTAAAAATTCAATCACACAATGCACAGAGCTTTAGCTGGTTCACAACATACAGCTCGGGTATGTTGCTACGTCCAGTCTCAAGCTCCTCTCCAGGACTTGAGATCCTATTACTATCAGTAATTAATTCTCCTTCAATAGGCGGAGAAGCCTTTACAAAGTTTTAAAGATCAACTTCTAACTTTACATACAACTATTTATCTTGGACAGTAGCTCCCTGCTCCTTCCTCAAACATAGTTGTACCTGTTTTTGAGTCTAGCTCTGCTTTACAATCTGGTCTTGAAATAAGAAGTCGGTTCCTTACCTCATAAGTACACTAGAGACCCAACTACCCGTTGACCTCTCTAAGACTCTGGTCTTGGTCAAAGAATCACTCTCTTTTTCTCACAAATTTAAAGACAACTAACTCACTTAACATTTTTTAAATAAATAATTGATTTTGAAATATGCTTCCTTTTTTAAGTAGATATATATTTTCAGTACAGATTTATAAAGGTTTACTTTTCCTTTATAAATAAATATATGCTTCTTGATTTAAGCAGAAAAAATTTTAAGTACGGATATAAAAGTTTAATTAACTTTTATAGTGAGTGATATGCTTTTGTGTAAGCAGATATAACAATTATATTTGTGATATAAAAGTTTAAATAACTTTTATATAATGCAACAAGTATTTATGGATAAATGAGTTTAAGATCAAATACTTGCAATGACAAATATCAAGTATAATAAATAAAGCAATTAAATAATACTTGATATAATAAATAAATTTGTTTTACTCAAATCTATATATATTGATATATTTGATCTATGATGTGATCACTTTAAATAAGGCTACTTAGTCGGGCAATACGCGGTAACTAAGTATTTAACCAAACTTAAAGTTTCGCAACGATGATTTATATAAAACTTAATTTATATAGATCACTATATTGATAAATGTCTTTCTAGAATCTCGGTTAACAAGTCCCTCGTTTAGGAGGAATATCATCACCTGGCAGAATCTAAGCTCAGAACATTTATCTGATATAATAGAAGAACTATAGATATATATAAATGTATATAACAATTTATATTTGTATATCTATAAATTTAAACAAGTATGAGATAAACAGTTAATATAGTACAATAATATATCTCAAATACTTGGACCAATTTTTCTCTTCAAATGAAGATAATAACTTTGAATAGAAGAGAACTTTGAAAGCTAATTGAGAGAAAATATAGGCAAAGGGTGAGCTTTTCTTTCTTTGAAATTGGTTAATTGAAATGAATGAGAAGCCTCCTATTTATAGAATTTAGAAGCTTGGGTTAGGATAGTAATTTTGGTATTTAATTTGTAATCAACGGATGGGCGCCTATTGCTTAAAAATCAATGGCCAGATTTTAAGCTCACGCGGATTAGTCTGAAAAGAAAGCGCGCCCGAATTCCCCAAACAATTCAACACATTAAATTCTCGGCTGGGGTGGACCAAGGAGAGAGAAAACTTAATATTTGGCAATTTCAGCATCACGCGTGTATACATTAAATGTATTAAGTAAACATATCATTTTTCGGATCAAGCCTAGTAGATTTCGGATGGAGAAAAGATTTTTTAAGTCACTTTTTCAACTTCCAGCATAGGCATAGTAAATAACCATATACTTGCTTTAAATTTGGGTGGACTAAATGAATGAGGAGAGAGAAACTTAATTTGTTTGAAAGTTTGACAACTTTCACCAAATTTAGTTTACGGTTTGACCAAAGTGTTCAGCCATAAATATTTCTAACTTCCATTTTAGTACATTAATAACCAAGCATATGGACCCATGGATTTAGTCCTCATTTTCAACTTCCTAATACATGCATATACAAGAATAATAAGTATTTCTTTTTCGGTTAACGCCATAAGCAATTTCGGATGGAACAATAAACATTGATTTTTGTTTTTGCCAAGCTTCACTAAAAATATATTTAATAATTTTGAAAAACCTTTAGTTAATGAAAAGTCATTTAAGAAATTCTCCTTGCCTTAGAAAAATATTTCTTTAATTCAACAAGTTTGGAAAATATTTTTGGTCAAAGTAATTAAAATAAATATTAACCTATGGAGAGGATTCTAATATTAATTTAGTCCAATTTACTTAATTTGTTATCATCAAATAAATGCACTAAAAATTGGAGACCTATCAGAACCAAAGAAGAAAATGGAACCATGTCCAAATTGTGGAAGGGACACTCGGGAGTATGTTTAAAAGGGAAGAATGTGTATTTTAGATACGGTCAAGAAAGGCACATTGCACCGAACTATTTGATTTCGAAGGCAAACAAGGGATGTTTCCATTGCGGAGAAATGGGGCATCAAATTAAAGATTATCCAAAGAAGAAAACTGATGGAGGAAGTAGAAGCAAGGGTAATACCAGTGGGAAGTTGGCAATTGGTGGACCTGCACAGCCGGGGAGACCGACAGAACATACATTCAATATGATAATACAGGATGTGATGGCATCAAAAGATATGGTGTCAGGTATTATTCCTATCAATAATATAAACGCCTACGTATTATTTGATTCGGGTGCTACCTGCTCCTTTGTATCTGATGAATTTGCCAAGAGATTGAATTTACTCCAAATAAAATTAGAAAATGTGTTGAATATATAAGTAGTGAATAAGGAAGTAATTCAGGTGGAAAATATTCATCGAGATTGTTGTCTGACGATAAGAGGGCACAAGTTATTAATTCCTATTCAGTTAGGAGAGTTTGATGTAATACTTGGAATGGATTGGTTACATAACCATGGGGTGGCGATTGACTACCAAAATAAATGTGTAAACCTTCAGACTCCTGCCAAGTCTAAGGTAGTATTTTATGGTAGCAAATCGCCAAGGCAATCTTGTTGTCTGGCGATGATGCAGGCCAAAATGTTGTTAAGAAAATATTTGGCTCATGTGGATGATACACAGAGAGTGGGATTAGAAATGGGTTACCAGTAGTAAAGGATTATGTGGACGTATTTCCAGATGAATTACCGGGTCTTCCGCCAGATAGGGAAATTAAATTTTTTATAGATCTTGTACCGAAAACGACGTCAGTCTCAAAGGCACTATACAGAATGGCTCCAGTCGAGTTAAAAGATTTGATGATTCAATTGTAGGAATTGTTGGACAAGAAGTATATCCAGCTAAGTGTGTCTCCTTGGGGAGCACCAGTGTTATTTATAAAGAAGAATGATGGATCGATAAAGCTTTGTATCGGCTATCGGGAGTTGAACAAAGTGATAGTTAAGAACAAGAACCCGTTACCAAAGATCGATGATTTATTTGATCAACTACGGGGAGCAAAATATTTCTCGAAGATAGACTTGAGAAGTGGTTATCACCAGTTGAAGGTGAGACCTGAGGATGTACATAAGACATCATTTAAGACTTGTTATGGTCATTACGATTTCCTGGTGATGTCTTTTGGTTTAATGAATACACCAGCTGCATTTATGGATTTGATGAATAGAGTATTCAAGCAATATTTGGACAAGTTTGTGGTGGTGTTCATTAATGATATTCTGATTTATTCAAAGACTTAGGAGGATCATGTTGAACATTTAAGGATAGTGCCAGATAAGTTGAGGGAAGCAAAGTTATACGTAAAATTTTCTAAATACGAATTTTGGTTGGAAATGGTTCAATTTCTGGGGCACGTGATTGACCAACAAGGAATATCGGTGGACCCAGCAAAAGTAGAGGCAATAATAAATTTGGAACAACCAAAGACACCTACGGAGGTATGGAGTTTTCTTGGTTTAGCAAGATATTACAAAAGATTCATCAAAGATTTTTTGAAGTTATCATGACCTCTAACGAATTTGACAAAGAAAGTCATGAAGTTTGCATGGTTAGAAAAGCGTGAAAAGAGTTTCATGGAACTCAAAAAGAGGTTAAGTGAGGCGTCTGTGTTATCGTTGTATGATGATACAGGAGGATTATAGTGTACAGTGGCGCATCGTATAAAGGACTTGGTTGTGTGTTAATGCAGCATAGCAAAGTCATAGTGTATGTGTCAAGACAGCTGAAAGACTATGAAAAAGGGTATCCTACCCATGACTTAGAATTGACAGCGGTGGTTTTTGCTCTAAAAATATGGAGACATTATTTATATGGAGAGAAGTGTGAAATATACATAAATCACAAAAGTTTGAAGTATATTTTCACTCAAAAAGATTTGACTATGAGATAGAGGATGTGGTTAGAATTAATTAAAGATTATGAATGTAAATTATATAACATTCAGGAAAAGCTAATATTGTGGTCGGCGCCTTAAGTAGGTAGGGTTGGAAAAGATTGGAAATGATAACTTCTCAGGAAGAGTTAATCAAAGAAATGGAAAGGATAGAAATAGAAGTGACATATCTGATGAAGTCAGAAGAGAAGCTGTATGTAGTAGAAGCTCATCCAACGCTATTGGATAAGGTAAAGGAAGCTCAAATTCAAGATCATAGTGGATAAGAGACAAAGTTCAAAGTAGATAATAGTGGATTACTTAGATTTGAAGGAAAAGTATGGGTGTCGATGGTATTCGAATTGAAAGAAGAGATTTTATAAGAACCACACAATTCAAGGTATTCGATTCATCCAAGAATCACGAAGATGTATCAAGATCTTTGTCAACACTTTTGGTGGCCCAATATGAAGAAAAAAGTCGCAAAATACATAAGTAAATGCCTGACTTATCAAAGAGTAAATGCAGAACATCATAGGCCTAGTGGGCTACTACAACCATTAGAGATTTCAGAATGGAAGTGAGAACACATTACAATGGATTTTATAGTGCGACTTCCGATTACGCAAAAGGGCTATGATACAATATGGGTAATAGTGGACCGACTAACGAAGTCTGCACACTTCTTGTTGGTCAAAGTCAAATTCAACCTGGATCAATTAGGAAAGCTTTATGTGAATGAGATTGTGTCTAGACATGGAGTTCTGGTATTGATTGTTTCAGATCGAGATCCGTGATTCACATCAAATTTTTGAAAGAGTTTTCAAGAGCGTATGGGCACGCAGTTGAGGTTGAGTACTGCGTATCATCCTTAAATAGATGGGCAGAATGATCGAACAATCCAAATGTTGGAAGATATGTTAAGAGCGTGTGTAATGGATTTCAAGGGTAATTGGGACGACCATTTACCGTTAGTTGAATTCGCATATAACAACAGTCATCATGTAAGTATTGGTATGCCACTTTATGAGGCATTGCATGGAAAAAAGTGCAGAACATCTCTTTATTAGGATGAGGGAGGAGAGCGTAAGTTATTGGGACCAGAAATAGTACAATAGACTGCAGAAATTGTCAAAGTGATAAGATCAAGGCTTGTAGTAGCACAAGATAGACAGAAGAAATATACAGACCTGCATCAATAGAAAAAAGATTTTGAAGTAGGGTCCTATGTGTTTTTGAAGGTATCTCCTTGGAAAGGAAAAATCAGATTTAGAAAAAAAAGGAAAGCTGAGTCCAATGTTCATTGGGCCTTTTGAAGTGCTGAAAATGATAGGAGATGTAGCCTATGTTGTGGCATTACCTCTAGAGTTAGAGCATATACATAATGTATTTCACGTATCTGTACTGAGGCCGTACAAGCCAGACTATAAGCATGTGATTGAATACGAACCTATCCAGATAGAAAATGATTTAACGTACGAGAAAACTCATGTTCAATTTATTGACAGGAATGAACAAATTTTAAGGAATAAAGTGATACATTCTGTAAAGGTAGTATGGAAAAACCACAATATTGAAGAAGCAACGTGGGAGCTAGAGGAAAGAATGAACAAGGAATAACCAAATCTTTTTATATAACCTTATAATAGTGATTCCGGGAACAGAATCCTTATAAGGAGGAAAGAATGTAAGGACATGGAATTTGTAAATGTTGTAAATTAATAATTAATTAATAAAATATAAAATTTTAAAGTGTGAGAAGTGTTTTGGGACAAACAAGTTGTATATTATTGGATTGTAGAATAAAATTCAAGCTTAAAGAAATAAATTTGAATTAAAAAAAAAAGACTTGAATCGGTTAAAAAATAAGCAAGTTATGCATTTATTGGAATTAATTCTCTAGGATTTTTTAGGAAAGACCAAAATGCCCTTGACAACTTGAGAATTGACCTTGGTATCCTAGAATGGTCTAATGACCATTATGTCCTTACTTGGGAATGAGAAATGTCTTAAGTGACCTTAACCATGTATGGTTTAAGTTAACCAGGCTAGTTAATTGTTGAAAGATTACGACCACACAATCCAGTATCACCCGAGAAAGGCGAACGTTATAGCTGACGCTTTGAGCAGAAGATCTTATGCGAGTACAAGTGCACTGCTGACAACACAAAAGCGTATTTTGTACAACTTGCAAAAGATGGAGATAGAGCTAAAAACACCAATGACCCACTTGAAGATTGCGCACGTACGAGTAGAACCAGCTTTAATCGATAAAATTAAAACTGTTCAAGCTATTGATCTGGAGCTGATGAATATGATGAAGAAAGTACAAGAAGGTACTATTCCTGAGGTAAGAATCGACGAGAAATGAATACTTCGAGTTAACTCTCGACTCTGTGTTCCTAACGATCCTGAATTAAAGCATAAAATCATGATGGAGGCACACAACACACCGTTTGCAATCCACCCAGGAGGTACCAAGATGTATCGAGATCTTCGAAATACATTTTGGTGGAACAATATGAAAAGGGAGATTGCAGAGTTTATCTCAAGGTGCCTAACTTGTCAATGTGTCAAGGCAGAGCATCAAGTACCTAACGGTCCATTACAACCACTTCAAGTTCCCGAATGGAAGTGGGAACACATCAATATGGATTTCGTGATGGGTCTTCCCAAAGTTTCTCAAGACTTAGATGCAATTTGGGTCATCGTAGATAGATTGACTAAATCCGCTCATTTCTTGCCTATACAAGAAAACTTTTCACTTGAACGTCTTGCCGGCATGTACATAAATGAGATTGTGAGATTGCATGGCATGCCAGTTTCCATAATTTCTGATCGAGATCTTAGATTCAGTTCACGCTTTTGGATCAGTCTACAAAAAGTTATGGGCACTAAGCTACGATTCAGTTCTGCATACCATCCTCAAACGGACGGACAATTGAAAAGGACAATCCAGACCCTCGAAGATCTTTTGAGACTTTGCGTACTAGACTTCAAAGGAAGTTGGGATAAGTACTTGTCATTGGTGGAATTTTTCTACAACAACAGTTACCAAGCAAGCATAGGCATGGCTCCATTCGAGGCTTTGTATGGAAGGAAAATTGTTGGGACCCGAGTTGGTACGCTTGACAACAGAAAAGATCCAAATGATCCGACAACGAATACAGACCGTCCAAGAACGACAAAAGAGTTATGTTGATCTTCATCAGAGAGATGAGAGATTCAAAGTCGGAGATCATGTATTCTTATGTGTTTCTCCATGGAAAGGAGTTACGAGATTCGAAAAGAGTGAAAAGCTCAACCCTCGATTTATTGGCCCATTTGAAATCCTCGATCGAGTAGGAACTGTAGCCTACAGACTAGCCTTACCGCCAAGTATGTCCCGCGTCCATAACATTTTTCACATATCTATGTTACGTAAATATGTGAAGGACCCAAACCACGTCATTGAGTTAGAACCAGACGTTATTGCAGAGGATTTAACATACGAGGAGGTACCTGTTAAGATCCTAGATAAGAAAGAGCAGATCCTACGCTCAAAGGTTATACCTCAATTTAAGGTTTTATGGAGGAACCAAGATACTGAGGAAATGACCTGGGAGCTAGAATCTGAGATGAAATCTAGGTATCCTTATCTCTTCGATATGCCAGGTACGTCAATTTCGAGGACGAAATTTCATAAGGAGGGGAGGTTGTAAGACCCCGAATTTTATGAAATACAAAATTTAATATTTCTTCATATATATTTTTTCTGAAACAGTAAGTGGTTAAATTGATAAAGTTAAAAGTTGAGGATATTATGTGTAAATTATATTATGTCGGACAATATTCGTTTGGTCGGGAAATATTCGTTCTGTCGGGGAATATTCGTACGACGGCACCGTACTAACCAATCATTGGTGGACCCCATAACGAATAATTGTCGGATATAAAAAACGACATAAATAATTTTTAAATGGTCAATGGTACTATCACTTTTAATTGTTAAAATACCCAGTGATAAAAGAATAGTAACATACAGTATTGCACAGTAGCACACGGCATTGCACAGTGTTTTGTATTATTAAACTGATAAAGTGGTTATCGTGCAATATTTGACTTTATTGTCACATGCACAATAATTCATAATATTTAACTGATAATTGTCACAGTAGCATATGCACAGTAATTCACATTATTGAATCAATAATTGTCATTACACAGTAACGTATTCTTTCTTTTATATACTTTCTGCATTATTGTTATCTCTATTATGATGTTAATTAAACTTTTGTATTTCATTATTAATTAATTTGATATCTAACTCAGAGAGTCAACTACACTATATTTATAACAATTAGTCATAATAATTAATAAGTGTGAATTATTGTTGAATAATTGAATTGATAAAGTTATTTGTTTATAATATAAAGTTAGGTGATATAATATGAATGGTATAGATTAAAGATAATATAGAATTTAAAATGGATGGCGTAGATTAAAAGATAACATTTAAATGAATGGTTTAGATTAAGGAAATCTTAAAAGATGAAATGAATGGTATAGATTAAAGATAATATAGAATTTGAAATGGATGGTGTAGATTAAAAGATGATCTTTAAATGAATAGTTTAGATTAAAGAAATCTTAAAAGATGAAATGAATGGTATGGATTAAACATTGGTTATGATAAGATTTTTGGCTATAAATAGAGGCCTTAACTTAAGGATTTTTCATAAACTTCCTTACTTGTTCTTTCTTTCATTCTCTAAATACTTCTTGTGTAAGTTCTCTCTAAGTGTGCTTAAGTCATCTTGAGTATTTGTGAAGATCTATAACTGTACGAGTACTGTTCAAGTTAATCAACCTCATTTAAATCAATATCTAGTCACGTGTTAAGGTAAGGAATATCATCTTCTATCATATTCTATTATTTAAACTTACCACGGTAAGGGATTATCATTCTTTGATTCTCGAAAATAATATCGTTTCTTTCTTACTCATAAGATGTCTTATTTATTTCCATGTATTAAATTGTGGGAATAATCTTACGGTGCGGATTACCGCCTGTTGGTGAATAACCTTTCGTATTCATTCCTTATTAATCTCTGAGAATAACCTTACGGCGCGGATTACCGCCTGTTTGGTGAATAACTCTTCGTATTCAAATTTTATTAAATTGTGGGAATAACCTTACTGCGCGGACTACTGCTTGTTGGTGAATAACCCTTTGTATTTATTTCTTATTTGTCTCTTGTGGAAATAATTTGTCTACACGAATTATCACATGACATTTTTATTCCATATTCGTTTGTAATATCATTTTCTTTCATATTCGTAAGTGATATTATTTTCCTTTATACTCATAAGGGATACCATCTTTTTCATCTTCCATTATTCAAACTTACTATGGTAAGGGATATTAATTTAATTTACCTTTTGTTAATTAAACCTGCTACGGTAAGGGATATTATTTTCTTTCATACACCTAAATCGAAACTTATTATGGAACTATTGCTTCTATAATTCCTGAAGATATTATATGTTCCATAATAGTTGCACTTCATCATTTCAATTGAACCTTCCTATTTACGTGAACCTTTCTATTGAACTGTAACCGTTATTCTGAACTGTGGATCTTGAATATCATTTTTGAATTTCACTCCACATCATGTTGACAATTTGGACATTATTTGAATATGTACAAAGTAAACTTCTGATACTTATTGTTTATCCTATTTCTTCTGTTCATCATTTATATCATTCTAATCATCCAAAATCAAATTGTTGTGAATATCTGTGGCCGGGGGCACAGATGCAATATAATTGTTGAACAGATAATAGGTTAAAGGCGATATAATAGGTTAAAGGCAATACATCTATTCGGTGTCTTTTATGGCACGTGATGAATGTTCTTTTTGGCCCGTAATGCAAAGATGAACTGTTGTTTGGTATGATTATGACCAAAGACTGAATCTGGTATAATCATGACCGTTGGTGTTATATTGAATATCTTTGGTCCGTAGTGCAAAGATGAACTGTTGTTTGATATGATTATGACCAAAGGCTGAATCTGGTATAATCATGATCGTTGGTGTTATATTGAATGTCTTTGGCCCATAGTGCAAAGATGAACTGTTGATCTGCATGATTATGACCAAGAACTATGAATTTGTATTATCTTGACTAATGGTATTTCAGATGATAAAAGTTGATGATGTTTTTCCTAAAAAGAGAAGCGAGTGGACATTATAGTCTGCATTATTCTTCTAATAGATTGTTCATTCCGCTGCTATTATTAATCTGAACGTTGTTCAAGAATTTAACTGCAGTTTTTTATATAAACCTTGTAGTCTATTGTATTCTATCAAGGACTCAACTGTTGAAGGTTAACGATAATTTATTCATCATTATCTTAGTCATGATATTCTTTACTGGGCTATTTGAGCTCACCCTTTCTTTTTGTTCCATTATTTTTCAACAGGAGATGAGAACGTAGCTAGGTCTAGCCGAGGGATGGAGTGAGAGTCTGAGGGATAGATATTGTAGTTTTCACGTGTTGTAAAATAGTGTGATAATAATAGTGAAGACTTAGTTGTGTATATTATACACTGTATTATTGAACGTTGTTCTACCTTGTAATAATTTTGTTGTAGTCTTTTGACAACTCAAGTTTGGGCTGTGTGGGCCCAAATTTGGGGGTGTCACATTGTATAACAAGGTAGAGCATGCAAATGTATATAACTAATGTAAGAATCAATATTATGGTTATATAGGACATAATCGGGATAAGGTATTACCAATAAATGTAAACGAGGACAAAGGCAAGTGTTCTATTCGAACTCTCATTTGTAGTTCTTTGAACAATGTTAAATGCTATGTATTCTTATGAATCATTTTGAAGTTCATTCGTCACTGAACTATTATTGAGAAAGGTCGATGTCATTCTTGATCCGGCTAGACATATGTCATAATTCATGTGGAATTCAGATATTTATTGTTATGCCCTCTAATCCATATTGTTGTGGAGTGAAATCTATAAAATGTTGTAACAGAACAACCTTGATAAAAAGGGGAATAAAAATAAAAAAAGGAATACATGTTTATAGCGTAGTTGTGTCGCTAGATGTTTATATTGTGCACAATGTAAATTTACGATAGGCTGATCACCTAGAATACACATCTAGATTGAAAGGCAGTCTTATGACTGAACTGGGCAGTATCAGTCTTTATGATTGGTATTGTTCTTAACAAGTTCTTGGTCTTGTGACCGTACAGCAAGCAAGTTTCATGTTTCAAGCTAATCATGAAAGGATTTATATTATATTTTCATGTTCATTCACAAAACTGTTAATGATTCAACTTCATTGTAAATGATTCTCTTTCATTATTTCAGAAATATCATGCCATTAATTGTTTATGTACTTGCTCAGCTATTTTATGCTCACCCTTGCTTTAACATGAAATTTTAGCTAGACCTAAACAGGCCGAGGGATCAGGAACAGATAAGGAAAAAGGAAAGGCTAGCAAGCAGTAGATGTATAGTTAAAGATTTAATGTAAATGTAATATTATATTTTTGTAATATGTCAAGTATGAATGTGTTATAATGTTTATAATGTTTAAAGGTCAATAAACCTGGGAATAGTTATGTATTAATATAAATTAAGTTTTATTATTCAGAAATGAATTATTGGGATTGAATGGTAGAATAGTATTGTGAGCACCGAACCGTGGTTCAAGTGACCTAGATTTGGGAGCATCACATTCCAAATATCTTTGAACGTTACAACTTAATATATTTTAATTTGAGAGATTTTTTTATTAGTTGTCTCATCTTCTTTAGCGTGCATGCACACACACACACACACACACACACACACACACACACATATATATATATATATATATATATATATATATATATATATACATATATATATATATATACTATGTGTCATATTAATTAACATGCAAAGTATGTTTGATAATATATAATATACATATATTTAACATGCACATATTGAATACTATATTCTACTTGGATTGATTATAAACTTTTTTAGTTTGATTTATTCGAGCCACCAAATAAATCAAATGGTCAAACCTAGTGTGTAAGAACAAATGCATAAATGTAACTATTACATTTTACCCGGGCTCCAATTCAAACGGGTCTTTAAACGCTCCTTGTCTTTGGCTCCAATTCTTCAAATAAATCTAACTAATCATATTACAATCTATTTTCATATAATAGAAACCTTGATCAATAATCAAGGGGAGCACATAGGAGGGAGATAGAATTTACATTAATAAAAATTTAGATAAGATGAAGTACGCAAACCCCATTTATTAAAACTCATCCATTCAAGCATTCACATAAAATAAATTCAATCATATTGGTCAATAGTTCATAATCAATCACATTTATTATCATATATATCAATAAATAATATTCATCTCATGAAATTAAATAAACTATTCCATATATATATCGATATGATTTAATGGGCAATTTAAAGTTGCATGAAATTCAATTTCATGTTTAAAATAAATATTTTATTTTAATTATAAAATCATTAAAAATAAACTCTTTATTTTTATAATCGATAATCTAATATATATATATATATATATATATATATATATATATATATATATATATATATATATATATATATATATATATATATATTATTAACCAAAGAATCTGTGACGCCCTCAAATTCAGGTATTGTTACCTCAAACTCAGTGTTCACTATCTAAATACATACAAACACCTCTAAACAACATATATTACTAATGTGGAATAAATAAACATAAGTTATTCATGACAAAAGGTTCACTACGGTCACAAGGTCTATAACCTTAAACAAAGTACATCATGAATACACCATTAATATCAAAATGTTTCATAATTATAAGACAGAATAGTAGTACATATAACTATACCTTAAGATTTTTCTTGCATTTGTCCTTCTTGGAACTCTCTAGCTTAACTGCAATTAATTCATAATATAGCAAGAATGAATAACTAATTTGCTCAGTAAGTTTAAACTAAATAACAAAGGTATATCATGAATGAATAATAATAATAATATAATAACCCAACTTTTAAAATAGCTGATGAAATAACTAACAAGATAACCAAAGTTCAAATGGAAGAACGGGTATTGATTATTTACTGCTGAGTGGTCCAATAGACTATGAACATTGACAAGGAATCAATCATTCGAATGACTCTTTTATTTATTTAAACTGCCAGTTTGTACTTGAGATGATCAACCTCTTGTATGCCATGTGTATGCATAACATTAAACTCTGATTGTATCGGATAACTGACACTTATAGTCCCCTATCAAAGGTTGCTCTCTCAGTCCAAGAATTCATGCCAACTACCGGTTTTGATAGGTTTCAAAAATATTAACATATATACGTCTAGCTGAAACAATTGGCATAGACTATTTTATTTTAAATAATTCATGAATGAAGAACTTTAAATATTTCACAGTTCAATAATAAAATAGGAATTCAAATGCACGAAGTGCAAATATTAATAAATATAATTGATGTGGAGTAATTGACAATAATTTAAACAATTAACACGGTTGAAAATAATAACTCGAGTTTGAGTTAGGAAACTTGCCTTGATCGTTGTCTATAGCTTACACAATATAATTTATTTTCTTCGAAAGACCTAATATTAGATAGGTTTATCTTTCAATTAGTAACGCACATATGGATTCACATATCATTCACAATTAAATGACACTTAAACACATACTTTCCTATTTAAGAACAAATAAGCTACAAGATAATATTATCACCCTTGGATAATATTTTAATTACCAAATAATATCATAATACGCTTAATAATATCTAATTCATTTATTAATGTCATTAATTATTTAACAACATCATAATTGATTATTAATATTATAATTCTTGTAATAATATTTAACCATCTACTATTATTATTAATTATTTAATAATAATTTAATCACTTACTATTATTATTACTCATTTAATGATAATATAACTAATACTATTATTTAATAATATTTTAATCACTTAGTAATATTTAAAAATTTAAACAATTAAAAGTAAATTGTTTAAATTACTTTATTAACTTCTTAATTCCTTTACTTTATTTAGTATTTAGTATTTAAATAATAAATAATTACCTTTATGTATTATTTAATTTAAATTAAATAGTACATAATTATCTTATGCTATTATCTTTATTTTCTTAAGTTGAACGTAATTATCAAAAATACCTACTTGACTTATTATTTTTATATCTCTTGGATAAAATTATTATATTTCATTCTAAAAACAAAATATATTTTTTTTAATTTTTCAACCTCATTTACTATTTTTAAATACGTCATATTTATCTAGAATTTGTAATAATTACTAAAAATCAAGTTTGTATCAAAAAATTATGAAATTTATAAGGTAGCTTTATTTCCATCATATACTACTCCTAGTTAAAATTTTATAATTTTCCGAGTTACAAGTTTCAAGGTATAGTAGTCATAATATTTTAAAACTTAAAGAATCGTTGGGTCATAACTCACTCATCCGAGGTCGGATCGATCTTATTTTAGGACAGTGGTTGCTTTATACCATGTAATATTAAGAATAAAAAGACAAAAAAATTAACAAAATCTAAGTGGCCAAAACAGGCCCTTTAAAAATATGTGTAATAAGTTTTTGTGATTTTTTCGGTAGTGAACTGTTTTGCTAGAAAAATCACCAAAAATAGTCCTTTTAATATTTTTTAGTTGTTCCACTTGAAAAAGTTTTTTTCCTTATAGTTCTACCACCCGAAGTTGACGGATCTTAAACACGGCTTATGGAACGTGAACAGTAAATCCAGGAAGCGGTTGACCAGTTTAGGGTTCTACCGGTAAAAATCGATTTCATGTATTTTATCAAGTTTTTCAATATAAATGCATATAAATACACATGTTAAACCCATTAAACACTAAATTTACTATTCTATCATGGATCTAAATATTTGGAGCTTTGAAAATAACTTTATAATGTAAAATCACATAGCTAGCACAAAAGAGCATCAAACTAGGGGTTTTGGGTGGTTTATACCTTTTGCTCTTAATGGCTTGCTTTCTTTGCTTTCCAAAGTAGAAGATGAAGTTGTTGGACATCAACGCCACCTCCAATGGCTATCGCCCCTTTCATTTGCTCTCTCTCTTGGTGTTTTTGTTTTAAAGCTCATAAGAACTAAGTATTCTATTTCAATTCCACTAACTTGGGCTTTAATGTTGGGCAACCAATTACATTCAATTAGGCTCCCATATGCAATTTAGTAGGCTCTTGGCATACTTGGGTATTTGACAAGCATTGGGCCAAGATTAATTACAAAATTAATTTACAAGTCCACAAACAATTTTAGTTGCATTGGGCTTGATTATTTATCTAAAAGGGCTAGTTCATTAGTCTTAACTTACTAATAGGACTATTATAATTAATATTTACATATTAACATTAATTAATAATCATATTAATTAATTTACATAATCCAATTAGACTTGCTAGGAATCAAGTTAATTGAATTATTACATAGCTTTATTGTAACACCCCGAAATTATGAAATACAACTTTATTTTTCTTCATATATATTTTTCTAAAACAGTAAGTGGTTAAATTGACAAAGGTAAAAGTTAAGGATGTTATGTGTAAATTTTATTGTGTCGAATAATATTTGAATTGTCGGAGAATATGCATTTGGTCGGGGGAATATTCGTACGACGGCATCGTATTAACTAATCATTGGTGGACCCCACACAAAATATTGTCGAATATAGAAAACGAAAACATTAGCCTTTTTAAATAAAAAATAGTCAACGGTACTGTCATGTTTAGCTGTTAAAATACCCGATGATAAAAGAATAGTAACATACGGTATTTCATGATATTTTACTGTAGCACACGGTATTCTACAATAGTATACGATATTATATAGTAACACACGGTGGTGCACAATGTCTCATATTATTGATCTGATAAAGTGGTTATGGCACTATATTCATCAATAATTGTTGATACACAGTATTTTGTATTATTGATTCAATAATTGTTATTACACTGTATTTTATATCATTAAGCCAATAATTGCTATTGCACTATATTTTAAAACTATTGAACCAAATAATTATCACAGTAGCAAATACACAGTAAACTATATTATTAAATTAATAATTATTAGTAATGTGTTTCTTACGTTATTGTTATTATTGTTGTAACATTACCTTAATTATTGTATTATTAATGGGTATTTTTATTATTATATGTGAATAATAAAGAAACATGTTGACCCTCTGTGGGGGGGCCACATTAGAAATGGGCAAGGAAAATGAGTTTGTTGGGAGAAGTTTGGTGAAGAAAAAGCAGTCAGGCTGCACTGCTAATATTGAAAATTCAGGTTGGCATGCAGCACACTAGCAGCTCACCTATCACACATAGTGTACTCCCTTCTCTTATAAATAGGTTACTTAACTGAATAGAAAAATCACACCTAAAACACAAAAAATTTCTGCAAGTATTTTGTGAGTTCTCTAAGAATAGTAAAGTTATCTTGAGTATTAATAAACCAAAAGTAGTGCAGGAATTTCTCAAGTAAGTATTTTATTTAAAGAGTAATAATTGCACAAATACATATTTTACATGGTATTCACAAATCTTCCTTTTAGAAGACTCTTCTTTGAGAAGATTTATTTTGAAAAGCTTCCTTTGGAAGAGTTATTTTAAAATATTATTTCAAAATTTTATTTTTCAAATTGTTATACTTTATTACACTACAAAAAAAAATTATATTATATAAATACTTTTGATAGTTCATAATATACATGTTATCATATACCATGAAATTTATATGTGGTAATTACTAATTATATTATAAATATATAGGTTGATCCACTACATTTAGAGCAGTCTCTTTTCACATGTTAAGGTAAGGGATACTATCTTTTTTATCTTCCATTATTCAAACTTACTACGATAAGGGATATCATTTCTTTTATACTCTTAAACTTACTATGATAAGTATTGTTCGGTAAAACTTCTAAAATGATTATAATTTGCTTAATAGTCTGTGCTTCATTTAATATCATTTCAATTGAACCTTCCTATTTACTCGAACCTTTCTATTGAACTTCAATTGTTCTTTTGAATTATGAATCTTGAATATCATTCTTGAATTTGAGTTCTCATCATGTTGACAATTTGGACATTATTTGAATCTACACAAAGTAAAATTATAAACTTTCGATATCTATTTTTATCCTATTAATCTCTTTCTTCTTTTCATCATTTATATCACTACTATTTGTTATAATCATCATAATTATGTTGTTATGAATATCTGTGGCCTGGGACACAGATGATAGCATAAAGGCGATATAATTGTTGTGTGTCTTTTAGGACACATGGTGAATGTTCTCTTTGGCTTGAAACAAAGAAGAAATGTTGTTTGGCATGATCATGACCAGTGGTATTTCAGATTATAAGAGTTGATGATATTTTCTTGAAAAGATAAGCGAGTGGACATCATAGTCTATATGATTTTTCCTAATGACTGTTATTACTCTACAGTTGTTGATCTAAACGTTGTTCAAGAATTTAACTGCAGTTGTTGATTTAAAACTTGAAGCTTATTATATTCTATCAAGAACTTAACTGTTGAAGGCAAACGATAATTTATTTATCATTATCTTAGTTATGTTATTCTTTACTAAGCTATTTGAGCTCACCATTTCCTTTTTGTTCAATTGATCTTCAATAGGAGATAAGAGAGTAGTTGGGTCTAGTCGGAAAATGGAGTGAATGTCCAAGTTGTAGCTGTATTAATCTTCATAAGTTGTAAAATATTGTGACAATAATAATGAAGACTTAGTTGTAAAATATTGTGACAATGATAATGAAGACTTAGTTGTGTATTATTTGAATATTGTGACAATGATAATGGAGTGAATGTCCGAGTTGTAGCTGTATTAGTCTGCGCTTCTATAGGATCCGTAGTCCCTCGAAATTCAGGTGTTCCTATCAGTTTGAAGTCCTTAAAGTTAGCTAGTGGAACGACAGGGTTTGGTGCTCCAGTAGCTTCTGTGTTGCGTTAATGGAATGCTCCCATTAGCATTTTCATGAACTCTTAGACTGGGTTTGGTGGTACCCCTCTAGCATTCACTGACTCTTCGGGTGATGGGGGGGGTAGTCGTTGATTTCTTCTCTGTGGCGGCATTTTCTGTATAAAAAAATTTAATTTATTAAAGTTGTTTCAATCTTTTTACTCTCGTTTTGTATCTTAAGTAATTTAAACTAAAGCACAAATAATCATCTCGACACATATAAACATAAACGAAAATGTATTTATATTCATATGTTAAAACACAGTGCATAGCACTTTTACATCATAAGCATACTGCTATAAACGCTACTAACCCCGAAAGTTAAACAAAAGACGGAATCAAACATAATCATATCCCACAACTTCATAGAGTCGGGATTTACAACTTACTAACCCTCTATCAAAACAAAAGTTGGGTTTCTACTGCATCTATGTACATACAACATAAATAAAGAAATAATACAACTAACGGCGCATCCCTCGATAAACCGCATCGTCGTACTCCTCATCTCCGATAGCCCTGACCACTCCTCTACTGATGGTGTGCATGGTCTGGCCCTCCTCAGCTGGGTAATAGTGTACCCTGCTCTGAAATCTACCAAAGGATGAGCGATAGACATAACTGAGCCTATCTATCCTCACCCTCTTCTCCCTGACCTCGTCCTTCAGCTCTAGCATATGCCCGTGAGCTGCATCCCTCTGGATCTCCATGTCAATCCTCGCATCCACTGCCTGCTGTAACTGGCCTCTCATGGCCTCTCTCTCAGCCTGAGTGTGAGGATCCGAATTTTCAGAATTTCTTTAATAAAATTAAATAAGAATTTAATTGATAAAAATTATCAAGGTTGTTAAATTAATTATTATTTTATATAATTTAAGGTATGTGATGGGATTTAATGGGTAAATTAAATCTGTACAGAGATGGTAATGATTTGTGTTGATTTAAAATAATTGAAAAGTAAATAAATTGTTTTAAAATAATTTATGAGGAATAAAAGAAATTTCAGGTAAAGGTACAATAAATTGTACAATCAAATTATTGTGGAAGTACATAAATTAGTATTTAAATGATGTTATGTGATAATGTGAGATATATGAATTAGATATGTGTGTGTGTGTGTGTGTGTGTGTGTGTGTGTGTGTGTACATACATTTCTATATATATATGTGTTTATGGTTAATTGTTGTAATTATAAATTTTATTAATTTTGAGAATTAAGGGATTAATAATGAAATTAATCCAAATTTAAATAAAATGTTAATGTGGAAGCTAGTAAAATTAGAAATATTGATTATATAATTAATCAATAACTATGGTGGAAGTTTGGAAATTAATAAAGAAGAAAAGTAATAATATAAATTATATAATAATAAATTATATAATTTATATAAGGAAATTAAAGTGAAATATAAGAAAAATAATAATTATATAAATTATATAGGAATAATTATATAATTTATATAAGAAGATTAAATTGAATAAGGTTGGAAGAAATTTTTATTAATTATATTGGTGTAAAATGGAAATTATGTAATGAGAAAGTAATTATATAAATTATATAATAAATTATATAATTTATATAAGAAAAGTTAGTGTAAATTGTAAAGAAATGAAAATAAATGAGAAAAATGAACGTTTTAAGTTATTAAAAATTATGGTTATGTATAATGAAATTTTTATGATTTTTATGAAGAATAATATTTCGAAAATATGAACATGTTAATGTAACATGTTGTCCAAGTAACGAAGTGAAAAATTGTGAAAAATAATTTTTATATGTTATATGAATTATTTTATGATTTTTGGAGGTATAAATTACCTCATATAATTACATGCATGGCGTTATGCGTGTACAAAATTTGTCAAGTAAAGTACCCAAATGAGGTATTAAAATTATTTATAAATCATGTTATGATTTTTGGGGAATTAAAATAAATATTTTATATACATTATATAAAATATTTATTACACGAAATAATTACGTAATGTGTTTAAAATATTTTTTATGCTTCATTTTGCCAAATCCGGAAGTTTCAAGATGGTTCAAAGGCGGTGGAAATTTTTTTTTATGTGCCAACGTGGGTGGTAGTTGTTGGTATTTAAACGAAAAAGAAATAAAGAAAAGGATAGAAAAAGAAACACAACAAAAAATAAAACAACTCTCCCTCTCTTCCACTACCACTGAAGCCATCAACCATCACCGCCACCATAGCCACTAAGGAGAGAATTATTGATGCTATCAAGAGGAAGAAAAGATTCAAAGGAAAGCATTAGAAGGTATAAAATGAATTTATTTGGTTTATTTCTATATTTATGGTGGTAAATTAATTTTATGGAAAATTAGAAAATAATTAGAATAATTATTATAAATAATTTTTGGATATATATGTGTGAAGTATGTGCTTTGTAGAGTAATTATGTGGGAAATTATGTGCAAAAATGGGTTAAATTGAAAAATTGGTGCACTGTTAAGCGAAGCAAAAGAAGAAGAAGAAAAAGGCTACCGCGCATTGCGCAGCAGCCATTTTTTTTTTTTGCCAGACGCGGGTATAAAACGGCGGCGTTTTGGGCACTGAGGAGAGGCATGCCGCGCCATGCGCGGAAGCAGATTTTTCGCCACGCCAAACAACGCCATTTGGCGTAAGCGGAGCGGGGGAATGGGGATGCCGCGCCATGCGCGACCGAGTTTTAGGTGGTGAAATTATTATTTTGCCCCTGGCCTTTTCCGTTAATGACCAGCGTGTCCCCAAGGCTGCAAAAATTACGAAAATACCCCGGAGCTTTTCTGTTAATACCGGTTGAGTCCCTAAAGGCGCGAAATTTACTAAAATGCCCCCAGAATTAGTTTTTAATGAAATAAATGTTTAAAAATTATTTTAAAATTATAGAAAAATACTAAAAATATAGAAATGATGTTTGGACATAAAATTTAATATTTTTGTAAAAATATTAAATATTGAGAATTAATATTTAAATATTTTAAATATTAATCTAATGAGTTTAAAGGCTAGAAAATGAATAAATGAAAATTTTGGACAACCGAATATGCTAAAATTTATCCAATAGGTCGGGTTGTCCGTAGTGAATGTATTTGATACTAAGTTAAATTAATATTTTAAGGAACGACGTTAATGTAATTAACCATATTAATTAATAATTAACCCGGTACCCTAAAATAAATTGTCGGGTAGGGTTAATTACATTAAAGATGATATTAATTTATTAAATTAATATCATGAGAGGATAAATAATTATTATTTTATTATTTTATGATCATAGGTTGTACGAGAAGTATTATAGAAGGGTATTTATTAATTAATTCCAAATTTCAGGCAAGTTATTCAGTCCTTAAATGTTAAATATTGACTGTTGTGACATGATAATACTTGTTCAAATGCATATAAATTATGTGTTATGTGATCTATGGATAATATGACAATTATGTATACTTTGTGCAATGATGTGAGATATCTTGCTATAGTATAAGCACAGCACATGATGTATGACACACACCAAGCATGTTAAGGTATGTGCTACGTGAAGCATGAAATGTGTTAACTGTTGAACTTGCTGAGCCGTTGTGCTCATTACTTGCTTAAAATAAACTTTTGCAGGTTAAGAAAAGAATTTCAAGAATATCAGATTTTATAGAGACGGATTTTCCAAAAAGGGTTGTGAATGTTAGTACTAAATGTTTATATTATGATTCAATATGGATGATTTGTCAATGTGACATTAATATTTTGTATACATGCAAATTTGGTACGGATAGGACGAGTATAATTAAAATATGAATTTTGATTGTTTAATGTAGTTGATATGAAATAGACTATCATATGTTTAATTATGAATTATGATACAAAGAACATTTGTATAGATATGAATCATATTAAATGGTTAATGTTGAGCATTATGACACCTGTAATAGAAAGAAAAGAAAAATTAAAGGTTGCGATCCAGGGACTAGGATCGAGATGTAAGTATTTTAAATAACCAAATATTTTAATATAACGATTGAATCAAGAAAAAGAAAAATTTATGCCAAAAAATTTGGTAATTGTTGATTTTAAAATCAATTAAGGGATCAATTAAGGTGAGTAAAGATTTATTAATGGACCGAAATTTGGACGTAAGGTAAATAATGTTAAAAAAAAAAATAGGAATTTAAGATAACAAGGTTGGACAAATTTCGGGGTCGTTACACTGAGTCTGCTGAATCTTCAGCTCAGCTGCTACTAACTTGGCCTCTATCTCGGCCATTGTAACGGCCCCGAAATTCGACCCACTTTATTACTTTAATTTTCATATTTATGAAACATTATTCCCTTATCGTCCGAATTTCGGTTCGTTAATAATCTTTAATCACCTTCTTTTATCCATTAAATTGATTTTAAAATCATCAAGTACCAAAATTCTCATATAAATTTTTTCTTTTTCTTGATTCAATCGTTGTATTGAAATATTTGGATGTTTAAAAATCTTTACATATGGATCCTAGTCCCTGGATCGCAACCTTAACTTTTTCTTTCTTTTACATGTATCATAAAACTCACATTCAAAATCTAATATGATTTATTTTCATACAAATATTCCTTGTTGCGTCATTTGTAATCCAACATATAATAATTTCTATCGTACAATTATCTTGATCAATCACAGTTCATAATTGAACTTCTATCATATCCATGTTCAACTTATATATACATACAATTCATCACAGTAATTTAACAAATTCCTCACATTGAATTATAATATTCACAATATAACAATCACGTTTTCTACCTTCTAGGTACTTCATCTCAAACTTAATTCAATATTCTTGAATTTCATTTCTTTCCTGCAAAAATATATATTAAGCAAGTAATGAGCACAACGGCTCAGCAAGTTCAACAGTTATACTTCACGTAGCACATACCTTATCATGCTTGGTGTGTGTCATACATCATGTGCTTGTGCTTCTACTATAGCAATATAACTCATATATATTCATATCGTTGCACAAAATACACATTGTGGTCATATAATCACGTATCACATAACAAATAATTTTTTTATGCATTTAAAACAAGAATTACATTTCATAACAGTCCAACATTTAACATAGAAGGGACTGAAGAACTTGCCTGGCGTCCAGTTATTTAATTGCTAGCTCAAAACCCTCTGTCGATCAACCTATGATCATAACATAATCAAATAATAATTATTTATCTCTTTATGATATTAATTTACTTAATTAATATCATCTCTAGGCCAATTATTAATTTATTTGGTTAATTATATTAACCTCATCCTTTAAAATATTAATATAACTTAATATTTAATGCCTTCGATACGGACAACCCGGCTCATCGGATAATTTCTAGCATATTTGGTTGTCCGGATTTTCATTTAACCATTTTCTAACTTGTAACCTTCTTAGATTAATATTTAAAGTATTTAAATATTAATCCCCAATATTTAATATTTATGCAAAAATATTAAATTTAATGTCCAAACATCATTTCTATATTTTTAGTATTTTCTATAATTTTCTGAAATTTTTAAACATTTATTTCATTAAAAACTAATTCTGGGGGCAATTTGGTAATTTCCGCGGCAAAGGGACAAAATTGGCATTTTTCGGAAAGCTCGGGGGCATTTTCGTCATTTCGGCAACGTTAGGGACAAATCCGGAATTTTCCGGAAAGTCCAGGGGCAATTCTGTAATTTCCGAGGCCAGGGGACACGTTCGGGATTTCCGTATAACCTCATTTAAAACATAATTTCTGCACTTCCATAACAATTTAATTGTACAATTTATCGTACATTTACCTGAAATTTCTCTTATTCTTAATAAATTGTCTTTAAACAATTTATTTACCTTTCTATTATTTAAATTTAATATCATTTATCATAATCTTTGCACAAATTTAATTTACTAATTAAATCTCATCACATACCTTAATTCACATAAAATAATAATTTCTTGACACAACCTTGAAAATTTGGTCCATTAAATTCTTATTTAATCTTATTAAATAATTTTGAAAATTCGGATCCTCACAGCCATCCTCGCCTTCAGCTCTATGTTATCGTCAGAGAACATGTAAGTTGTGTCCCTATACTGCTCCTCAGTCTGCTGGTGAATCTGGTTCTGCTCCTCCAGGTGTTGAACCCTCTCCTCTAGCTCATCATTAGCCCTAGTCAGAGTATCGATGATGTCACTGGCGATAGTGCCCATGCCATCAGCGTATTCTGCTGGCTCCTCATCCTCCTCATCCTCAGTCTCGACCTCCTCCTCGCTATACGGCCGCATCACTCCGCCCCAGACGGGCTCCTCTCGGTCTCCCTCCTCGGGATCTGACTCTGGCTCCTCAACCGGTGTAGCCACCAACGGTTGTGCGGTATCCATATGGATATCCGTATAGATCACCTCATCCACAGCAGTACTCGACTGTCCTATCTCCGTCATCCTACAATCACACAAATAACACATGTTAGTACAGCAATAAAATATATTCATTGATGGAATGAAATGATATTTTATCATGTACATCTCGGCTCGATGGATTTTCTCAATCCATCTCCAAAAATACCCAACATGATGAATCTCCCCAATTCATCTCCTAACGCACTCGATATGAGTTTAATACTAAGGTTATAACTTAGGTTTCGCAATCCTAACGTTTCTAACTTACAACTCTGATACCAACCTGTGACGACCCCAAATCCGGGTTCTTTAACCTCGGATTTGGTTCTCACTGTACAATACTTAACAACAATGAAATACATAAATTTTATTCAAACTACGCGGAATAATACAAAAGGTTCCTTATCAAAAGGCTACACTTCCCTAGGTTTATTAACCTTAATCGTAACATTACATATCTTAAGGGAAATACAAAAGATTTACACAGTAATTACATAACAGTAATTTAAAACTAGCATGCATCTACTAATCTACGCATTTGCTTTCCCCTTGCCTTTATCTGATTTAGAGTATTCGGGTTTAGCTGAAATATAGTCATTATATAACAAGAATGAGCAACTAGGTGGCTCAGCAAGTTTATAAATAATAACATAAAATATATCATGATGAAGGGAAATAACTTCAAGGTTTTCAACAATAACAATTGTGAAAGATATCGAGAATCAAAGTTCAACATAAGAATGGATTGACTCTTTACTGTTGAGTGGTCTTTAATGACCATGAACTGCTACTAAGGTAGAACAGACATACAAAGTCTGACACCTTATTAAAAATAATGGGACACTTGAGGGGATCAGTCCTCTTATGTCCTATATATATGCATAACATTTAGTTTTCTTGTGCAAATTCGGTTACCCGACAATATAAAAATCCCCTTTAACTATGGTTGTTCTTTCTTAGTCTTACTATAAGAATCCGCACCAGTCAATGGTTTGGATAAGCTTTTAAAATATTCAATTAGATGAATTTAAACATGCATTTGTTTAGCCGAAACAATTAGCTTAGACATTCTTAAACAGTTCGTAAATTACTGAACTATAACAATTGCAAGGGCACTATGTGCGAATACAATACAATAATGATGTGAAGTAATTTTTGATAATTAATTCACTTAAAGTTCTGTCAAATAACTACGAGTGTAGATACTTGCTCAACAATAATTGAATTGCTCAATATAAATAAGGTTGAAGAATACTTGCAACAAAAAAAACAAGTTAGGGTTAAGAAGAAACTTGCAACGTAAATTACAAGTCAAGGTGTAGAAAACTTGACTCGTGCGTCGTCTACGGCTAACCAATTTAATTTAATAATCCTTGAACGGACCTAACAATTAAATCAGTTTGATCTTAAATTAGTATCATATACACATTAGTATGATGACCTTTATAACTTTTACGATCCACATAATTATCTAATTATGGGTATATAAACACATAGGCGATATCATCACTATTTAATAATATTTCAAACATAAGAACCTATATTAATATTTAATATAGTCCATCCACTTATTTAATATTATTAACAACTTAATAATATTTTATTATTCTTGTAGTATTATTAATCATTTAATAATACCGTATTAATATTTTTATATTATTAATCATTTAATAATATATTAACAGCTTTATAATATTATTAACCATTTAATAATATTTTATTAACCTTATAATATTATTAATCATTTAATAATATTTTATTAACCTTATAATATTATTAATCATTTAATAATATTTATTCATCTTCTAATATTATTAATCATTTAACAATATTTTATTAATTGTCTAATATTATTAATCGTTTAATAATATTTTATTTGTTATCTAATATTATTAATCATTTAATAATATTTTATTACCTTATGAATATTATTAATTATTTAATAATATTTTATTATCTTATTAATATTATTAATCCTTTAATAATATTTTATTCACTTTATAATATTATTATACATTTAATAATATTTTAATGATTTTCTAATATTATTATATTAATAATAATATTTTATTGATTTTAATTATATTTTTAACTCTTTAATAATATTTAATCTCTTTTACATATTAATTCAATTATATTAAATTTTAAAAATATATTTATTAAGTCAAAAAATAATAAAATACTTTTTGGAACACTTTGCATTTTCTGGCTTGAACCTGACCCAATCCGACCCGACTGACCCTGCCCGACCCGACCCAGTTCGGAGTTATATTTTTTTCAAACAGAATGTTTCACCGCTGCGGCGGTAAGATCTACCGCTGCGGCAGTAATGCAAAATTTTTCGTTACAATGTGTTTCCCCGCCGCGGCGGTGACACTGATTTTTAGAACCCTAATTTTCTTATTTTGATCTCTTTGGTTCTAACATTGATAAAATGATATCTACACATCCAAATGACACCAAATCAGTGTTGATGTATTCCTAACTTCTTATTTTACAATATTTCATGATTCGATCGTCTTTTTGAAAACGTTATACACGAAATTTACGGATCGAACCACTTAGAGTTTAAAAACAACATCATTTGCGGTAAAAACCATAACTTCTTTGTTAGTCCATATTTTTGTGAGGTTTAAGTTGTGTTGGCTTTATAACTCACTCATAAAACTTTCTAGCCATATAAATCAAGTATTTAATTTGTACATTTTGAAATGACACAAAACATAGCACATAGCTACTTAGGGTTTTATCAGTAAAGTGTGATATAAACATTTATACTAATTCCATGCTTTACACATATACCAAAACATGATATAAACACATCAAACTATGAATATACATATATTACATAGATAAATACCTCTAAACCATCAAAACGAGTTTTGATCAGTTAAAAATAGATTTTAACTGTTCAAAATCGTTCTAGGCCATAAAAATGAAATAAGAAGAATTCTAGAGCACTTTTAAACCTTTGAGATTTGTTTGCTCTCCTTCTCCTCCTACCAAAATATGTTGTGTAGCTTGAGGACATTCACTATGACCTTCTCTAGCTTTTTCACACAACCCACAAGTGTATTTTTCTCTCTAGCTAACAAATGCTCTCTCTTTTCTCTTTGGAAATGTCTAGCAAATGAACAACCAGCATGAAACAAGTGTGGAGCATCCTATTTATAGCCATCTACTAATATAGCATCAACTCTCCTAATCCACCAATGTTGGTGAAATTAAGGCTAATTGGTGTTTACTATTGCATGGATTGATTTGTGGAATGACAAATGATTGACTAGGGTTGGTTTACCTACTAGAACATGGAGCAATTTAGAAGCAACTAGGAAATCAAGCAATCCAAGTGGGACCCTCAAAAATCTCAGCAAAAATGGGATTTAAATCACCCATTTTTGATTTATTTTAATGCTTTAGTTATATATATATATATATATATATATGTATATATATATATATATTCATATATGTAACAATGTTGACCAATTTTGACATCCTATTGGGCTCCATGTTGGACTCTAGGATTAAATATATTGGGCTCCTCCATTTAATTTGGTTGGGCTCAATTTAAATAACACATTGGGCTAACATTAAATATTTTAGGTTACATTTAATTAAATTAAGCATTGGGCTTGTTTAATTAATTACATGGACTAGTAGTTAAATTAATTACATGGGCTACTAGGTAAATATAATTGACCTAGTTTAACAACTCATTTGGATTTAAAATATAATCCAATTAGATTTGTTTTAGTTAATTATACCCTCTTACTTCATTGCTTTAAATAAATATACACATACACAAATATATCTATTTAATTATCTAATGCACAATTAATTAGTACAAAAAATTTAATTCATTGCTAATTATATAATAATTATAATTACAATGTTTAATAAAATTCGTGGTCATTACAGATCCACCAAGAGATCTATGAATTAAAAAAATGAATTTCGATTTCTCCAAACCATAGGTAGATAGCCAAACTTTTCTCTCTCTAATAGTTATAAAGAAAATATGAATTACTCTTTCAAATCTTATGGAAGAGTATATAACATTAATCCATAATAACAGACATCTTATTTATAGATATAGACAACCTTGTAAAACTATTTAGGATTAGGGTTTTAATTTAATTCACAATCTAATTAGGAACTAAATTAATTAATTGTAATTCTTAAACCATTTAGGAACTTAATTATTTAATAATGAGAGTACTTCTTATTAATTAATTACTAAACCATTTAGGAACTAAATAATTCTTTTATTAATTTATATTTAGTATTTTCAAAATACTAAATTATAAATATTAAGCTATTTAATTTATTCTATCATTATAGTATAAATTAAATACTCTAAATTTATTATTACGATTATGTCATCTATTTCTAAAATAAATATTACTCTTTTGCGGTATGACCCTTTAAGTTATCCATATTAAACCGGTTGTAAAGTAAATTAATTAGATCCATTATAGACTTATTTATATGAATGAATTAAACTATTTAATTCATTTAATAAATAATATTTATTCTACAATAAGGGTAAGCCCTATTAGCAATCAACGACTTTCCAGATAAGATAGATTTTAACATTTGATCATAAAAAAAACCTTTCAATGAATAGTTACCGTACAATTCAATCATTCTACCACACAATGTCTTAATCAAATATAAGACATGAAATTTATGTCAAGTCTTATTTTATTTGATCATATGCATTTCAATTCTCAAATGTACTGTAACGACCCCGAAATTCGACCAACTTTATTCCTTTAAATTTTGTATTTATGATACATTATCTTCCTTACGTCCAAATTTCGGTCCGTTAATAAATCTTTAATTACCTTCTTTAATCCCTTGATTGATTTTATAAATCATCAATTACCAAATTTTTGGTATAAATTTTTCTTTTTTCTCTATTCATTCGTTGTATTAAAATATTTAGATATTTAAAATCCTTACATTTGGATCCTAGTCCCTGGATCGTAACATTTACTTTTTCTTCCTGTTACCAATATCTTAAATCTCATCATTCAAAATTTAATATCCTTTCATATCCATACAACTATTCATTGATTTAAAATTTACAGTCATTTATTTTCATACAAATATTCCTTATTGCATCGTTCATAATCAAACGTATAATAATTTCTAACGTAACAATTAATTTGAACATTTACAGTTCACAATTTAACACTACTCGTCCTATCCGGATCCAACATATATGTACATACAAAATATTCATGTAACCTTGACAAATTATCCACATTGAATCATAATATAAACATATAATAATAACATTCACAACCTTTTGGAAAATCCGTCTCTACATAATCTGATATTCTTAAAATTCATTTCTTAACCTGCAAAAGTTTATTTTAAGCAAGTAATGAGCACCACGGCTCAGCAAGTTCAACAGTTTATGCGTCACGTAGCACATACCTTAATATACTCAGTGTGTGTCATACATCATGTGCTTGTGCTTCTACTATAACAATATATCTCATATCATTGTACAAAGTACACATAGTTGTCATATTAGCCACAGATCACATAACACATAATTTATATGCATTTAAACAAGTATTAACATATCATAACAGACAACATTTAACATTAAAGGACTGAAGAACTGTAATGACCGAGAAAATTACGAACCCAAATTTTATTTTTTTATTTAATTATATCCATAAGAAAATATGAGGTATGAAGTATATGTGTATGGATTAAGTTGTATGATGAGAGGTATTTTATTAGTTAATTAAATTAATTAACTAAAGAAGGAAAAAGATTACAAGAGAAGCTTATGTGATGAAATCACAAAGCTTGAATGTTGGCCTTGTATGGCAATTAAGAAGTTTTATAATGAACAAGTTAATTACTTGTATAAATAATGAGAAAGAAGAAGCAAGTAAATTATTAAAGATAACCCCAATATGGGAATAATTTTTTGTGTATGGTTAACTATATTATAAACCCAATTTGATGATAAGGGTTAGTGAATGAATTAATTTAATCAAGTACAATGTACTTGTAATAATATGTATTAGGGTTTTATTAAAACAAACCCAAGAATTTGTAAGTGATAGTGTTATGTAAGCTAATTTAATTAAGGAGTCCAATGGACTTATAAATAGCAAATCTAATTGGATTATATTTTAAATCCAAATGAGTTGTTAAACTAGGTCAATTAAGTTTACCTAGTAGTTTATGTAATTAATTTAATTACTAGTGCATGTAATTTATTAAATAAGGCCAATGTTTATTTTAATTAAAAGTAGCATAGTTATGTAAATGCTAGCCCAATGTGTGATATAAATTGAGCCCAAACAATTTAATTGAATGAACCCAATAGAATTTAATTCTAAGATCCAAGGTGGAGCCCAATAAGCTTGTATAGGTGAATATGTATACATATATTGGTGTATATATATATGGATACTTATATAATTATATAAGACTTAAAAATAAAGTCAAATTGGAGAAATAAATGGTCAATCCCGAATTTTGGGGCCCACGTGAATATAAAGCTAGCTTGTTGGATGATTTTGGAGTGAAAATTGGTTCAAGCAACGCCCAACCACCCTAGTCAATCAAAGGGTCAATCTAAAAGTCTATCAAGTGGTCATTCCATGCATAGTAAGCAAGATTAGAGCCTTAATTGACCAAGTGTTGGTTGATTAAGAACTTAATTGCGAGAGTCCTAGACTTCTATAAATAAGAAGGAACAAAGACTTGTTTAGGTTGTTTGTTCATTTGCTAAGTTATAGAGAGAGAAGCTCTAGAGAGAAATTAGAGCTTTTGTGAGATAATACTTGAGAGATGCTAGTGTGCTACTCATTTTGGGGAAGAGAAGAAGAAGAGGAGTTCTAGCTTAGAAAGAAGAAGAGCTTCATTAAAGGTCCAAAAGTGTTTTATCTCTTCCTTAGTTCATTTTTGTGGTTTAAATATGTTTTGTATGGTTAAAAATATATTTTTAACCGATCAAAACTCGTTTTGACGGTCTAGAAGTATTTAACTATGTAATATATGTATATTCAAAGTTCTATGTGTTTATATCATGTTTTGGTATGTGTGAAAGGCATAAAATTAGAAGAAATGTCTATATGGATATTTACCGGTAAAACCTTAGGTAGCTATGTGCTATTTAATGTTGTAGTTTAAAATATACAAGTTGGAAAATTATTTTCTATGGCTAGAAAGTTAGATCTATGATTTTTAAAAAAAAACCCAACTTGAAGTTTTCAAAAATATTGAATAACAAAGAAGTTACAGCTTTTACCGCAAAAGATGTCGTTTTTAAACCCTAGATGGTTCGATCCGTAAATTTCGTGTAAAACGTTTTCAAAAAGACGATCGAACCATGGAATATTGTAAAACAAGAGGTTAGGAACACAACAACACTAAGTTGGTGTTATTTGGATGTGTAGAGTTTATTTTATTCAAGTTTGAACCATTAAAACCAATAATTTGTGAAGTTAGTTTTCACTTTGACCTTGTGAGCGATTTTAAGCTTAGATACGTTTGGAATTTGGATTTGTAATCTAAAGAGAAGTTGTAGATCTTGAAATTCTACACAATTTAGACTCAAGAATCACTCAAACATAGTTCCGTATGAAAACGTTATGACAGTTTTAGTAAAGGAGGTCCGGATAGCCAAAATGAGCGCCGCCAGCGCTCGGACCTTCTGTTTTGAGCGCCGGCAGCTCTCAAATAACACTATGACCAGCGCCGCCAGGGCTGGTACAAATTTAAGAAATCCAAATTTTGATATTTTAAAGTTTTATCAAGTCGGAACTCCGGTTTAACCTATCGGTTAATGAAACGTCTAAACGAAACACCGTTAGGGACTCAAAATCTAAGATAAACATGTAAAATGAATGTGTTTGAATATTAAACCAATATATATTAGTAACTAAATGGTAGCCAAATGTTTAAAATAAAGAATAAGGTTAACACAATTAAAAAGTTAACTATTGGTATTGTTAGAAGATTATTAAAATATTATTAAATGATCAATAATATTAGTATATGATTAAAAGTTATTAAATAATGAATAACATTAGTAAATGATTAAAATATTATAAAATGGTTAATAATATTAATAAGTGATTAAAATATTATTAAATGATTAATAATATTAATAAATGATTAAAATATTATTAAATTGTTAATAATATTAATAAGTGAGTAAAATATTATTAAATGGTTCATAATATTAATATGTGATTAAAATATTATTAAATGATTAATAATATTAATAAATAATTAAAATATTATTAAATGGTTAATAATATTAGTAAGTGAATAGAATATTATTAAATGATTAATAATATTAACAAATGATAAAGAATATTATTAAATGATTAATAATATTATTAAAAGAGTAAAATATTATTAAATTGTTAATAATATTTATAAACGATTAAAATATTATTTGATAAATAATATTATTGGAAAAAGTGTAAGACATTATTAAATTATTAATAATGTTAATATGTGATTGAGATATTATTATATAATTATAATATGAATGAGGAAATAGAATATTATTAAATGGTTAATAATATTAATGAGAGAAGAAAATAGTATTAAATGATATTATTTTGAGAGTAAAATATTATTAATTGGATAATAATATTTATAAGTTATTGAAGATATTATTTGATAAATAATATTATTTGAAGAGTAAGACATTATTAATAATGTTAACATATGATTGAAATATTATTAAATGATTAATAATATTAACTAAGGATAATGATATTATTAAATGATTAATAATATTATTGAGAGGATAAAATATTATTAAATGGTTAATAATATTTATAAATGATTAAGATATTATTTGATAATTAATATCATTGGGGATAGTGTAAAATATTATTTAATTATTAATAATGTTAGTAAGTGTTTGAAATAATAAAGAGATTAAGAGGATTATTAGATGGTTAATAATATTGAGGAGCTAAGTGATTTATTATTGAAATAATAAATGATTAAAATATTATTATACGATTAATAATATTATATGTGGTAATTATATATTATCAAAGGAGATAATATTATAAAGCAATGAAGTGAGGGTTATGTGAGTTAAAATATTATCAAGGGATTGATAATAGTATTAAGAGTTTTAAGGTTATGATTAAGTGATAGATGATTTAAGACATATATGTCAAGGTTATTAATGTTAAATAAACCTATATGTGTTATGCTAATTGGAGGATCAATATTATTGAATATTAGGTCACCCAAATGAAGTATTTTTAAGTTGAATAGCAGTAGTCAGCGGAACAGGCAAGTTCTTCTTAACCCTAACTTGTATTTATTGTTGCAAGTTTCCTTCAACTTTATGTACATTGAGCTATTCAAATTATTGTTGAGCAAATTCTACACTCGTAGTTATTTGACAGAACTTAAAGTGGATTAATTATCTAAAATTATTCCACCTCATTATTGGTTATTGTATTCGCACATAGTGTCTTTGCAAATGTTATAGTTCAGTAATTTACGAACTGTTTAAGAATGTCTAAGCTAATTGTTTCGGCTAGACAAATGCATGTTTAAATTCATCTAATTGAATATTATGAAAGTTTATCCAAACCATTGGCTGGTGCGGATTCTTACAATAAAACTGAGAAAGAACAACCCTAGTTAAAAGGGATTTTTATTTGTCGGGAAACCGAATGCGCGCAAGAAATCTAAATGTTATGCATATACATAGGACATGAGAGGACTGATCCCCTCGAGTGTCCCGTTATTTTTAACAAGGTGTCAGACATTGTATGTCCGTTCTACCTTAGTAGCAGTTCATGGTCCTTTGAGACCACTCAGCAGTAAAGAGTCAATCCATTCTTTTATTGAACATTGATTCTTGTCATGTCACAATTGTTATCTATTGTTGAAACTCTCGAAGATAAATCTTTTTCATTCATGATATATCATTTCTTATTTATTTAAACTTGTTGGGCAAAGTAGTTGCTCACCTTTGCTATATCATGAACTATTTTCAGTTACGCCGAGTGATCTAAGGAGTACCACGGCAAAGAAAAGATGAACGAGTAGACGTAATTAGTTCGTACTATATGTGTAAACCTTTTGTAGTATAAGGTAATGATGAAGTATTAAGGTTAGTGGAACCTGGGATTGAAGGTACGTTTTGTAATGAAATTATGTATGTTTTTCGCGAGTTATTGAAGTTTTAGTTTATAAATGTTTGTCAAGTGATGAATAGTGAGCACCAAACTCGAGGTTCAAGGGACCTGGATTTGGGGGCGTCACAGGTTGGTATCAGAGTTGTAGGTTATAAACATTAGGTGGGGGAAAAACCTTAGGATTATGACCATAGAGAAGACAAGAAAACTCATAAAGAATTTAGGTGATGAATTGTGGAAAATTCATCAAGTAAGAAAAATTATGTGCATGTAAGAAATAATCTGTTATTATATCGAAAGAGTATGAGGATTCGGAAGATGATCCGAAGGTTAGAGTTAAGCAATAATGAAGAAAAGAGAGTAAAGATTGAGAGATACTTAATCTATGGAGTATAGATAAGAAGAAGTGATCAGATGTAAATGTGATTAAGGTAAAATAGAAGGAAATGATGTTAAGGAATGATTCGAGGATATTGAGGATATCTTAAGAAGATTGATCTATATGGATCGGTGGTAGTAAATATGATCAGAGTAAATAGAGATGAAATGATGGGTTAAACAAATAAGTTGTTGCAGAGTTAAATGAATCATAGAAGAATGAGAAGATTTTGGAGTCAATCATAAAAGCAGATAATGATGAAGTGATTGAGAAAAAGTAGAATGATTGTAGAAAGAGATAAGCATGATAAAAAATTACATAATAATGATAATAGTATATGTTGAGGAGTCTAACTTTAGAAGTATATATCTTTGGGAGTTTGACTTTGAAGAATATGTTTGAAGAATTACGTTTTCAGAAGTTATTTTAGAAGATTAAAAATCGGATGATTTTCTAATCTGTAAGTTAAATTTTCTAATCCATAATTTTTCTTCTTCCTCTTCCAGCCGTAACAGTAGCCACCCAACACAATTTTATCCAATTTTTACACCAAATTTTCACCACATAAATATTCTAAACATCATATAATTCACCAACATACATCCCAAAATTATCTAAAATAATTATTCTAATTATTTACTAATTTTTCACCACAATAATTTATCCTCATAAATACATAATTAAATCAAATAAATTAATTTATACCTTCTAAAATTCCTTTTTTGAAGTTTGTACTCCACTTTGTTGGCACCAAAATATTTTTCTTCTCTTGGTGGAGATGGTGCTTATGGGTGGCGGTGATGGTGGTCGGATGGTAGAAGAAGAAAGGAGAAAGAGTTGTGTTTTTTTTTTTTTTTTTTTTTTTTTTTGCTTTTATTTCTTATTTCTTTATTCTCTTCCTTTTATAAACAAGGCAACTTAACATTTTGGCTTTAAAATATTTCCACCGACTTCATGCTACTTGAAACTTCCGGATTTTTCCAAACAAATGCGTGCAAAATTTTAATTTAAATACATTACGTAATTATTACGTGTAATGAATATTTTATATAATGTATATAAAATATTTATTTTAATTCACTAAAAATCATAAATTAATTTATAAATAATATTAATACTTCTTTTGGGTACTTTACTTGACAAAATTTGTACACGCATAAAGACATGCATGTAATTATATAAGGTAATTTATACCTCCAAAATTCATAAAATAATTCATATAACATATAAAAATTATTTTTCATAATTTTTCACTTCGTTACTTGGACAATATGTTACACTAACATATTCACGTTTTTTAAAATATTATCCTTCATAAAAGTCATAATAATTCTATTATACATAATCATAATTTTTATTAACTTAAAACATTCATTTTTTCTCATTTATTTTCATTTCTTTAATATTTACATTAACTTCTTTATATATAAATTATATAATTTAATATTATATAATTTATATATTTACATTCTCCTTTCTTAAATAATTTCTTAAATTCCTCCAAAATTATACATTTATTATATAACCCAAAACTATACATTTATGAACTCTCTCATTAATTTAATCATCTTATATAAATTATATAATAATTATTATATAATTTATATAATTATTTTTCTATTAATATTTTACTTTAATTTCCTTATATAAATTATATACTTTATTAGTATATAATTTATAAAATTACTTTCTCCTCTTAAATAATCTTTAAACCTTCACCATATTTATTGATTAATTAAATAATCAATATTTCTAATTTTTCTAACTTCCACATTACCTTATTAATTTAATTATTAATCCCCTAATTTCCAAAATTAATGAAATCTATAATTATCAATTAAACATTCACATATATATACAAATGTATATATATATACATATCTAATTTCTATATTTCACCTTACCACGTACATTATTAAATCATAATTTCTGCACTTCTATACTAATTTAATTGTACAATTTTATTTTACAATTACATGAAATTTCTTTTATTCTTAATAAATTATTTTAAAATAATTTATTTACTTTTCAATTATTTTAAATCAACATCAATTATCCCCATCTCTATACAGATTTAATCTATCAATTAAATCCCTTCACATACCTTAAATCACAAAAAATAATAATTAATTTACACAACCTTGATAATTTTATCGATTAAATTCTTATTTAATTTTATTAAAGAAATCCCAAAAATTCGGGTCCTCATATGTACAACTTTAATGTAAATTAGAAAAAACTTCTTTCTAATTTTCATTTCACATTGGCCAAGAATTTTTGAGTTATTATTTATCGAATTACATAGGACATTCTCTCCCTTTACTAAAAGTGTCATTTATTGACCATTCACCTACCTCCATGTACAATTTATTATACTCGATCATACCATTTGATATACTCTAAATGTCTTAAGGAATATGCCAAAGTATAACTTATCATACACAAGGTACTATAATGATCTCAAGTCCAAGGATCACTTATACTACTATCACAAAAAGAACTCCTATTGTAAGGCAAGTAAAACTCCATTAGGTGTTTCTTGAGTGAGTCACATTAAGTGAACTTATTCTCTAATAAGCACCTACATACTTGCTTTAGTGTCTCTACACAAATGATTATGAAATCTATCATCGTCTTCATAAGAGCAAGCATATTATACATTAATCTATCCGGATTCACTCATCTCCATTTTAGTGATCCCATGATTAGAAACGTTTTAATTTTGAGCTATCTTGAATTTAGATCTCATTAGCATAATCAACATTATGATTCTAAAAGTATTGCTCAAAATTATGGGTATATTCATATAATTAATTCAACCTATTAATTATAATTAAAGAAATGCATTGATACTTTTATTAATAAATTGAATAAGATTACAAAGTATATGCATATCACTTTAAATGTGATTGGTTTGAGGACATACTACTTTCAAGTATAAATCGTTATACACAAGGTACTATAATGATCTCAAGTTCAAGGATCACATGTACTACTATCACATAAGAAACTCTTATTGAGGGCATGTAAAACTCAATTAAGTGTTTCTTAGCGAGCCACGTTCAGTGAACTTATTTTCTAATAAGCACCTACATACATGATTTAATGTCTCTACATAAATGATTACAAGATCACCATCCTCTTCATAAGAGAAAACTAGTATGTACTAATCTATCCAGATTCATTAATCCCCATTTTAGTGATCTTATGATTAGGAACATTTTAGTTTTGAGCTATCATAAATTTAGATCTCAATAGCATGATCCTTATCATGGTTGTAATGTCCGCGAATATTTTAAAATATATAAATGGAATTATTAACAGTAATTGTAATTTATGTGCGATTAAATTAGATCATTGTATGATGGCTCAGTTAATTTAATTATGTGTTGAGATAATTAAAGGATTTATAGGAAGGTTCAATTAATGGGTTGATTAAATTAATGAACCAACCTAGGTTGTATAAATTAATTATTGTGGTTAATAATTAATGATAATGGGTAGATATTAATATTTTTATATAACTCTGCTAGGAAAGTTATTAATAATGGATTTATATAAATAGATTTATATAAAACCCAATTTTGGTGGATTTTAAATTTGGTCATATAATTAATTTATTTAAATTGGTATCCACGAGTGTAACGACCCCGAAATTTTACCTACTTTATTATCTTACTTTTCATGTTTATTTAACATTATTTTCTTAATGTCCAAATTTCAGTCCGTTAATAAATCATTATTCCCCTTATTTAATCTATTAATTGATTTTTAAAATCAATAATTACCAAATTTTTTGTATAAATTTTTCTTTTTCTCAATTCAATCATTGTATTAAAATAGTTGGATATTTAGAATCCTTACATTTCAATTATAGTCCTTGGATCGCAACCTTTACTTTTTCTTTCTATAGCTAGTATCATAATGCTCATTATTCAAAAATTTACTATTATTTATATCCATATGATTATTCGTGGTTTCATAATCCATAATGAAATATATCTTCCTCTTTACCACTACAACAGTCTTGAATCATTACCATATATCATTTAACTTTACTTAACCAATCTGGATATATTCTGTAATAATCAGAATACATGATTATCAATAACACACAAATAAACTCTATTCACTCAATCAGTATTTATAATATTCATAGCATACACAATACTATTATAACTTTGTCAATTGCATTCGCAATATTTTATTTTACCAAAACATTGAACAATTAGACTATACCATTAATTGGTGTCATAGCATAATCCTCATATATCCTGATATTCCTGACATTTATTTCTTTCCTGCAAAAATGTATATTAAGCAAGTAATGAGCACAACGGCTCAGCAAGTTCAACAGTTTATGTTTCACGTAGCACATACCTTAACATGCTAAGTGTGTGTCATACTTCACGTGCTTGTGCTTCTACTATAGCAATATATCTCACATCATCGCACAAAGTACATATAGTTGTCATATTAGCCACATATCACATAACACATAATTTTATATGCATTTAATATATCATAACAAACAACATTTAACATTAAAGAACTGAAGAACTTGCCTGACATCCAATTATTTAAATTGATAGCTCAAACCCTTAACTCGATCAACCTATGATCATAAAATAATCAGATAATAATTATTCATCTCTTTATGATATTAATTTATTTAATTAATATAATCTCCGGACTAATTTTCAATTTATACGGTTAATTATATTAACATCGTCCTTTAATATATTAATTTAACTTAATGTCAAATACATTCACTACGGACAACCCGACTTATCGGATAAATTTTAGCTTATTCGGTTGTCCAAATTTTCATTTATTCACTTTCTAACCTTTAAACTTAATGGATCAATATTTAAATATTAATCCCTAATATTTAATATTTTTACAAAAATATTAAATTAAATGCCCAAATATTATTTCTATATTTTTAGTATTTTTCTATAATTCTCTATGATTTTTAAATAATTTTTAAACATTTATTTTATTAAAAATTATTTCTGAGGGCATTTTGGTAATTTTCGCGCCCTTAGGGATAGGATCGGTATTTCCCGGAAAGTCCAGGGGCATTTCCATAAATTTCGTGTGTCAATGGACATGGTTGGTATTAGCTAAAAAGGCCAGGGGCAAAATCGTAATTTCGCCGACTAAAACTCGATCGCGCATGGCGCGGCATCCTTTTCCCCGGCTCCGCCTACGCCAAACGACGTCGTTTGGCGTGGCAAAAATCTACTTCCGCGCATCGCGCGGCCCGTCTCCCCTCAGCGCCCAAAACGGCGCCGTTCCATACCGCGCCTAGCAAAAAAATGGCTGTCGCGCCATGCTCGGCAGCCTCTTTTTTTTTTCCCCAGATTTCTTCCGGCAACAGTACACAACGTGCAAAAATTATCATTTTTGCTTCAATTTTTCACCACAAAATCAATCCAAAAATTTCATAATTCATATATATACATCCTAAAATTATTGGGAATAATTATTCTAATTATTTATAATTTTTTCCACAAAATTAATTTATTACCATAATTATAAAATAAACTAAAAACAAAGATTTATACCTTCCAAAGCTTTGAAAATACTTCCTTGAAGCTTGTTATTTCCTCTCCTTGGTGGTGACTATGTAATTTCCAGCAAGGCAAGGTGGTGTTCGGGTGGTCAGAGGAAAATGAATGGAGAGTTTCTTTTGATTTCCTCTCTTCTATTTCCATTTTATTTTCTTCTTTGTTTCTTGTTCTTTTATAAGCCATCCACTTAAACAAACCAAGTTGGAAGAAAAATAAATTCCACCGACTTATCACGCATGCCACCGAAACTTCCGAATTTTTCAAGAAACATAGCATGCAAAATTTTAATTTAAATACATTACGTAATTATTTCATATAATAAATATTTTATATAATATATATAAAATATTTATTTCAATTCACCAAAAATCATAACATGATTTATAAATAATTTTAATACCTCTTCTGGGTACTTTATGTGACGACCCCAAATCCGGGTTCTTTAACCTCGGGTTTGGATCTCACTGTTCAATACTTAACAATTATGAAATACATAAATTGTATTCAAACTTCGCGGAATAATATTAAAGGTTCCTTAATCAAAAGGCTACACTTCCCAAGGTCTATTACCTTAATCTTAACATTACATATCTTAAGGGAAATACAAAAGATTTACAACAGTAATTACATAACAGTAATATAAGCTAGCATGCAATTACTAAAACTAAACATTCACTTTCCCCTTGCCTTTGTCCGATTTAGAGCTTTCAGGAATGGCTGAAATATGGTCATGATATAGCAAGAATGAGCAACTAAATGGCTCAGCAAGTTTATAAACAACAATCATACGATATATCATGATGATGGGAAATAATCTTCAAGGTTTCAACAATAGCAATTGTGAAAGATAACAAGAATCAATGTTCAATAAAAGAAGGAATTGACTCTTTACTGCTGAGTGGTCTTTAATGACCATGAACTGCTACTAAGGTAGAACAGACATACAATGTCTGACTCCTTGTTAAAATAACGGGACACTTGAGGGGATCAGTCCTCTCATGTCCTATGTATATACATCACATTTAGTTTTCTTGCGCGTTGTTGGGTCTCCGACAAATAAAAATCCCCTTTAACTAGGGTTGTTCTATCTCAGTCTTACTGTAAGAATCCGCACCAGCCAATGGTTTGGATAAGCTTTTATGATATTCAACTAAATGAATTTAACATGCATTTGTCTAGCTGAAACAATTAGCTTAGACGTTCTTAAACAGTTTGCAAAAGCACTATGTGCGAATACAATAATCAATAACGACGTGAAGTAATTTTTGATAATTAATTCACTCAAAGGTCTGTCAAATAACTACGAATGTAGATACTTGCTCAACAATAATTGAAATGTAAATACGGTTGAAGAATAACTGCAACAATAAATACAAGTTCAGGGGTAGAAAACTTGCAATAAGAATTACAAGTTAAAGTTAGAAAACTTGCCTCGTGCGTCGTTTACTGCTAACCAAATTAATCTAACAATCCTTGAACAGACCTAACAATTAAATCAATTTGATCTTAAATTAGTATCATATACTTGTAAGTATAATGACCTTTATAAACCTTACGAACCACATAATTGATTAATTATGGGTAAATAAACACTTAGGAAATATTATAATATTTCAAACACAAAGAACATATATTAATTGTTTAATATAGTTCAAATAAATATCTAATATTATTAATCATTTAATAATATTTTATTGAGTATCTAATATTATTAATCATATAATAATATTTTATTCATTAATAATATTATTAATTATTTAATAATATTTTATTAAGTTTCTAATATTATTAATCATTTAATAATATTTTATTAATTATCTAATATTATTAATCATTTAATAATATTTTATTAGGTATCTAATATTATTAATCATTTAATAATATTTTATTATATTTCTAATATTATTATTTATTTAATAATATTTTATTATCATTATTATATTATTATTTCAATAATAATATTTATGCACTTTTAAACCATTAAATCAATTATATATATATTTAAAAATATATTTATTAAGTCCAAAAATAATAACAATGATTTTTGGAACATTTTCCATTTTTTTGACCCGACCCGGCTGACCCGGCCCGACCCGACCCGGTTCGGGTTTTTATATTTTTTTTTCTTCAAAACAGTGCACGGCGCCCTGGCGCAGTGTGTTGTACTAAACATTGCGCCCCGACGCCGAGTGGCAGAAACTTTTACCAATTTTTGATTTCTTGACAGTTTTGATACCCTTTGATCAAACCTTGATTAAATGAAATCTACACATCCAAATAACACCAAATCAGTGTTGATGTGTTCCTAACTTAATGTTTTACAATATTCCATGGTTCGATCGTGTTTTTGAAAACGTTTTACACGAAATTTACGGATCGAACCACATAGGGTTGAAAAACGACATCCTTTTCGGTAAAAGCTATAACTTCTTTGTTATTCATTATTTTTGAAAAGTTCAAAAATGTTTTATCTTTAAAACTCATAGATATAGCTTCCTAGCCATAAAAATCCAATTTTGGATTTTTACATTTCAAAATACAGCCATAAACCTAGCATGCATGGTTAGGGTTTACCGGTAAATCATGTTACACATATTTCTTTAACTTCTATGCATTTCTAACCTACCAAATCATGTTATAAACACATAGATCTATGAATATACATATATTACATAGTTAAATACTTCTAGATTATCAAAACGAGTTTTGATCGGTTAAAAATAGATTTTAACCTATCAAAAGCTTTCTAGACTACAAAAATGAAATAAGATGGAGTTTAGAGAACTTTTAAACCTTTGTGATTTGTTGGATCTCTTTCTCCTTATACCAAAGTAGGTTATGAAGCTATTGGACATTCACCAAGGCTTCCTCTAGCTTTTCCCTCATACAAACATAAGTGTATTTTTCTTCTAGCTAACAAATGCTCTCTTTTTTCTCTTTAGAAGTGTCTAGCAAATGAACTAACAACCAACACATGAGTGTAGGGTATTCTATTTATAGCCAACCACTAACCTAGCATTAATTCACTAATCAAGTTATGTCGGTGAAATTAAATGCTAAGTATGCTTACTATTTGATTGAATGACTAGGTTATTGACTCATGGAATGACTAGAGTAGTTCACCTACTATGACATGGATCACTTTACAAGCAACTAGGAAATCAAGCCACCCCCCATGTGGGGCCCTCACTTGACCGGCCATATGGCCTAATATTGGCCATTTTTCCTTTATTTTTTTCATGCTTTAATGTTCAATTATACATCTATATATATATATATTGACCAAAGTTTTGACTTGTATTGGACTTTACATTGGGCTTGGGAATAACTTCTATTGGGCTCATTCAATTAAATTGTTTGGGCTCAATTCAAATAACACATTAGGCCTATATTAAATAGTCTAGGTTACATTTAATTAAATCAAGCATTGGGCTTGTTTAATTAATTACATGGGCTAGTAATCAAATTAATTACATGAGCTACTAGGTTAATATCTTTAACCTAGTTTATCAACTTATTTAGATTTAAAATATAATACAATTAGATTTGCTTTAATTAATTATACACTTTGCTTTAATCCTTTAAATAAATATACAAGCACATAAGTACATTTATTTAATTATCTAATGCACAATTAATTAATGCGAAAAGTTTAAATTCATTGCTAAATATTTGTTAAGTATATTTACAATGACTAATGAAATTCGTGGTCATTACACTTTACTTGACAAATTTTGTACACGCATAATGACATGCATTTAATTATATGAGGTAATTTATACCTCCAAAAATCATAAAATAATTCATATAACTTATAAAAATTATTTTTCATAATTTTTCACTCCGTTACTTGGACAACATGTTACATTAACATGTTCACGTTTCCGAAATATTATTTTTCATAAAAGTCATAATAATTCCATTATACATAAATATAATTTTTAATAACTTAAAACATTCCTTTTTCTTATTTATTATTCAATTTCTTTAATATTTACAATAATTTCTTTATATATAAACTATATAATTTAATATTATATTATATAATTTATATATTTACATTCTCATTTCTTAAATAATTTCTTAAATTCCTCCATAATTATCAATTAATCAATAATTTCACATTTATTAACTCTCTCATTATTTTAATTCTCTTATATAAATTATATAATTTATCCTTATATAATTTATATAACTATAATTTCCTTTAAATATCACTTTAATTTTCTTATATAAATTATATAATTTATTATTATATAATTTATATAATTACATTTCTTCTCAATCAATTTCTAAATTTTCACCATAATTCTTAATTAAATCAAAAATCAATTATTATAATTTTATTAACTTCCTCATTCGCTTTTCATTTAAAATTGGATTGATTTAATTATTAATCTTTTTACTTCCATAATTAATAACATTTATAATTATCACTTAAACATATACATTTATATATATATACAAATGTATATATATACATATCTAATTCATACATTTCACATTATCACATAACATCATTTAATTTCTGTACCTTCACAACAATTTCTAAATATCAATAATTTCATTAAAGTTTCTCTTATTTTCCATAAATTATTTTTAAACAATTTATTTATTCTTTAATTATTTCTATTCAATCATCATTTGTCATCATCTTTATACCGATTTATTTTACCAATTAAATCCCTTCACATACCTTAAAGCACATAAAATGATAATTAATTTAACAACCTTGATAATTTTATCAATTAAATTCTCACTTAATATTATTAAGAAAATCCTGAAAATTCGGATCCTCACAACGAGGGGTGATATTAAGGGATGTACCAGAAAATTAATACATCGTCGTTATGATTTTCTTCCTCGAGCCAGCTAAGAAGCGACATTGTAGGTTAATAGCGAGTCAGTGATATTGTCATTTCAGTCGACAAAGCATGAGAGAAGCAAAAGGGTTTCTTTAAATAACGCTAAGCCTTCATTTCTTTATTTCTGTATTTCCTTCATGTTCTTCTACTAAACCAGAGAGTGAGTAGCGCCGTGAGATAAATATAGAGAGAGCAGTTGAGAAACATTTAAGGAGGAAGAGGTCATTGAGAGCATTCAAGAAAGGCATTCAAGCAACTTCATTTACTGTAGCGTAGCTTCAGTTATTAAGCAAGGTGAAAACGAAACCCTGGCTTTCCTTTCCATTTTCTCTGCGTTGCGATGGTTATATGTATCATATATGCTTGATATAGGAGTTTATTTGTTTAGTTTTTCTCGCTAAATCTGTATATGTAAACTGTTTGAGTGTTGGATCATATCAGACCGATCGATTTAAGCTTCAAAATATATTTCTGGGTTGAGTCTGGAAGCAGGGTGCCTAAGCGCTTAAGTGAGCGTTGTAGTGGTTAAGCGCCTAAGCGGTGTTCACCGTTGATTCTCGAGCGCCTAAGCGCTGAAGTGTTCGAGCGCCTAAGCGTCGTAACCAGTTGAAACCCGAGCGCCTAAGCGTCGTTAGCCCCGGGCGCCTAAGCATGGCCTTTCCCTTGTTTTTGGGTGCCTAAGCGCGGTGAGGGGAAGGCGCCTAAGCGCCGGTTCCTTAAGGAATCCGGGCGCCGGTGTGTTGGTGTGCGGGTCGGGTTTCAGGCTCGGGTCGGGTCGTGGACTCGGGTCGGTTCGAGGGTTTAAAATAATAATTTATTATAAAAATAAAATTATTATTTTGATATTAAAGTATTATTAAATGATTTATAATAATGATAAATGGTTAATTTTTATATAACCCTAAATGAGCTAAATTGTTATTAGAGGGTTAATAATAATCATAATACCAAGAGTTACTAATATTGGTAAATGATTTAAATTATTATTAAATGATTAATAATAATGGTAGATAATTAAATTATGATACAATGAGTTAAAATAATGGTGGTTTGTTAAATTTTTATTAAATGATTAACAGAAAGGAGAATTTGTGAGTTATTATTGTATGATTGTGGTTTAGTTAGATATTATTACGTGAAAAATAATATCGTTGGGTAGTTAAAATATTATCCAAGGAAGATAATATTGGCAGGTACTCTATGTATTGAGTAATAGAGGATTATGTGCTTAAATGATAGTCTGCTTAATATCATTATCTAGACTTCCATGTGCTCTACTAATTGAAAGGTAAAACCTGTTTATTATTAGGTCTTTCAAGGACATTAATTTAAGTCGTGTAAGCTGTAATCAACGACTGAGGCAAGTTCCCTAACCTTACTCACGTTTTATATTGAGCAAGCTCTTTAACTTTACTCATATTATAACGGAGCAAGTTTCCTTGTACCCAAAACTTTACATTGAACAAGTTACCTTATTCATATTGATATTGTGCAAGTTTCCTAACTGGAGTTGTTAATTCGGTGTATGACAATGGTTTAATGTATCGTTAAATTATTCCATGTAAATGCCAGTATTATTATTCGCACGATTGGTGCCTTTGAAATCATTGTTCTATCATTGAACATGTAGATTATTTTAAGTTCTTTATTTCATGAACTGTTTAAGGATTGGGTCTACGCCATTGTTTCGGCTAGACATATAAAGTAAATTAATTTGTTTTAAGCTATTCCAAACCAGTTGATTGGTGTGGAAGTCTTGTACTGAGAGAACAAACCCTAAATGGGGAATTATAAGTGTCATGGTTCGACATGGTCAGAGTTTAATGATATGCATATTCATGTTGTACAAGAGGCTGATCCCCTCAAGTACAGTTTGATTTATAAAAGGATAATCGGAAGGTTGTTTCCTTGGAAATGTTCAGGGTCGGTTGGATCACTCAGTAGTAAATAATCATCTTTTATTCCTTCGTTTGAATCTTGATTATTTTATCGATTATTTCATCAATTTTTATAAATGTTGAGCTTTCACTTTAATCGCATTCATTCATGATATGTCTGTATTATTGATTTTAAACTTGCTGAGCATATTCGTTTCTCACTCTTGCTATACATATCATGAACTAATTGCAGTTAGGCCTGAGCTCTCCAAGAAGGATAAAGGCAAGGGCAAGCTTAAAGAGTAGTTTAATATTTCTATTTCTGTTTAGTAAATCATGGAACTCTGTTTGTATTGATAGGTTTTCCATGATGTATTTTAAGGTTGAGACCTTGGGACAGTAGTAAACCTTTTGTAATATACAACGTATGTTTGTTATTCCGCATTTTAGTAATATATGTTGTTTAAGAGGTGATGTATGTATATATTCGTGAGCACCAAATCCGATGTATTGATACCTGAATGTGGGGGTGTCACAATGGTTCTAAAAGTATTGCTAAAAAACTATAGGTTTATCCAGTTAATTAATTCAGTCAATTAATCATGAATAATGAAATACCTTAAAACTTTTATTAGTAAACAAATAAGATTACAAAATATATGTTTATCACATCAAATATGATTGACTTGAGGGCATACTACTTTCACACCCTTGCTATTGTAGGAAACGATTTTCAAATAAATTAATAATTTTACTTTGTAAAATTATTATCCCAAAATCTTTCTCATAATTTAACATAATCAAAAATATATTACATACCTCGTGCTTGGTTGTAGCACAATGGTGAACTTTGGCTTATTCTGATGATGTATTCTGCTCCTCCTAATATTCCTCTCTATAACCCTTATTTTGATATTACGTACTTTCTCTGAGTGTGGGCTCAAAAATACTGAGTAATAAAATATATAAAGTCCTTAACTCCCTGATAATTATCAGGATAATTGAAAAACTTACGTATATATTTTATCCTCCCTTTTCTGTTATATCTTAATAAGGGCTAGAGTGGGGATCAAGTAGGATTCTATAATTCTAGCTTCAATATAACACTAATTTCTGATTAACTCTTTAATCAATTAGAATTATATTAATTATAACTAATTCCACTAAATAGTTATAATTGCACTCTAGAATTAATAGAATTAAAATTAATTAATTAAATCCTTCCACTATTAGTATCTTGCAAAAATACTCCTCTACATTAATATCCATAAACGTGTGTAGGAATAAAACTGTTAATCCATTACGTTTACTGCTTATATCCTTGAGTACATAATTTATAAACTTTTGATCACTCATTAATTTAATAAATTAAATTAATACTTTAGTAATATAAATTACTAAAATACTTGGCCAAGATTCTGGTGATCAACCAAATAAATTATCTCAAGGGGATATTACAATTTAATTGTAGAATTCCATCTTGAAAAATACATGTTCCCAATTTCATAATATATATCACCCAACATATTGAGGTATTGATTATATTAAAAATCTCACACTTTAATATATTAAAGTGACACACATTATAAAATCAAGTTCATTATTCTCTCCGGATTAAGAGTAATTGCACATTAATAGTAATTGAAAATTATTCGTAATAACAGTATTTAACGAATAATTTTTCGTAACGATCCAGTTCTATGTATTTCAAAAATACACTAATACATTAGATTAAAGTCTCTACTTTACATGACTAAGACAAGTCATCAAATCAAGTGTATTACAATCTACTAGAATGGTATGTCCATTTTCATCTAAGATTGAGAACAATATAATTTCTTTAAATTATACATAACATACAATTTATGTCTTCCGTATATGACACTCCTTCATATACATAAATTATAAAATGTATAATTATGGACAAAATTTATGACACATTTAATTATGCAAAAAGAAATTAAATTTTATTATTAAAATAATAAAATAAATATCAATATTGGGTTTTTCCGGGCTTAAATCCTTACAGCTATATCATGAATATCTTTCAACTAAGACCGAGTGCTCTAAGTAGGACAAAAGCAAAGGAAAGACGAACGAGTAGAAGCAGTTTAGTATTATTATTAATATGTTATGCAGTTGTAAATCTTTTGTGTATGCGATTTTCATGTTATAGTTAAGGTTAGTAGAATCTGGGATTGATAGTACATTTTGTAATGAACAAATATATATATTATGATAGTTATTGGAGATTTAGTTTATGAATGATTGTTTAAGTATAGAATCATGAACACCAAATCCGAGATTCAAAGAATTCGAATTTAGGGGCGTCACAGACACGTTTAACATGATTAATAAACATGTTGGCGTTAATGTTGAGAATATTAATACGAATAATTAAACAGGTGAGTTACTTGCATATCTGACTCCAAATTATATACAATTTCACAATTGGTACTCTAAAGTTTAATTTATTTTAATTAATTATTTTGTCTGTATTAATTAGTAGATTGATAATTTTATTTTGTGTTAATTAGTTGAGTTAATTATTTTACTTGGTTAGTTAGGAATTAATTATATATGTATTTATACACCCTTAATACATTAACTGCGTCAAATACGGTCATATACAATCGAAGTGACCTATTCAATCGTAGAACTATTTACTTGACATTGCGGCAAGAAATTAAGCCAAAATCATAAGTACTCTAACGTACTTAATTAATATTGGGGAAAGAGATGAGAAAAATTAAATATCGGAGTCCTACGTATAACTCTACGTATACTTTGGGGTAAATACGTAGTTAACTTTATGAGGGTGTTTTGGTTAGCTTAAAAGTTGTCAAGCCTGATTATAATTGGCTTTAAGAAGTAAAAAATATTTAATAATTTAATTTTAAAATTGTTTATAGTCACATTTTATAGAAATAATTAGAAACTCTAATTTAGAGAGTCTGATTATTTGTCAAATCTAATAATTATGTTGACTAAATATATTATTAATTCATCCCTATTTATTTTAGTAATTTCATTTATTATTTATTTTCACTTCTCAATACATTTCTTTTCAATAATTTATATTTGAAACACGTGATTAGCAAAAAAAAAATATCACACTTTTTATTAATTTAACTGTTTTTAATTTATCAAATATAAATTACTTTTTTTAAACTAATTATAATTATAATCAAATTAGGTAATCACATTTTATAAAATAATAATTCTAAACATACTTTAAACATGTAGGACTAGTGTTTAATTATTTAATATAATATCTATAAGTTGACGCGATATGAATTTTGAATTCGTCTAATACGACGCATCTATAATAAAAATTACAATACTCATATTATTTAGCTTTTCAAGCTTATTAGAGATAAAGCTTTGATACCAAGTTTTTGGTCCATCTTTTTTCCCACTCATCAACAAGTTCAATATAATAACAATAAAACTGGACAAAAAACTGTCCAAAGAAAGAAAAGAGAAGCATATATCCAGTCCCCTAACTTCACACTCATCTTTCATTCAAACGAATCCCCGAGAAAAACTCAAACAGAAAAGAAAAAAAATGGAAGAATATGCAAGCAGAGCTGAAGGTCAACGGCTGCTCGGAATCGCCGAGAAGCAGTTACAAAACAGAGATCTCGTCGGATCCAGAGAATTCGCTGTCTTAGCCCAGGAAACGGCGCCGTTACTCGACGGCTCCGATCTGATCTTGGCCATCACCGACGTCCTCCTCGCCGCCGACAAGCGGATCAACAACCACCACAACTGGTACGCTATTCTCCAGCTCGACGGCCGCACCGACGACCTCGATTTCCTCAAAAAACAGTACCGGCGGCTCGCCCTCCTCCTCCATCCAGACAAAAACAAATTCTCCTTCGCTCACGACGCCTTCCAGCTCGTAGCGGACGCTTGGGCCGTTTTGTCGGACCGATCGAAGAAATCTCTGTACGATAATGAGATGCACATGTATACTAGGGTAGATCTGGTGGGTACGAGAAAGCCGAATCAATTCCATCAACAGCAGCCGCGAAATGACAAATCGGCCGGCAGAAAGCCGGCCCCGGTGGGGCGGCCGTCGTCTAATTTTTGGACGGCGTGCCCCTACTGTTACAATTTGTATGAGTACCCTAGGATTTATCAGGACTGTTGTGTGAAATGTCACAATTGTGATCGGGCGATACACGCGGCGGAGATTCCGTGTTTGCCGCCGGTTGTGCAGGGGAAAGATGCATATTACTGTTGTTGGGGTTTTTTTCCGATGGGGTTCACGTCGGAGAAGGGTGGATCTACTAAAGCAGGGTTTCCTAATTGGATGCCGCCTATGTTTGGTGGGAATGTGGCAACCGGAATGGAGGGTGTCAATATGAATGTTAATGTGGATGTGAATGGTGGTGCAGATGAAGGTTTTGTGAATGTTCCGGCAACAAATATAAATCAGAACGGGAATGTGACTCCGGTTCATAAACCTACTCGGGTCCCTACACGGGGAACTGGGAAAAGGGGTAGACCTAGAAAAAATCCATTGGTGTAATCTATCAAAAATTGGACCTTGATTGAAAGAAGTTGATGCAAATGAATGTGGGATGACGGATTTCTGGGTTTTAACAGTTTTTAATTGTAAGGATGAGGATCGAGTTTTTGGTGGTTGAAGGGTGAAGTTGGTTTCTGAGAATCGAAATGCCATAAATATGCAGAAATTGGACTGAGCTTTGGTTCCAATGGAGTAGTAAATAGGTAGTCTCATTTTGTGTTATTGTTATTTTGCTTTGTTGATGGTAATGTTGCTTGTAGAATTTAGATGTTTGTAGATTGCAGACTTTAAATTTAGAGTAACTGCCTTGTAATTTTAACTGGTAATATAGTTGTCCTATGACTTTCTCAAGATTTTCAATTTTTTAACTAATAGTATTGTAGTCCATAGGGCTCTTGCAAGATTTGGACTACTTTAGATTATTTATTGTGTTTATTATATCTCTGAGTGATCATAATTGAATTATATTGTTTGGTTGCAAATATTGATTTAAACCGAGTATTAATCTAGCAAGATAGGATTCAAAAAATAATTCAATTGAAAATGCAGTTTCTGATAAGTTTCATAGGATGGTTGAGTAGTTGAACTAATCAAACTTAGAAGCATTGCATTTATGCTATGTAATTTGTACTTGTACTTGTATTTTATAATTTGTTTTGGAACATACATGTGCAATTTCTTCAAACCATTGCTTCCAGCTTTATGCTCTTCTCATTGTTCTTTCTCTGAGAATTTGATGATTGTGAACTTCAAATAGCCACTCAATTTAACTAATAAGCAGAGCAGAGTTATTATAGCTTCTTTATTTTCTAATTTTGGTTTCTCATTTTTTTGTTTTGTTGAGGAAAACTGATTAAGATCCTGTGTAGTTTTATGTTCACAAATTACACATAAACGGGTATCCTAGTTTGGATATTGGGATTTCGTATCTTTATTATTACATTTTTTTTCCTCAAGTTTTTCCACTGGCTTGCTGTTCGTGTCCTCCATAGTTAGCTGCTTATGTTTTCTGCTGCTTGTAATCCCATAAACCTGTATGCTTTGTGAATGATGAGAGATCAGTGTATACAAATCTCTCATGTCTTTCCAAGTTTTTTTTTTTTTCGATTGTGATTCAGGCTGCTAAATGTTTTAACTACATAATCTGTTTGAACGTTCTTGTAGCAGCAATTAGTCTTCTTTGTATCCAAAGGAGATAAAGCTACCTAAATGTTTTTACTAGATAAGCTGGTTGACCGTTCTTGTAGCAGCAAGTAATCTTCTTTGTAACCAAAGGAGATAAGCTGGTTGAACGTTCTAGTAGCAGCAGGAAAGAAGCGTCCCCAATTTGAAAATGGTAAATATACAGTTTAAATCTGTTTACAGTTTTTTTTTAAGTGTATTCTAGGCCTAGAAAAAGCTTATCCAACCATCTTTTATGAGTTCGTTAAATGTCGTGCCGCATAACTACAGTCAGAAACAATGTGGACTTGACTTGGATTTGATTGAGGGACTGGGATAGTCTGATAGATACCCCACTCTCCCTCTCAGAATATTACAATAAGAGATTTGTTATATGTGATAACTCATACAATAATAAATATAATGATTTAATATAAAAATAATAAAATTTATTATTTTTACATTGTGAGTCTTATTATTTTTATATTAAATTATTATACCCATTATTATATAGGTTATTATTTATAACAAAATTATTACAATTAAGTGATTAACTTGAGAATTGCCTCAGTTATTTCTCCTTATGTCTCTGTATATTACAATTAAGTGATGAACTTGAGAATTGCCTTTATCTTTTGAAAATTATTATTTTTATTTTATTTGATATTTTCATAAATTCTGTTCACATAAATATAAGACCTATTTATTATTCATGTGAAAGATAATTTATAAAATTAATAATTTTACTTGTGAAAATATCAATTCTTTATCTTTTTAATCAATATTACTCTCCGTGTTTTAAAAAATAATCACATTTTTCAAATTTGTAATTATTAAAGATGTATTTTGTTTTATGTTTAGCTAAAAAAAAATAATGAGTTGTTAGCTAACTACTGCTGACATTATGATGTTATTTTTAAAAACATTATTTTTATGAAATAATTTATTTTTTCAAACCGTTTTTGTGGAACCGATGAAATGTGTTCGAGAAAATTGCATTGCAATTTAACTCCAAAGCGCCACAGGATGATTTTCCAATCATGTTCTTTTTCACAAACTGATGCAAAAAACGCCGGTCAGTCTGCTGTCAAACTCTACCTCTAGTTCTCCTAAAATGTCAAGAACCAAGAAAAGAATGAAATGTTGACGTAGAATCAGTAGGCCGTTGTTTTAATTGATAGCAAATGTTAGGATTTAACTTTGCACGTAAATCACTAGTGTTCATGATTTTAACTCTATGTTTATTAGCTATAAAAAAACAAATATCTCTAAGACAAGTTATGTCAAATAAAGTCTCAATGCAATAATATGTGAAAACTGATAATACACAAGTGTTTAAACAGTACACGAATCTTAATTCAATTAGAACTCTCCTAATTCCCAAAAATATGTAAAGACAACAATATTCGAACTAATTAAAATAAAATACCAACTATTTCCTTAAATTAAAACAATTTTATAATTAAATAAATACATTAATTTCATAAATAAATTATAACTTTAAGCGTGATTCCCATCATCTATAGAATGAAAAAACTGTGTTTGGTTAATCTTTTGATTTAGAATTAACTATTCTTATTTCTATTAAATTTGTGAATTTTAAATTTTAAACAAAGGTATTGAATGGATTCATCTTGGTCACGAATAGTAAACTTGACAAACGAGTCAGACTGATCTAAACAGACTTGGTTAATGACGAATTGGGCTAAATTTGGGCCCAATTTTTTTAAAATAAAAAATAGGAAAAATTACATATATTAGTACATTTTTAAAAATAATTACAAAAATCATACCTCTATAAATAATTACAAAAATATTACATTTTTTTTATTTTATTTATAATACTAATGTAATTATAAGTCCTTAATTTAAGGGATTAATATTAATAACTGATATGATAAATTAGTGTCTATTTTAAAATGGATTTTTTTTAAAGACGTGATAACCGCCATTAGGACTTTTTCTTTCTTCTATCTGTGTTCGTGTTTTTTCCTTTCATAGCTCTGTTCGTATTCTTTCCTTTCATCTCACTCGGTTGATCGTTTCTCAGTGTTGTTATTTGTTGTCGTTGTTTGTTATCGTTGTCGATATTTTTTCTGTTCGTTCGACTTGCTATTCTGTTATATTCACTAGATTTATATAGAATGGTTGATAAAATGAAAAAGTACGGAAAGAGGAAGAGAATCACGGAGGGGGATGGTGCTAAGGGCTTGAAGAAGTTTGTTGTGGAGAGTAAGGGGAAGGGGGAGAATGCAGGTCAGAAATTCAGTAAGAATGAGGATAGGTTGGTTATTCATAGTGATATCAAGCATTCTGAAATGCATTTAGATGATGTTTTTGATGTCAATGTAGTTAAGTCAGAAGAACAAGTGCTTGGCCAGAATATAATTCCAACAAAAAGAATTTTAAAGGTTTGTTAATTTAAATTTTGTTATTTTATGATCATATAAATGTTGGGTTTCTTAGTTAGTTAATTTTTGGTTACCAGTAAAAGATGTTTTGGTTACTATCATATAACTGATTGGTTACTATCATATAACTGTTTGGCTACCATGAAAAAAAATATTGGTTATTGTGATATAACTAGTTGGGTACTGTTTTAGTATGTTTGTTGTTAATGTTTGCTTATGATTTGGAATCTATTATTGTTCACTCAATGTGGTATTTTGGTTACTTTTGTATGTTGTTTTGGTTACAATGTATTTGTGTAGTATAAATTTGTGTAGTAACTGTTCGGTTACTATTTTATAACTGGTTGGTCACTATCATATAACTGGTTGGTTACTATTATATAACTGTTTGGTTACCATGAAAAAAAATATTGGTACTATTTTATAACTGGTTGGTCACTATCATATAACTGGTTGGTTACTATTATATAACTGTTTGGTTACCATGAAAAAAAATATTGGTTACTGTGATATAATTAGTTGGTTACTGCTTTAGTATGTTTGTTGTTAATGTTTGCTTATGATTTGGAATCTATTATTGTTCACTCAATGTGGTATTTTGGTTACTTTTGTATGTTGTTTTGGTTACAATGTATTTGTGTAGTATAAATTTGTGTAGTAACTATTCGGTTACTATGTTATAACTGACTGGTTGCTATCATATAACTGGTTGGTTACTATTTAAACTGATATGTACTACATCTTGTTAATATTTTTGTTAGCACTAGATTATATACACAACTGTTTGGTTACTGCTTTAGTATGTTTGTTATTAATGTTTGCTTATGATTTGGAATCTATTATTATTCACTCAATTGGGTATTTTGGTTACTTTTGTATGTTGTTTTGGTTACAATGTATTTGTATAGTATAAATTTGTTGGCTGAAATGGATTTGGTTATCATGAAAACATGTTTTCGTTAGTATGAAATAAATGTTCGATTACTATGTTATAACTGTTTGGTTACTATCATATAACTGTTTGGTTACTATATAAACTGATATGTACTACATCTTGTTAATATTTTTTTTGCATTATACTATATAATATAACTGTTTGATTACTGCTTTAGTATGTTATGGTTACTGTTATATTATGATGTGGTAACTATTTTTGTGCAGTCAATGTGAGATGTTGAAGACTTTTTATAGTCTGTTTTGGCTACTGTTTAATTGTTATATTATGCTTTTGCAAGTATGATATTATTTGTTGGTTACTATTTTATTGTTTACGGTATAAATATTGTTTTATTTTGTTTACTAATAATTGTGCAAATCTAATTTTGTTTATTTGCAGTTATGGGATTTATATTACGAGGTATGCAACAGGAAATTTACAGGAAAAGTTATATATTGGTGCGACGTGGAAGTCCCCAGCATTATTGCAAAGAAACTGAACGAAGTCAGCTGGAGAAGTTTAAGGCTACATGTTTTGGGAATTTTTTGGAGTTTGGTGATCAACACCAAATGTATTCCCAGATTACTCATCATGCTCTTGTAAGGGAGGTTCACCAAAATGATGATGGTGAAATGTAGTTTTTGTTTGGTGAAAAAAGGGTGAGATTTGGTTTACCTGAGTTTTGTGTAATTTCTGGGTTGAGATGGCGGGGTGAGGATGATATAACTGCATATAAAAGTATGAAGAATGTGATTGTTGAAAAAAAATTTGGGGACGAAGCTCTGACGCGTAAAAGTATAGGTAGGATTTATCGGGAGGCAGTTTTTGATGACGATGATGAGGCTATTAAGATGTCATTAATTTTTTTGGTGTTTAATTTCATTTTATCAACAATTCTGAAAATTTTGTGGATGGGACAATGGTAAATTTTTTATGTTATGGTGATGTCAGTAGTTTTCCTTGGGGGAAAGTCGTCTTTGAGATGACAAAGTACTCTTTGTCCAATTCGTTGAAGGGGCGATTGAAGAAAGGAAGTAATGGTGGTTTAATTTATAATTTCTACAAGGATCATTATACAAAATTGTACAAATTGAATGGACTACCTTATGTATTCCAAGTTTTTATGTTTGAAATCATTCTGACATTCAAAAATAGGGGCATATGCAATGATGTGCATCCGTCGGATTTCCGTTTATTTAGATGGAAGGAGCTAATGAAGCCCCCTACGAATGACAAGTTGAATGATTTAGTATTTTGTTCCGGACAGGTATGCCGTTTACTGCTAAGAGTATAATTGGTTATCTATTTAGTTATATATTTAGTTACTGGTTATATTTTGTGAATTTTACTGTTAACAAATTAGTTAGTTACCTTGATATACTCATTTGGTTACTGATTATGTATGTGTATGTTCATAATAACAAAGTATTTTGTTACCTGAATATACGCATTTGGTTACTAATTAAATTACCCTCATGTTGCTAATAACAATTTTGTTGGGCACCTGGTTATACAAATATTGGCTAACTTTACTCATTGATTTGGATACTAATTTATATACCTTTGGTTACATGTATATATGTAGTTGGTTACTACTTTTGTTTCATTATTATATATTTAATGTTTTTTTTTACTGTAATTGTACAATGTTTGTCAGATGTTATACTAAATCTACTTAATGTTTTTCAGTTGAGGATAAAAAGTTTGATTCCCACGTCCGAGGAGAATGAGAGGCTTGATTTGGGCGGGTTTCAATTTTTCAATGGGAAGGATACTGAAAAGAAGGTTGGGAAAAAAGTGAAGGGTGACAACATTGGATTTGATTTTTCTGCAGTTAAAGATTTAATTGATGAACGGGTTAGGCCGTTGGAGAAGAAAGTGTCTGAAATCAAGAAAGATATTTTTAAATTTGTGGGCTGATATTAAGGATGATATATATATGTTTTACATGTTCAGTTGTGTAAGGACTTTAGGTCCATTATTAAATATGAGTTACATGGGATCAAAGATGGTCGGGAGAAACAAGTTGATGGGGATTCTGATGATGATTCTGATTACGATGATGGTAGTGATGATGATGATGATGATGTTGCGAATGAAGCTGATGATGTTGTTGTTGTTGATGATGATGATGATATTCTTAAAGGTAATAATAATGATGATGATGAAGTTGGTGATGTTGGATTGAAAGTCGATGAGAAGGATAATGAGTTTGATGAGGATGTTGATGATGTGTTGAATTTTGTTGAGAATAAGGATGGGAATGAAATTGAGATTGGTAATGAAATTAAACGTGATGTTGTGGTTGAAGAACATAATGAAATAAAAATTAATGATGATGCAGAAAATGTCAAAGTTATATGATCTTTGTTTGTTTTGTTGTGTGTTGTGCCTTTTTTTTTTAATGATTAATTGGTTGTTTTTCATTTTGCACAGATTGGCAAGAATAATGATATGTCATCGTTTGACATATTAAGCTAATGCACTGGGAAAGAGATTGTTGTGTATGTTGCTGCTGAGGTTAGTGTTACTGTTATATTGTGACATGGTTACTATTATATATATTATGTTTACTATTTTAATATTGGTTGGTTACTATAACATTGTGTGTTGGTTACTATTATATTATAATTTGATTAGTAATTTATTTTGTTTTGGTTACAATTATGATATGTTCACTTTAATATGTCGATTATTGTTCATTAATTTTTTTATTGCATATAGTTGTTAACTGCATGTGTTTATGTTGAAAATATAAATTGTATTTGTTACCCTTTATGTCAATATAAACAGGGGGAATAAATGTGAGGAAGAAAGTAAGTATGGCCTTGATCAGATTGTGTTGACCACACAGGACATAGTTCAGTGTGATGAGTAGTAGAAAAGTGTCTATAAAGCCGGTGATAGACCTGTCCGTGAACACGCAAAGAGTGTCGTTTTGCGGTCTCTATATACATCAACGTTTGGATCGGCTAGTTCATCGTCTACTGCCGTGGATGCTAGTCAAACACATGCATGTCCTTCTGCATTTCTGGAAGTATGCATGGATATGCCATCAAAGTTTGAAGAGGCATTGTTTGATCAATGGTTTAAAATTTATCTAAACAACAGGAAAATGTTTGTTTTTTATTGTTAATAATGCTATAGTTTTTTTATTAAACAAGTAAATTTGTTTTCTTTGTAGAAACATATGGTTAATATTAAATAAATGTCATGTTTACTATTATTTTATGTTTTGGTTACTGCTTTATAGTGTTATGGTTAATGTTATATTATAAGTTGGATACCATATTTGTGTTCTCAAAATGGTTTTTTGGTTACAATCATATTATATGTTAGTTACTATGTAATTGTTAGGTATATGTATGTTGGTTACTGTCATATTATATGTAACGACCCCGAAATTCGACCCAATTTATTACCTTAACTTTCATATTTGTTTAACATTATATTCCTTACGTCCAAATTTTGGTTCGTTAATAAATCTTTAATCACCTTAATTGATCCATTAATTCATTTTAAAATTATCAATTACCAAAATTCTCATATAAATTTTTCTTTTTCTTGATTCAATCGTTGTATGGAAATATTTGGTTGTTTAAATTTTTTACATATAGATCCTAGTCCCTGGATCGCAACCTTAACTTTTTCTTTCTTTTACACGTATCATAAAACTCACATTCAAAATCTAATATGATTTATTTTCATACAAATATTCCTTCTTGCATCATTTATAATTAAACATATAATACCTTCATAATTATCTTGAACATTCACAGTTCACCATTTAATTCTGCTCATCCTATCCAGATCTAATACATGAAATATCAATGTAAAACTAGCAAATGTAGTCACCTTGAATCATAATATTAAAAATATAACAAATACGTTCACCACTTCTTAGGTTATCCGCCTCTAACATAATTTGATATTCCTAAAATTCATTTCTTTGCCTGCAAAAATTTACATTGAGCAAGTAATGAGCACAGCGGCTCAGCAAGTTCAACAGTTCATGCTTCACGTAGCACATACCTTAACATGCTTGGTGTGTGTCATATATCATGTGCTTGTGCTTCAACTACAGCAATATATCTCATATCATTGCACAAAGAACACATTGTGGTCATATTAAACACGTATCACATAGCATATAATTTGTATGCATTTAAAACAAGAATTGCATATCATAATAGTTCAACATTTGACAAAAAAAAGGACTGAAGAACTTGCCTGACGTCCAGTTATTTAAATTGTTAGCTCAAACCCTTAACTCGATCAACCTATGATAATAAAATAATCAAATAATAATTATTTATCCTTTTATGATATTAATTTAATTAATTAATACCATTTCTGGCCAATTATTTAATTTATATGGTTAATTATATTAATCTCATTCTTTAAATATTAATATAACTTAATATCAACTCCTTCACTTCGGACAACCCGGCTCATCGGACAAATTTTAGCATTTCTGGTTGTCCGAATATTTTATTTAACCATTTTCTAAATTGTAACCTTATTAGATTAATATTTAAATGATTAAATATTAATCTCCAATATTTAATATTTAATCAAAAATATTAAATTTAATGCCCAAACATCATTTCTATATTTTTAGTATTTTTCTATAATTTTCTATGATTTTTAAACAATTTTTAAACATTTATTTAATTAAAAACTGATTCTGGGGACATTTTGGTAATTTTCGCTGCATTAGGGACACATCCGGAATTTTTCGGAAAGCCTAGGGGTATTTCTATAAATTCAGCAACGTTAGGGACACAACCGGCATTAACAGAAAAGCTCAGGGCCATTTTCGTAAATTCCGTGCGTCAAGGGACACAGCGGGTATTACCTAAAATGGCCAGGGACAAAATCGTCATTTTACCCCTCATTGCGTTGGCCGCGCATGGCGCGTGTCCCCCGACAGACGACGCCAAACGACGTCGTTTCGGCCCTTCTTCTAGAATTTTCCCACCGCGCAAGGCGCGGCCTACCTTACGCCCCCCAAAAACGGCGCCGTTTTATTGCGGCGTCAGAAAAAAAAAATAAACAACCCCGCGCAATGCGCGGGTGTCTTCTTCTTCTCCTTTTTCCGGCAACAGTATACCAACTTGCACCAAAAACACCATTTTCCCTCCAAAATTTCACATCAAAACAACTTTAAAAAATCACATAATTCATACCTAAATATCCAAAAATTATTTGGAACAATTATTCTAATTATTTGCTATTTTTCCACCATAATAAATTACCACCATAATATCAAAATAAATTACAAAATAATTTATTTATACCTTCTAAAACTTTTAAACTCCATCCTTGAAGCTTAATATCACTCCTTGATGTCTCTCCTTGATAGCCATGGTGATCTTGGACGGAGGTGGTAGTGTTCGAATGGGAGAAAAAATGGAGAAGGGAGAGTGTTTATTTTTGTTTATTTTTCCCTTCTTTCCTTTTTCTTTTCCTTGCCTTTTATAACCAACAAAAGTAAACATTTTGGCAAAAAAATTTCCACCGCCTCTCTCTCTCTCACGCAGCAAATCTAGAAAATTCCAGATAATTCCATGCAAAACAATTAAACTTTTTAATACATTACGTAGCTATTTTATGTAATAAATGTTTTATATAATATATATAAAATATTTATGTTAATTCACCAAAAATCATAACATGATTTATAAATAATTTTAATACCTCATTTGGGTACTTTACTTGACAAATTTTGTACACGCATAATGACATGCATGTACCTATATGAGGTAATTTATACCTCCAAAAATCATAAAATAATTCATATAACATATAAAAATTATTTTTCGTAATTTTTCACTTCGTTACTTGGACAACATGTTACACTAACATGTTCTTGTTTCCAAAATATTATCCTTCATAAAAGTCATAATAATTCTATTATACATAAATATAATTTTTAATAACTTAAAATATTCATTTTTCTTTTTTATTATTCAATTTCTTTAATATTTACAATAGTTTCTTTATATATAAATTATATAATTTAATATTATATAATTTATATATTTACATTCTCCTTTCTTAAATAATTTCTTAAATTCTTCCACCCTTAATTATATTTAATTCTCTTATATAAATTATATAATTATTCTTATATAATTTATATAATTATTATTTCCTTCATACAACATTTTAATTTTCTTATATAAATTATATAATTATTATTATATAATTTATATAATTACATTTCTTCTCAATTAATTTCTAAACTTCCTTCACAATTCCTGATAAAATCTAAAATCAATAATTACAATTTTTACCAACTCTCTCATTCACTTTTTATTTAAATTTGGATTAATTTAATTATTAATCCCTTTAATTTTCATAATTAATAACATTTATAATTATAACAATTAAGCATAAACACATATATATACATATATAATGCATATTTCTTACATTTCCATATAACCTCATTTAAAACATAATTTCTGCACTTCTATAATAATTTAATTGTACAATTTTATTGTACATTTACATGAAATTTCTCTTATTCTTAATAAATTATTTTTAAACAATTTATTTGCTTTTCAATTTCTTTAATTCCATACCATTCATCATAATCTCTGTACAGATTTAATTTACTAATTAAATCTCATCCCATACATTAAATCACATAAAATAATAATTAATTTAACAAATTCGATAATTTTATCAATTAAATTCTCATTTAATTTTATTAAATAAATCTTGAAATTTTGGGTCCTCACATTCTTCCCCCTTAACAGGATTTCGTCCTCGGAATCATAATTGTCGTAATATTTATACGTATTTTATTTCTAGCAACTTGCTATACCTTTATTTTGATAAATAACAACTAAATCCATAATAATCATATTTTACCTCATTAATTTCCATAGCTCACATGGATAATCACATAATGGTCATAACTGTTAGAATATTCAATTCTTAACTCAATTCACAATTTCTTTATAATATTACATTTCATAATTCTCTAAAAAAAATTCTTTCTTTAATCACATTTACCCTTACTCAATCCACTTATTTCATATTCTATATTCCACCTTATTGATACATTACAAATTCATCATTCTTTTCTTAATTCATACAAACCTTCTTCACATTCCATAATTCATTCCTTAATACTTCTATCATTCAACATTAAGTTTTAAACACTAACATTTACTTAATTCATCATAATCCTTATTTGGAATTATTCTAAAAATTCTGGGGTATCACATTCACCCCTCCTTCATAAAATTTCGTCCTCGAAATTTCTATGTACTAATATCTCACTTATTCCATATATCTTTGTTTCCTTCCTTTTTCGTGGTCATTGCACATTGTTATTTCTAATCCATCACATTTCATAATTTCTTTATTTCACAATTATTACCTTCATTAATGCTCACATTTAGAAAATACTACCCCATCCTACCATCCAATCTTTATAAGAGTAGATGAATTTTAAGAAAAATTTAAACAAAACTTTTTATTTTGGACAAACTTTCATAATATGCTGAATGAACATTTATCCCGGTTTACAGTACTTCGTTCCCCGAGTACTTCATACTGCAAACCCTGACAATGGATCAATCTGTCATTAAAGTGATGGATGTTTCACCATACAGTGGCACACCAGATGATCAGTCTGCAATGCCTATGTCTTGATATGTCAGGTGACCATTCGATCAACCTGCAATATTCTTAATCTTTTTGTTCATCTCAGCCTTAGAATTCATTCAAAAGTAATTTGATTTGGTCTAACTTTCAAAGAATATGAATTCAATGCATTTATTTCAAATTTTTTCTAGCTGAATCAATAGCTCAGACTTATATTTCTTCGACGCTTGTCTAGCCAGATCAATTAGCATAGACTTTCTTTTAACAATTTATGACTCGCAGAAATTTTTTAAACCATTCATCATGTCAAAACTCTCTAAAACGTCTAGCCGAGTCAAATGGCAAAGACTTATAGCTTTGACATACCTTCACAAATCAAAATCATTTATGACTTCATGTTACCGCATCATCTTGACAGTACGTTAAGGATTCCGTCGTTAATATTTCCTACACCATAAACCATACTTTATGGTATTGAATTATCTTATAACGAAATAGTACCGCACCGTCTCAACAACACGTTGAGCATTCCGTCATTCATCACATCCCGTTGTAAGCCTGTTTAAGTTCATCTACTCTCTTTTTTAATCTATTTTTTATATTTTTCAATACATGGTATGTGCAGGAACCATGCATGACGTCCGAAAACACAAAATTCAGTCCTTGTATAATGGCTTCATGTCTATCTGAGACAATGCATTGGCCTTCCCTAACTCCACAAGCAATTCTCAAATTTACGAAAAAACCATCTCCAAGATAATTCATTTTCGCTGTCAACCACTGCAAAAACAATCGGAACAATTTTTCTGTTTGCATCTTGTGTGCTTGCTATCAGTAGTGTCCCCCCGTAAGTTGATTGTATAAACGTTTCATTGATTACAATTATTGGAAAGCAATGGTTCCATGCTTGAATGGAAGCTCCAATGGCAAAAAATAAATACTTGAAACGACCATTTGTTTCCAACTCAAGGGATGTGACAGAACCTGATGATGGATTAACATGAACGTTTTCATTAGAATTCCAAGTAGTATACAGTATACAAATCACTAGTAGTTTGTAAGCATTCAGTTGGTTAATGGTATCCAAATCAGTTGAGTTGGGTAACCAAATCAGTTTTGTTGCGCAACCAAGTAATTATGAAAACCCTATAAAATATTTTTAATTGTTACTTGGATTTGTTTTCTTCAGCATGTGTAACCATGATGGGATCATTGAGTAGTCGTGTGGATTTTCTCTTACCTTTTCCAACGCTTTCTCCTTCGATCTCCATGCTTTTTGGTAAGTGATAGACACATTATATTCTGTCATCATGTCCTCTACAATATCGGTTGGTGTGTATATTATTTTCAGATTTGTTAATTTGTGCATTTTGCATTCACTAACCAACTCACTATTTGCCTGTATGTGGTCTCCCAGCAATACGTTGACTGAACACGTGTGGATGTCCTTGAATTCTCTCACTTTGAATATACTGATTTTTCGAAAAGTTGATGCTCTCATCTTCCATTTACAATTTTCGTCATATACGCACACGAGCACAATGTCTCTACGACCTGTTCGTTGAACTTTGTATTGTCTGTTTTTCCTGATTGAATGCAGCCTCATAGCTTGTGATAGAATTTTTTTGTCTTGGTAAGTTTGATGTAATTGTACTTCACGTTCATTCAGATCTGTTATTACATCATCATGTCGTTCTTCTGTGTATGATCTGTCATGTTGTCTGTCTCGTTGTTGTTCAATAATTTCCATTGCAAGGTGATCGACATACTGCGTTCCAATTTGCCAATCGTGTGTTGGTAGTGGAACTAGTTCTGAATTCCCTTGTATTGATCTGATTGGTGTTACATTGTGAATCATATTTTCTTCTACATTTGTCAAGATTGTTGTGCGTTCCCTTCGGTGTTCAGTTTCTATAATCACTGGAAATTTACCTTGCTCATCAGATTTTCTACTGACTTCAATAAAGAATCTTAAGGTTGCTTCATCTGATATACTGATTGGTGGAATATCGCTTCTAATCTGAAATTTTATTGACAATGTTGTTGCATTTGTATCTAGCCGTAATGCACTGCATATCATGTTCTGCATTTCTCTGAACGTACAAGTTGATTGAATTAGTATGCCGGTAACTTCAAATTTAGTGTATTAGTTACTATCAGTCCATGTACCATTGAAATAAAGTACAACTGGAATTATATCCATTGTCTTACAACAGAATAAGTATTGGTAAAGTAACCAAATACATGTTAGGTAATAACCAAACTACATGATGTTAGTAACCATAACATAAAACACATGTGTACACTCATATTACAAATTGCAGTATATTGATATTTGTTACCAATAAAATTACAACAGTTGTATGCAGGCAACCAATATAGCCAATAAGTAACCACGATATTAAAACAAACCAATATAAAACACCGTAACATTATACAGTAATCACAACAACTTTATACACTAACCAAATACATTTCAGACTGTAACCAACACATATTTATTTAGTAACCACAAGATAAACACATTTTGCATATGCATTTTTATAGTAAAAAAAAAAACAGTATAATAAAATTTGTTACCAACTAAAGGCAAGCTTTTGTAAGAATGTAACCAATGTAGCTAACAAGTAACCATTAATATAAAAAAAATAAGTAATTAAGTTTGCATTAGTCAGTAACCAAGTTAGAATTCGTTAGTAACCAATTAAGCATTAGTCAGAGACCAATATAATGTTACACAGTAACCAATTCAGCATTAGTCAGTAACCAAGTCAGCATTAGTCATTAAAAAAGACAGCATTAGACAGTAAACAATACAAAATAGTCAGTAACCAAGACAACATTAGACAGTAAACAATTTATATAACCTTAGTAACCATAATATGAAATATGTTTTCAATACATTTTGCAATCAGAACATTCAGTATTCAAACTTGGTGACAATTTTAAGATATAAAAACTTAATAAAGGTAACCAATATAGTAATTGGTAGTAAACATAGGTAACTATATGCTTATAAATTTTAAACTGACATACCTCAGTATTTGTATCGAAGCTGAAGGCGTTGTTGATTTTGTATGATATTTTCGATCTTATAGATGCGTTGCGACAACAGGTTTCTTCTTCTCCGATTACGTGTTGCGTCGCGACAGGATGCTTCGTTTTCTCCAATATCAAAGTTGTGTCTCGACAAAAGATTTTGTCTTCTTTGATTGATTTGGCGTTGATCTGTTATTCCGATATCAAAGTTGCATGTTTACTCAATTTATTTAAATCATGAATGGAGGGATTAGGAAATTAGAGGCTGGAGATTAGGACATTTGATATGCTTTCTAGAGCAGTGTATATCAAGTTGTTACAGTTATAGAGGGATTTGTTTAGTAACTGCCGGATATGGCAATATTTCCTTGTTTTTAGGATTTTGAAAATATATTGTGGAATTAATTTCTCTAATTTGTACTCTTTTTGTAATTATTTTATTTGTGCACTAATTTTGTAATTTGTTATTAATTGTTGTATATAACTATAAAGAACCCTAAAAAATAAGAGGCCCGTGACTAAGGTTGAGCCGAATCGGCTCGACCTGCGGGCCATTTTTTTTTTAATAAATTAAAACACCATATGTGAGATGATTCTTTGATGTTTTTGGAAGATCAATGAAATAAGTATCTGCAGCAGAGATCCTCGAGTTTTGGCAATGACATCCAGACTTGTAGCTTGATCACCGACTTTCGTATTCATGCCCCTTTCAGCCATAAACTCGAAAGGCGAAAGCTACACATCAATTTATTTTAATATAAATCATGCAGTAAAACTAGAACTGAAAGAGCACTGGGAAGAGAAACGAAGCTGATAACATCAACCCACAAAAGTAAAAGATATAAAAGAAATAATGAATTAGTGAAATCATAAGAAAATAATTGGTTAAATGCTTAAAGCTAATTAAAGATATTAAAGCAGCAACAACACTTCACTCTTATATACTCATAATAAGGAGTCCTACATGTACTAAAACAAAAAAGTTAATCATGAAGCTTCTTTTACCTTTAATTAATAACTAATAAGTAAAGTTAATCATGAGGTCTGAGATGCTGATTGGGAAGAGTTTAGGATTTGTTTTATAGAAAACCCTTTCTAAGTCCCAAAGTAAGTAATTGGGTTTGACCGGAACATGGACCAATAGAATATCTGATCAAACAACAAGAAAATAGAAATAGTACTAGTATTAAGGCACTTAGTATCTTGAAGTCAAGAACTTACAGCAATGGATACTTGAAAGTTGAATCATTTGACCATCCGTTTCATCAAGGACGGAGCCAGGAATCCTCCTTTATCCGGGCTACAGCTTCCAACAACCCCTTTCCTCACAGCCCCTGGTTAACGACGAATGCAAAGGACCAAGGAGAATAGGAAGAATTGAATGAGTAACTAATAACCCGGGCTACAGCCCTTCCTCCTTCACAGTTCTATTATATCTCTCGAACTGATTTTCTCTGTTAGAGAAATTTTCCTCCTCATAACCCCTCCTCCTTCACCTGGGCTACAGCCCACCCTAGCCCATGAGTGGCTCCGCCCTTGCGTTTCGTGCTCCTTAAAGTAGATTTAGATGGTGGAGGGCCTAGAGGCAAGAGAGATTATGACTATGCGTAATTATGTTTAATGGATAAAACAAAAAGTATGGAAAAGAGACGGAGTGAGAAATAAAAAGTATATATTAGATTTAAAATAACAAATATTTTTAACTTAGTTGGTTTGATTATTTATTCTAGAAAATTAGAGGCCTTGAGTTCAATTTTTCTTGAGATCATTATTTTGTAAAAAAAATAAAAAACCTACAGGCAAATTGGGTCACCCGCGGAACGGATCAAAAATAGACAAGGCTAAAATGACCTAGTGTTTTTATGGGTTAAAATTCTTAAGCTCGTGAGCTAGTTTTTGGCCGTCGGCCGCGGGTCAGGCTGACTCGTGGGCTCGAACCTCTTTTACCAGATCTAACAAATAGAATGAATTATTTTATTTTTAATTTTATTTTATCCTTTTTTAATTTTTTTTATTCTATTTTTTCACTAATTTTATTTCTACAAACAAAACATAGCGAAAGGGGAATGAACAATGATGTTATCGGGTAGTTTTTAGGCTCTATTAATGGACTTTTAAACTTGATTCGTTAAATGTTCTATGGAATCTTGGTACAGTTCATTCTAGTGTATAATTGTGTTCAAGCTTGGATAGTAAAAGTTTGGAATGTATAGCTCACAAGTTCAGCTCTTAGAAAATCCGAGCATATATAATCAAAAACATTCTGTATATTTATAACAAATATAAAAATAAATAAATGACCCCCTTTCAAATTAGAGACCAACCTATACCCCTTAAATCTAAAAAATATTCATGAGTAAATATGCTACTTCGGTATCGCAAAAAGAGACTGTAAAATAGGCCATTTGTAATAATCAAGAATTTGTAAATAATATTATTAATGAAAATAAGAAATATGTATTTATGTGGTTACATGTGTATATGTGTTTATGTGATGAGGAGAATATGAAGATAGTAAATTCAATGAAATTAAATCATATATGAATTTAAAAGGAGTTAAGATGAAAATTATAAATTATGAGAATGTGTGACAAGCTAAGTTATAAATCAACTAAACTTGAATATTAAGCCTTTTATGGGATAATTATGATAATGAATTAATTAAGAGTTTAATTAATTCATGGAAGATGATTAATATAAATTTATTATGATAATTAAATGAACTATGGATTAAGTTTATAAAAAAGAATAAGTGAGTCCATGTATTTTGAGAATAAGTTTAGTGGCAATTAAAATAGATTAGCCCAATAAATGAGTGCATTAAGGTGGGAATTGATTGGCCCAATCTTTTGTATGGTAATAGGATTGGTGGAAGGATTAATCAAGTCCAAGTTTAGTTTATAATTAAGTTAATGTAAGCCCAATGGGAGGTTCAAACTATAGTCCAATCAATTGATCCAAATTAAGGGTCCATTTTCTAGAAGATTGGAAGTTAAATGGAAAAAAAAATAAAATAACATACAGTACTCCCTCCCCCAAGAATCCGGCCATTAAGGTCTTTCTAGGCTTCATAATGCTTTGTTTTTTATAAAAAAAAAAAAAAAAATCCCATGTGAAGGTAATTATGCCTAGGAGCATGGCTAAAGTGAGGTTTGGTAAATACTTTTTACCAAATTCTTCTTAACCAATGGTTAATGCTATGAAATACATGTATTTTTACATGTATATGGATTGTATATGTATAAGAATTTTCCTATAAATAGAAGTTCTCAAGTAATTTGGCAAATGTACTTTCCACATATTAAGTTTAAGCATAGAAAGGAAAGAGTGAGCTTGAGAGAAATTAGCAAAACCTAGAAGAAGAAAAAAACTCTTGCATTTTGGTAGATCAAGTGAGGTCTAGCAAGGAATGAGAAGGTAGAGAGTTACTTGAAGTTCATTTCAAAAAGAAGAAAAGCTTCAAGGAGGTATAAACAATCTCTAAACCTAAGTGTTTATTTAAGTTAGTATGTTTTAGTTAGTAGTATAGATATATTTATGTTTGTTATGGGAGTTGTGATGACCCGAAAATTTATAAAGTTGATAAAGATAATCTGAAATGATTTATATAATTATAGAATACAATAATCCTTAGATAAGGAAGTAGAAGATAGATGTTTCAGTAAAAATGAGGGTATTAATGAAATCGAATGCCACTAAAGGTTAAGATATAAAACTTAGCACTAGTAAATTGATAAATAATTAAGGAAAAGAGTGAGAGTTCTATTGTTAAAACTGATCAATACCGATGTATAATCAGGTAATACTAAGCCAAGGCAAGTCAATTGAGACTTAGACTAAGAAAGAGTCATGCCACGAGAGGGATACGACAGAGTAATTGAAACGATAGGCAATGTAATACCTAAGATAAGACAAATCGATAAGATTATTTGAATAGATAGATGATGTAACGTCCCCAAAATCCCCGCGCTTTCGATGCGGTGGACCTTGTGCGTTAATTTCGTACATCTATCAACTTAACCAATGATCTCATAATCATATTGGTTGAATTAGTCTTATTTTAGACTATACATTAAAAAATTTCTCTTAACTTTGTCCCTGGATCTTAACTTGATCTCAGTCTCATAAGTATACAAGTATCAACTTGTATTTCATCTGTATAAATGGATAAAATCATATATAACGGTCTAATTTTAACCTTAGGATTTAAATATTCTATAACTTTACATGTTTCAACATCCACGGTATTAAATCATTAGGACGGCTCTTGGGAACAGAGAATCCCGCGGTGAATGTTTGTATCTTCACCCGTGATAAATGTTTACATCTTTATCCGTGACAAATGGTTGTATCTTTGTCCGGTGCAAAATTCTCTTTTCGTACAGAACATTACCCAACTAGTTAAAACCCTCATTCGAAACATATTTGTTTATAGTGATATCTCCTCATATCAATAATCTTACTTATATGGTATTTAAAATAGTAATAACGAGTTATACCTGTGTCCGAGGAACCTTAACGATGGATTTGACCAGTCAATATCGCTTAGTCTTGTCTCGGATGTACAACACTCACAAGTTATTTGTCGATCATCATCCAGATAAATAGATCATTATCAATACTATGTTAAGTTTTAACAATTCTAGGTTATATCAAAATAAAGACATAACAACATTCTGTTGATAATAATTTATATCATTCATTCTGTGACGCCCCCAAATCTAGGCTCATACAGCCCAAACTTGAGTCGTCAAAAGACTACAACAAAATTATTACAAGATAGAATAACGTTCAACAATACAGTGTATAATAATACACAACTAAGTCTTCATAATTATTGTCACACTATATACAACATGTGAAGACTACAATAGCTATCACTCGCACCGTCACTCCATTCCCTTGCTAGACCCGGCTACTCTCTCATTTTCTGAAAAACAATGGAACAAAAGAAAGGGTGAGCTCAAATAGCCCAGTAAAGAATATCATGACTAAGATAATGACAAGTAAATTATCGTTAGCCTTCAACAGTTGAGTTCTTGATAGGATATAATAGACTACAAGGTTTGTATCAAAAACTGCAGTTAAATTCTTAAACAATGTTCAGATCAATAATAGCAGCGGAATGAGCAATCTATTAGAAGAATAATGCAGACTATGGTGTCCACTCGCTTCTCTTTTTAGTAAAAATATCATCAACTTTTATCATCTGAAATACCATTAGTCAAGATAATACAAATTCACAGTTCCTGATCATAATCATGCAGATCAACAGTTAATCTTTGCACTACGGGCCAAAGACATTCTGTTGGTTTGCAAAATTATGGCATACATATAATCAAATTATATAAGCGCAACGGAAGCAATAAAAATCAGATTTTAAAATTTTTGTACAAACCAATAACCCGGATCTTTCTTATGCGACTATTATTAATTGAGGAAGGATAAAAGAATTTATACCTTTGTAGAACAAAGCTTCCACGGGTACAAGTTCATCTCCCTTTGATCCATCACGTTCTTCTTCAAATTTACCGATTAGATTCCACCGATCAATGTTAGCTCCCCAAGTGTTGAGCCTCTAGAGGTGATCCACCAAGAGATCTATGAATTAAAGAAGTGGATCTTGGTTTCTCCAAACCATGGGTGGCTAGCCCTAATTCTCTTTCTCTCTCTAACTCTTAGATCTAGAGAATTATGGAGTACTCTCTCTATTCTAATGAAAGAGTGTGTAACCTTGATCTATGATAAGACTCCTCTTATTTATAGATCTAGTCAACCCTCCTAAACTATTTAGGATTAGGGTTTTAATTTAATTCCCAATTTAATTAGGAACTAAATTAATTAATTACAATTCCTAAACCATTTAGGAACTTAATTATTTAATAATGAGAGTACTTCTTATTAATTAATTACTAAACCATTTAGTAACTTAATTAATTATTATTATAATTATAATTCCAAAACTATTTAGGAACTTAATTATTTAATAATAATATTACTACTTATTAATTAATTCCTAAACCATTTAGGAACTAAATAATAATACTAGTAGTAATAATAATAATAGTAATAATAATAATAATAAGACTCCTCTTATTAATTTATAATTAGTATTTCTAAAATACTAAATTATAAATATTAAGCTATTTAATTTATTCTATCACCATAGTATAAATTAAATATACTTAATTTATTATTACAATTATGCCATCCACTTCTAAAATAAATATTACTCTTTTGCGGTGTGACCCTTTAGGTTCTCCATATTAAACCGGTTGTATAATAAATAAATTAGAACAATTCTAATTCATTTATTACGAATTAACTCTTTAATTCAGAATAAATAATTATTCCACAATAAGGGTAAGCCCCCTTAGCGATTAGTCGACTTTCCAGATAATATAGATTTCAACATTTAATCGTAAAAGAACCTTTCAGCAAATAGTTATCGTACAATTCAATCCTTCTACCACACAATGTCCCAATCAAATATAAGACACGGAATTTCTGTCAAATCTTATTTATTTGATTATATGCATTTCAATTCAAAAATATACAACTCTAGTTAATGTAAATTAGAAACTCCTTTCTAATTCCATTCAACCCTGGCCAGGGATTTCTGAGTTGTCACTTATTGAATCGCATAGGACATTCTCTCCCTTTACTGGAAGTGGTAGATCCTTTGTTGACCATTCATCTATCTCCATGTGTACCTTATTATACCCAAGCACATCCTTTGATATACCAATAGGTCTTAAGGAATATGTCAAAGTATAACTTAGTACACACAAGATACTAAGATGATCTCAAGTCTAAGGATCACTTGTACGACTATCACATAAGGAACTCCTATTGACAGACGAGTAAAACTCCATTAGGTGTTCCTTGAGCGAGTCACGTTCAGTGAACTTATTCTCTAATAAGCACCTACATAGTTGTTTTAGTGTCTCTACACAAATGATTATGAGATCAATCATCCTCTTCATAAGAGCAAGCATAGTATGTACCAATCTATCCGGATCTACTAATCCCCATTTTAGTGATCCAACGATTAGGAACAATTTTAGTTTTGAGCTATCTTGAATTTAGATCTCATTAGCATGATCCTCATCATGGTTCTAAAAGCATTGCTCGAAAACTATGGGTTTATCCATTTGATTAATTCAAGTAATTAATTATGAATAAAGAAATGCCTTGATACTTTTATTAATAAATGAACAAGATTACAAAGTATATGTTTATCACATCAAATGTGATTGGCTTGAGGGCATACTACTTTCAATCTCCCACTTGCACTAAAGCCAATCGCCCTTTGGTATCCCTATACCATTCTTCTCTAAGTGGCGTACAAATTGCTTAGTAAATGCTTTAGTTAATGGATCTGCAATGTTGTTCTAAGAGTCTACCATCTTTATGGTGTCGTCTCCTTTTCAATGATTCATCTAATCATATAAAAGTGCCGCAACACATGTTTGGATTTCAGATGAGACCTAGGTTCCTTGGCGAATTAAACTCCTTTAATGTTAGGAACCATTATAAGTTCTGTAATGAACTTGTTTAACCAAACAATCACCTTTGCAGCTTCACTTATAGTTATTTACTATGTCTTTGTCACTAAATCAACAACTCTTTGCTGTTTGGAACTTTTCCAACTTACTACAGCACTGTTCATGGTAATCATATTACCTGAAACAGATATGTTGTTATCTTGGTTAGTCTGAAGAAACTTGAGTTTGTCAAACCCTCTAGTCTTATATCAGACCCATCATTAGAAACTATTTCTAATGTTCTTCTCCAGAATTGAACTGATATCTGCGTATCATACATAAGCAACATCAAGTCTAGTACATTTCAACGAATCAATGTACGTCCCTTGGGTCAAGCCGAACATCCTTTATGATCTATCTCTATAGACCTTTATCTTGAATAGAATGTTAGGATGTTTCACCCAAGTCCTTACAGGAGAAGTTTTTAGACAACCACATCTTTACTGATTGTAGCATCGGTATGTCATTCCTTATCGATATTATATCAACATATAATACTAGGAATGTCACAGTGCTCCCACTAACCTTTGTACACACTTGGTTCATCCTCGTCTTTGATAAAATCAAACTCTTTTGATTGTCTCATCAAAACGGATGTTCCATCTTCGAGAAATTTGCTTCAATCCATAATTGGATCGTAGTAGCTTTCATACTTGATTTACTCCATCTCTATGGAGATAAATCATTTTGTATAGTAAGCTGCAACTGCAAGTAAAATCCGAATGGATATATGCATTTTCACTAGTGAAAAATTTCATATAGTCAACTCATTGACCTTGTTTGAAATCTTTTTACCACTAGTTAGGTCTTATAGGTCTTCACCTAGCCATCTGCTTTAGTCTTTTTCCAAAGACCCATTTCGGATTTTATGGTCATCAGCCATTTCTCTTGAGTATCTAATACTCATACCTCATCGTATATATCTGGATCATCATCCACTATGATGCGTACCTTATCATCATCCGCTATGATGAATCCATACCATTAAGGTATCTTCGGTACTAAACCAGATTTACGACTTGGTTGTGGTACAATAGGTTTATCTACTTGTACAGATTCCTTCACTTGATCTATAGTGTTTTGTGGTTCTTGAACTTCTTCAAGATCTATTTTACTCCCACTAACCCTTTAAGGAAAAACTCATTTTCCTATAAGGCAGCGTGTTTCAAACAAACACCTTTTAGTTAGTCGGATTATAGAAGTGATACCCTAAACTTTCTTTAGGATATCCCACAAGTTTACACTTATCAGATCTTGTCCCTAGCTTATCTTTGTCAAACCTTTTGACACAAGTTGAACAGTTTAAATCTTAACATGCTTAAGACTTGGTTTCCTCCCTATCCATGACTCATATGAAGTCTTAGGGAAGGAATTTGAAGGTATCTTATTTAGTAGATATGCGATCGTTTCTAGAGCATAACCCTAGAAGGATACTGGAAGATCGGTAATACTCATTATGGATCATCACCATGTCCATTGTGAGAATACCATTTCGCTTGAGATGATCTAGAAACTTACTGCTTTAAGTATTCCCTTCTCGATCTAATCGAAGAACTTTAATACTTTTGGCATTTAGTTTCTATACTTCACTTTTGAATTCCTTGAACGTTTCAAATGATTTGGATTTGTATTTCATCAAATACATATATCAAAATCTAGAATCATTAGTGAAAGTAATGAATGAATACCCTCCTATTGCATTTGTTGTCATAGGTCCCACACACCACTGTGTGTACCATCTCTAACAACTCCGTAACTCGCTCTCCATGTCTACTAAATGGAGATTTAGTCATATTATCCATGATACAAGATTCACAAGTTGTATTTGATTCATAATCTAAAAGCTTTAAAAGCTTATCTTAATACAACTTGTTTAGTCTTGTTTCATTAACGTGACCAAGTTAACAGCATTGCATGAAGGTATGATTCATATCATCTTTTTGTTTTTAGTTTGTTCAATTTGAAATAATTTTCATGTAAGTCAAGTATACAAAATCCATTAAGTAATCAACCAGTTCTAAATAAAACATTATCATTATAAACAGAACAACGATTGTTCATTATTATAATGTCAAAAAACCCTTCCTTGTCATCACATGGAACTGAAATAATGTTTCTAAGAACTGGAATATAGTAACAACTTACTAACTTAATAGGCTTGCCCGTAGGCAGTGCTAAACTATAAGTTTCCATGGCTAATTCAGCAACCTTTGCTTCATTCCCCAGCACAGAATTACTTATCCTTTGTTTAGCTTTCTACTTCTGTTTAGTCTCTGCAACGACTTGCATATGTGAGACCACCATCCGGTATCTAATACCTAAGTAGAAACTTGACTTATAGAAAGTTTTATTTTATTGTGAACAAATCTATATTTGTAGCTGAAGCTTCATTAAACTTCTTCTACTTAACTACTACAACTCTCTTGTAGTTGTTCTTCCAGTGTCCCAGCTTATCGCAATGAAAGCAAACTGCTTTGCCCTCGGGATCACTTTTATTTATGTCCTTTGTTTAGCCTTTCTTTTGCCTTCTACTCTTTCTGACTCCTCAGAAATACCTTTGGCCATCTTCCTTCGCTTAGAAGATTCATCTACGAGTAAGACTTGGTTTTACTAGGAAAGAAAGTGACTCTCAACAGTCTTCAACATATTTAAGCAAATCAGTTAAACTGACTTCTAGCTTATTAATGTTTGAAGTTCACAACATATTGTGAATTAGAGTCAGTGAGTGACTGCAAGATCGAATCTTGACTCAACTCTCCATCCTTGACAAAACCTGTTGTCCTAATTGATCAATCCAATTGATCATCTTTAGGACATGTGTCTTTTACTGTAGTGTCATTGGTTATTATAGATCGGAAGAGCTCCTTAGATATCTTATATCTAGTTGACCTATTTTGCTCACCATACAACTATTGAATGTGCAGCAATATAGTAGGTGCATCCATTTTCTCGTGTTGACGTTGTAACTCGATACTTATGGATGCGAGCATGATGCATTGAGCCACCTTTGCATCATCTTGCCATTTAAAATAGCAATCTCTTCCTCAGAGGCTTAGTCTACAACGTTTGTAGGAATAGACAAATTAAGGACATTTGCTAGCTTTTCAGCATTGAGAACTTTTCTCAAATTTGTTTAATCAATCTGAACAATTCAGTTCGATTAATTGTTAGCATACATTATGCTATGCAGTGTTAGTGAATTAAACATAACAATATTCTTTAAGTGAATTAATAACAACATTAACATGCATTCAATTTATTAATTACCAAAATAAATTAGGTCTTTATTTAAAATGGTATCTCCCACTATTTTCATCAAACTATATTACCCTCCTTATATAGTTCGGCAAATCTAGTTAAAGATTTGCTAGTGAGAATAAGGATCATATTTCAAATGTATATAGCCTTGTGTGACACAACAAACGATATATAAATAAATAGGTAGACAACTCTTGTCAATTACATCAATATGTAACTCCTTTTATTTTGCCTCTTAGATTATTATGATCATGTGTGACACATCCAAATCAAAATTATCCAAGTTAAGTCCAACCTAGCATTTTCTTATATTAGAAGAGAAAAAGACCGTCCTTGTGTGACACAACAAAACAGTAATGTTCAATTCTTTTTATAAACATCAAATGTGATAAAACAACATCTCAAAAAATTAATATAAGCCTTGTGTGACACAACAAACTTATAATGATTATTTGATACTCTATCGTTTTACCATGCTAGAAGGCGACGTTCGATATTTTTAATAAATATCTTTGAACGTTACAACTTAATATTATGAGTAGTAGAATAAATATTAGAACAATTCTAATTTTATTTAATTGAATTAAACTCCTTTAATTCATGAATTAAACATTTTAATTCATTTTATAAATAATATTTATTCTACATCATGAGGGGTTTATTAATATTAATTGTCTCATCTTGTTTAGCGCACATGCACATATATATATAAAATACGCGTCATATTAATTAACATGCGAAGCATGTTTGATAATATATAATATATATAAATAAGCATGCACATATAGAATACTATATTCTACTTGGATTGATTATGGACTTTGATTCTAGTTTGGTTTATTCGAGCCACCAAATAAACCAAATGGTCAAACCTAGGGTGCAAGAATAAATTAAATTAAATGTAACTATTACATTTAAATTCGGGCTCCATTACAAACGGGTCTTCATGCGCTCCTTGCTTCTTTGCTCCAATTCTTCAAAATAATTCTAACTAATCCTATTACAAATTATTTACAATAAATAGAAACCTTGATCAACAGTCAAGGGGAATTACATAGGAGGGAGATAGAATTATACATAAGAAAAATTAGAAAGACGAGGTACGCAGACCCCATTTATTAAAACCCATTCATTCATGCATTTAATTTAAAATTAAATCCAATCACATTGGTCAATAGTCCATAATCAATCCCATTTATTATCATATATATCAACATATATATTAATAAATAATATTCATCTCATGAATTAAATAAAACATTCCATATATGTATTGGTATCATTTAATGGGCAATTAAAGTTGCACGAAATCTAATTTCATATTTAAAATAAACCTTTTATTTTAATTATAAAATCATGTAAAAATAAACTATTTATTTTTATTATATTTTTGTAATTTTTGGATTTTTAAAATTACCCAAAATAAACCTTTTATTTTTATAATTTAAAAATCTGCTCAAAATTACAAAATAATTGAAAATCCTGAAATTGCAATATTACAAAACTGCCACTCAAAAATCGGATTTTACAATATTACAAAACTGCCACCGCGCTTCGCAATTTACCAAATTGCCACTAAGCTTAGTACCCGCGCATTGCGCGCCGACAGCCGCACCCGCACCAGCGCAATGCGCATGACCAGCGACCCGCGCCTCGCGCGCCTGTGCCTTGCCATCGTCCGCGCCTCGCGCGCCCAGCGTCCGGTCCGCGCCCAGCGTCCGGTCCGCGCCATGCGTGCCTAGTTCGGTCCCCGCGCAATGCGCGCCAGTGTAACCTCTGCGCAATGCGCGTACGACTGTAGCAGTTTGGTTACTGTAGCACCGCGAGTTTTTTTTTTTTTTTTTTTTTTTCTTTCAAAGCACGATTTTTGCAATTAATTTTCAAAACCCATGATTCTATACAACAAATTATGCCCAATAAATTATTCTAAACATATACCCATACATATATGAAATTAAAATAATTAATAATTCGCATAAGTTTGGCTCTTGATGCCACTGTTGGTTTGCAAAATTATGGCATACATATAATCAAATTATATAAGCGCAACGGAAGCAATAAAAATCAGATTTTAAAATTTTTGTACAAACCAATAACCCGGATCTTTCTTATGCGACTATTATTAATTGAGGAATGATAAAAGAATTTATACCTTTGTAGAACAAAGCTTCCACGGGTACAAGTTCATCTCCCTTTGATCCATCACGTTCTTCTTCAAATTTACCGATTAGATTCCACCGATCAATGTTAGCTCCCCAAGTGTTGAGCCTCTAGAGGTGATCCACCAAGAGATCTATGAATTAAAGAAGTGGATCTTGGTTTCTCCAAACCATGGGTGGCTAGCCCTAATTCTCTTTCTCTCTCTAACTCTTAGATCTAGAGAATTATGGAGTACTCTCTCTATTCTAATGAAAGAGTGTGTAACCTTGATCTATGATAAGACTCCTCTTATTTATAGATCTAGTCAACCCTCCTAAACTATTTAGGATTAGGGTTTTAATTTAATTCCCAATTTAATTAGGAACTAAATTAATTAATTACAATTCCTAAACCATTTAGGAACTTAATTATTTAATAATGAGAGTACTTCTTATTAATTAATTACTAAACCATTTAGTAACTTAATTAATTATTATTATAATTATAATTCCAAAACTATTTAGGAACTTAATTATTTAATAATAATATTACTCTTATTAATTAATTCCTAAACCATTTAGGAACTAAATAATAATACTAGTAGTAATAATAATAATAGTAATAATAATAATAATAAGACTCCTCTTATTAATTTATAATTAGTATTTCTAAAATACTAAATTATAAATATTAAGCTATTTAATTTATTCTATCACCATAGTATAAATTAAATATACTTAATTTATTATTACAATTATGCCATCCACTTCTAAAATAAATATTACTCTTTTGCGGTGTGACCCTTTAGGTTCTCCATATTAAACCGGTTGTATAATAAATAAATTAGAACAATTCTAATTCATTTATTACGAATTAACTCTTTAATTCAGAATAAATAATTATTCCACAATAAGGGTAAGCCCCCTTAGCGATTAGTCGACTTTCCAGATAATATAGATTTCAACATTTAATCGTAAAAGAACCTTTCAGCAAATAGTTACCATACAATTCAATCCTTCTACCACACAATGTCCCAATCAAATATAAGACACGGAATTTCTGTCAAATCTTATTTATTTGATTATATGCATTTCAATTCACAAATATACAACTCTAGTTAATGTAAATTAGAAACTCCTTTCTAATTCCATTCAACCCTGACCAGGGATTTCTGAGTTGTCACTTATTGAATCGCATAGGACATTCTCTCCCTTTACTGGAAGTGGTAGATCCTTTGTTGACCATTCATCTATCTCCATGTGTACCTTATTATACCCAAGCACATCCTTTGATATACCAATAGGTCTTAAGGAATATTTCAAAGTATAACTTAGTACACACAAGATACTAAGATGATCTCAAGTCTAAGGATCACTTGTACGACTATCACATAAGGAACTCCTATTGACAGACGAGTAAAACTCCATTAGGTGTTCCTTGAGCGAGTCACGTTCAGTGAACTTATTCTCTAATAAGCACCTACATAGTTGCTTTAGTGTCTCTACACAAATGATTATGAGATCAATCATCCTCTTCATAAGAGCAAGCATAGTATGTACCAATCTATCCGGATCTACTAATCCTCATTTTAGTGATCCAACGATTAGGAACAATTTTAGTTTTGAGCTATCTTGAATTTAGATCTCATTAGCATGATCCTCATCATGGTTCTAAAAGCATTGCTCGAAAACTATGGGTTTATCCATTTGATTAATTCAAGTAATTAATCATGAATAAAGAAATGCCTTGATACTTTTATTAATAAATGAACAAGATTACAAAGTATATGTTTATCACATCAAATGTGATTGGCTTGAGGGCATACTACTTTCACATTCAATATAACACCAACGGTCATGATTATACCAGATTCAGCCCTTGGTCATAATCATACCAAACAACAGTTCATCTTTGCACTACGGGCCAAAGAGAACATTCACCACGTGCCATAAAAGACACCGAACAGATGTATCGCCTTTAACCTATTATATCGCCTTTAACCTATCATCTGTTCAACAATTATATCGCATCTGTGCCCCCGGCCACAGATATTCACAACAACTTGAATTTGGATGATTAGAATGATATAAATGATGAACAGAAGAAACAGGATAAACAATAAGTATCAGAAGTTTACTTTGTACAGATTCAAATAATGTCCAAATTGTCAACATGATGTGGAGTGAAATTTAAAAATGATATTCAAGATCCACAGTTCAGAATAACGGTTACAGTTCAATAGAAAGGTCCACGTAAATAGGATGGTTCAATTGAAATGATGAAGTGCAACTATTATGGAACATATAATATTTTCAGGAATTATAGAAGCAATAGTTCCATAATAAGTTTCGATTTAGGTGTATGAAAGAAAATAATATCCCTTACCGTAGCAGGTTTGATTAACAAAATGTGAAGGAAATTAATATCCCTTACCATAGTAAGTTTGAATAATGGAAGATGAAAAAGATGGTATCCCTTATGAGTATAAAGGAAATTAATATCACTTACGAATATGAAAGAAAATGATATTATAAACGAATATGCAATAAAAGTGTCATGTGATAATTCGTGTAAACAAATTATTTCCACAAGAGACAAATAAGAAATGAATACAAAGAGTAATTCACCAAACATGCGGTAATCCGCGTAGTCAGGTTATTCTCAGAGATTAATAAGGAATGAATACGAAAGGTTATTCACCAACAGGCGATAATCCGCACCGTAAGGTTATTCCCACAATTTAATAAAAATTGAATACGAAGAGTCATTCACCAAACAGGCGATAATCCGCACCATAAGGTTATTCTCAGAGATTAATAAGGAATGAATACGAAAGGTTATTCACCAACAGGCGGAAATCCGCGCCGTAAGGTTATTCCCATAAATTAATACATGGAAATAAATGACATATCTTATGAGTAAGAAAGAAACGATATTATTTTCGAGAATCAAATAATGATAATCCTTTACCTTAACACGTGACTGGATATTGATTTAAATGAGGTTGATTAACTTGAACAGTACACGTACACTTATAAATCTTCACAAATACTCAAGATGACTTAAGCACACTTAGAGAAAACTTTCACAAGAAGTATTTAGAGAGAGAAAGAAAGAACAAGTAAGGAAGTTTATGAAAAATCCTTAAGTTAAGGCCTCTATTTATAGCCAAAAATCTTATCATAACCAAGATTTCCTAATTTAATCCAAACCGTTCATTTCAAGATAATGTTTAATCCATACCATTCATTTCATCTTTTAACATAAACCATTCATTTAATTATCATCTTTTAATCTACATCATCTATTTCAAATTCTATATTATCTTTAATCTATACCATTCATTTCATCTTTTAAGATTTCCTTAATCTAAACCATTCATTTAAAGATCATCTTTTAATCTACACCATCCATTTTAAATTCTATATTATCTTTAATCTATACCATTCATTTTATATCACCTAACTTTATATTATAAACAAATAACTGTCGACGCCGGGATTTTCGTCGTCTCGTTTTTTAATAATAAAAATGCCCTTTTCCAATTTTAGCCTTTAGATTAAGATGTGACTTTTGAAAAGGGTCGGCTTAATGTCGACGGGTTTTGAAAGATCGATTTTTTATGAGCCAATTGACCAGAGTCGCCAGTTGGTATATTTGAAATGGATGTACCAACTCATCCGAGTTTGTTTTCGTAATCGCTGGCTCATATGTGACTCCGAGTTAATTGGTCCGCAAACCGAGATTCATAGAGTTCGGGGGCTTGCTTAAGCGAGGGGAAGGTGTTAGGCACCCCCCCACTTCCGTGAAACACGGTTACCGCAATCTCGATGTTTCCCTATCCTTTTAAATCCTAAAGTATGTGTGTGTGTGTGTGTGTGTGTGTATGTGCCTAAATAAATGTCGTTGAAAGGCTTTACTTTGAAAGTGCTTCAGAATCTCGTTAACCCTATGCACGAAGGATTTGACTTAATCGAAAAGTTCATTTTTATTGCTTTTTTGTTTTGATAATAAAACCGATGATATTTGTAAAAACATATTTTTCAAACCCTTCGTCAAATAGGAATAGAGCTCATCCGACACTTACAATTTAATTTAGCCTACGAGTGATCTAATATCCTACTTTGATTGATTTTATGAAAATCTTTATCTTTTCATTCAAAATTCGTTTTCTCATGTCGAAAGGGAAAACCAAGCATCAAAATAACGTTGGAGCTATTTGTGGGCATGTAAGCCGTCTAAATAGCCCCAAACGCCCACAATCACATATTTCATTATCACGGGGCCTTAAACCCGATTTTCGACTCGATGTCGTTTTAAGGCCCAAAAATTTACATATTTACATAAAGGTGCATCGCGATCGTTACATACGTAAAAGCTAGAAAATAAACTAAAGGGATATCATCGGGAGGTTAGGAGGAGATTCTATCCGCAATAAATCCTCTCTAACCGTCCCTAATCCATAGATCCCAAAACAAATATCCACTACATTGGATCTAACTTTCAAATACACTAAAACAAACTATTTAAATAGCAATGCACCAAATATTTTCGGATCCACAGAAGATCCACCCAACAAACACAATAAGAACAAAATAAAACTAGATCTACAAGATTTGATATATCAAACACAACGACGCTATGAAACTCGGATTTTTTACATTCCAAATGATGAAATAGATGATTCAACACTTGGAAACCAAAATAGGATACAAAGATTGTACAAAGGATGAAGAAATCTCACTCTTTGGAACAAACCCGTGGGTTTCTCTCTCTAGAATCTCGTTTCTCTCTCTACATTTCCGCCATTTTCTTCTTCTCCCGCGAGCTCTCTCTCTCTAAAAATCTATTTTTCCTCCTCTCTCTTTCTTCTCGGACGCAGATCTGGACGCTTAATAGAGTTCCGAAGGCAGCCGCAGGTGCAACTGCGGCTGGCCGCAGGTGCATCTGCGGCTGACTTCGCTGGCCGCCCGCGCCGAACCTCGGCTGTCGTGTGCCGTCCTCGAGCCGCGAACCTGCCCCTTTGTCGGTGGCCGCAGGTGCATCCGCGGCTGTCCGGCTTGCTTTTCTCGATTTCCGTGCCGCGCGGTCTTAATTCACCAATTTCTGCGGTATTATTTCGGAAGGCTGTATTTTTGCGATTCGGAAATCCCTGGGAAACGTGCCATATTGTTCTGGGAGGCTAGTTCGGAGGGCTGCGACTTGATATAGAATTTGATAATTGTGCCTGGCTTTCAGGGGGCGCTGCCCCCTTTCCACCCCCGCCAGCTCACCGGCGAGCTGGGCAGCCGCTCGCTCACCGGGGAGCGAGACCCCCGAACATCGTAAGCGGAGTGGCCATTAGTCGTCCTTTGTGGTCAGCTCAAGTTTTCTGGGTCAACTGTTCGCCTCGCCTCAAGTGACCGGATGCTCGTTGTCCGTTGTGGCGGCTTTGACCGTAAATCGCTGGAGTGGCTTTGTGTTGGGGTCCACCATTCTTTCCGCATGTCGGGTCAAATGACAATTTTGTCCTCCTGCCAGGGTTAGTAGAGAAATGCAAAATTTGGGTGTCTACAGCTGCCCCTCTTTATCATGTCTATGGAATAAAATATGAAATGGACATGATAAAGAAGTAGGCACCCGATGCATGAAAATGCCAAATATATTTAACGATGTCGCCCATACGTTAAGATGATGCGATGTCACATTTAATATGCTCATGTAGAGGCTATTCTCAAAGTTACGAATGAACACTACCCGGGTCTTGTCTCCGGCGGGTCATTTTGAAAGGTCAGGTATCGTCTCTGACGGATCAATTTTGGGATGGTCAGGTATCATATCTGACGGGTCGTCTTTGAATTGGGTCAGGTATCGTATCTGACGGGTCGTTTTTGAATGGGTCAGGTATTGTATCTGACTGGTCGTTTTTTGTTTGGTCAGGTCTCGTATCTGACGGGTCGTTTTTCAATTGGTCAGGTCTCGTATCTGACGGGCCATTTTTTGGTTTGGTAAGGTCTCGTATCTGACGGGTCGTTTTTTCAATTGGTCAGGTCTCGTATCTGACGGGTCATTTTTTGAATGGGTCAGGTGTCGTATCTGACGGGTCGTTTTTCAATTGGTCAGGTCTCGTATCTGACTGGTCGTTTTTTCCAATTGGTCAGGTTTTGTATCTGACTGGTCGTTTTCGGTTTGGTCAGGTCTCGTATCTGACGGGTCGTTTTTTCAATTGGTCAGGTCTCGTATCTGACTGGTCGTTTTTTCAATTGGTCAGGTCTCGTATCTGACTGGTCGTTTTTTCAATTGGTCAGGTTTTGTATCTGACTGGTCGTTTTCGGTTTGGTCAGGTCTCGTATCTGACGGGTCGTTTTTTCAATTGGTCAGGCCTCGTATCTGACTGGTCGTTTTTTCAATTGGTCAGGTATCGTATCTGACGGGTCGTTTTTCAATTGGTCAGGTATCGTATCTGACGGGTCGTTTGAATTGGTCAGGTATCATTTCTGACGGGTCGTTTTTTCAATTGGTCAGGTATCGTATCTGACGGGTCGTTTTTTCAATTGGTCAGGTATCGTATCTGACGGATCATTTTTTCATTTGGTCAGGTATCGTATCTGACGGGTCGTTTTTCAATTGGTCAGGTATCGTATCTGACGGGTCGTTTTTCAATTGGTCAGGTATCGTATCTGACGGGTCGTTTTTTCAATTGGTCAGGTATCGTATCTGACGGGTCGTTTTTCAATTGGTCAGGTATCGTATCTGACGGGTCGTTTGAATTGGTCAGGTCTCGTATCTGACTGGTCGTTTTTGAAATGGTCAGGTATCGTATCTGACAGGTCGTTTGAATTGGTCAGGTATCATTTCTGACGGGTCGTTTTTTCAATTGGTCAGGTATCGTATCTGACGGGTCGTTTTTTCAATTGGTCAGGTATCGTATCTGACGGGTCATTTTTTCATCTGGTCAGGTATCGTATCTGACGGGTCGTTTTTCAATTGGTCAGGTATCGTATCTGACGGGTCGTTTTTTCAATTGGTCAGGTATCGTATCTGACGGGTCGTTTTTCAATTGGTCAGGTATCGTATCTGACGGGTCGTTTGAATTGGTCAGGTCTCGTATCTGACTGGTCGTTTTTGAAATGGTCAGGTCTCGTATCTGACGGGTAGTTTTGAATTGGTCAGGTCTCGTATCTGACGGGTCGTTTTGAATTGGTCAGGTCTCGTATCTGACGGGTCGTTTTTTCAATTGGTCAGGCCTCGTATCTGACTGGTCGTTTTTTCAATTGGTCAGGTATCGTATCTGACGGGTCATGTTTGGACGGTCAGGGGTTTTCACTGACGGGTCATGTTTGGACGGTCAGGAGTTTTCACTGACGGGTCATGTTTGGACGGTCAGGAGTTTTCACTGACGGGTCATGTTTGGACGGTCAGGAGTTTTCACTGACGGGTCATGTTTGGACGGTCAGGGGTTTTCACTGACGGGTCATGTTTGGACGGTCAGGAGTTTTCACTGACGGGTCATTTTGGACGGTCAGTTCTTGTTTCTGACGGGTCGTGTTGGACGGTCAGTTCTTGTTTCTGACGGGTCATTTTGGACGGTCAGGTATTGTTTCTGACGGGTCATTTTGGACGGTCAGTTCTTTTGACTGACGGGTCATGTTTGGACGGTCAGCTTCCTTTGACTGACGGGTCATGTTTGGACGGTCAGTTTTCGTATCTGACTGGTCATGTTTGAACGGTCAGTTTTTGTATCTGACTGGTCATTTTTGGTTTGGTCAGGTATCGTATCTGACTGGTCGTTTTTGGTTTGGTCAGGTATCGTATCTGACTGGTCGTTTTTTGGTTTGGTCAGGTATCGTATCTGACTGGTCGTTTTTGGTTTGGTCAAGTTTTCACTGACGGGTCATTTTTGTAATTGTCGGGTCTCATCTCCGGAATCACTATGTACTATCCTAAATGGACTCGCATCGTATTGTACATCATAAAAATGCAATAATTCTAGAGGAAATTTAAAAGGAAAGCGTACCTGATTAGTTTGTGGGGCCTCCCTGGGATTCGTCCTCGTAAATCGCTTTTGCCAGCCACTTCTTTTGGTTTGACTTGTCATTCTTGGGGTTCGTCCTTGTAAATCTCTCTTGACAGCCGTTGCCTTTGACCTATCATCCTTGTTGATTAGCTGAAGGTGCTTCAGACAGTCGTTTTGCAATTCCTTTATGTTCTATAGATTCTGGGCGCATTGGAACGTGCAAGTTTCCCGCTGCCATGTCCCTCCGATGAATGGCACCGGTATTCGTGTCGCCGACAGTCTCGTACCTGTGATTTTCTTTTCATGCACATTTTTATTTTGATATATATACATGGATGCACGGATGTTATGCTTGGATCAATAGATATGCTGGGCAGGAAATGACCCCTGTTTAGTCAAATGATACAATTTTTCACGTGTCGTTCTTTTGACTACCCAGTTGTGCCATGCCTTATTTGGGAGCACAGTTTCTGGACTTCAAGGTTGGTTTATTGAATCGCATGCCCCTGATCGTTTCTCTGTTGGGGAATTGTATATGTCGTTCTGAATGCCCAATCGACTTATCCCGGGCTCCTCATCCTGCTCACAGATCGTCATGTCTTTGAATTTGGGGTGCAGGGACTTCCTCTTATGCCTAGACTATGGGTTGATATCAAGGTGATCCTCTTGTCATTTGATCGTATGCATTGATAGCTCTTGACTCTCATCTGATTGGGGCAGTCCATTTGGCTTTTTGCGATGACCGACGACCATGTTGCCCTTCCTCGCCTGTTAATCGACGAGCTCTGACGTCAGGAATTATACCGCTCTTGCATATGTTCGCTCGAGTAGCGAGGTAATGTCAACGTGCATCAGACCGAGGTCGTCAAAATCCATTGATGGTCGTGGGGAAAGTTTGTTGAGGAGGAGTCTGATACAGACCTGTGCTCCTTTCATTTCCATGATCTTTAAGATGCCCCAGCCTTTACTCATGTTCTTGTCGAGGATTCGTTTGGGAAGTCATTTCGTTTGTCATGCCGAGTTACGCACACCGATTCATATCCTGCACAAGTAACAAACGCTAAATGCTCGACCGTTCGGGTCGGCGGGGTTAACTCCGATATTACTAAACATTTCAACAGTAGAGCACAAAATGGAATGCTCGTGATTATGCAATTTAGCTCATGTCTGTGATGTTTTCGTTTTATCGTAAAAAAACTGGGCATCGAGATGGATCTCTTTTTTCGTAAATCGTGAGTGGATTAATTTGACATTGAATGAATTGTGAATGTATTAAGTCACTCTCGATTATTATTATTATTATTTTTATTTTATTTTATTTTATTTTATTTTATTTTATTTTTTTTTTTTTTTTTTTCATTTGACGAGTTATGGAATCGTAATAAAACATTTAAGCATTCATGGTCAATATACGTGAGTATGATTTAAATTCAAAACTACCTTCCTTTATCAAAGGTATTCCGTCTTCATTCTCGCTGTCGTTATTCACAGAATTAACGTCATATGGCAAGTGCACTGTGCGATGCATCCTTCAATTAGGGGCCTCTTTTCCGTGACTTTAGATGAGCCTCTCTTCTTTTTTTTTTTCTCTGGTCGAATATTTTTTCTTTTTCTTTTTTTTTTTCGACTCCGCCTTTTCCTTTTCGCGTCCACTCAACTTGTCTCGTTTTCTTAGGCTATTCAGAGTTACCCATTTAACGAGTTTTGGACCAATGACACCCAAACCAGACGGCTTTAGGGCATTGGGTGTAAAGACACCCCTTCGGGTTTACTTGCTCGAGTAACAAAGGCCACGCTTCGATACAAGTTAGGTGGTTTACTGCATTTATTCCTCGTCTGACTCTGTGCAAGATTCGTTTTCTTAGGCTTGAGTTATCCATGTAGCGAGCGTTGGGCCGGTGACTACCAAATCGGACGACCTTAGGGCACCAGGTGTAGAGACACCCTTTAGGCTTAATTACTCGAATAACCCTTGCCACGATTCGAATCTGCTCAGGTCTCTGCAGTCGTAATGCTCGTTTTCTTAGGCTCTAAGTTACCCATGTAACGAGTGTTGGGCCGGCGACTCCCAAATCAGATGACTTTAGGGCGCCAGGTGTGAAGACACCCCTCAGGCTTAATTGCTCGAATAACTCAGGCCACGATTCGAGGCATTTGATTCACTTTTATTTACCCTCCGACTCCGCACCAACCGTCATCATCATCGTCATAGCTTTATACCCCACATCTGAAAGTTGGCGCAAACGCAAAGTGCAGACTTGCCTATGAGGTGGATTCTGCTTCGAACGACACTTCGAAATCAGGTCTTGGTTGAACAGTTTTAATCATCTAATCATACTCACGAGTCTGCTCCACGGATGCTTGTCAGAATTAATTCGATTCCTAACAAGTCAAATAAAACTTTTCTCTTTCCAAAAGTAATGTTAGAGTTAAACTATGTACAGTCTTAATATATGTACATGAAGACAGGAAAGAAATAAATAACTGAGATGAGTTGTATCTTACCTGTGGGTCCTCGTATTCTGAAAGAGCTCTGACTGGAAAGGACCAATTGATCGTGCATCTCGGATGACGTTGTCGTATGCTGACGAGATCGTACCATAGATGTTGAATTGTGCACTACCCTTCCATGGATGATTGATGAATTCCCCAGTGTCGAATCGTCATCGATTTCAAAATTGCCTCAGTCCTGATTGTTGTCAAGGTCATTGATTCGTGGTGTCTTTGACAGGTGGGCTGATGAGATGCTGGGAACCCAAAATCCTTTGCTTTTAATCAGGTAGGAAGTGCACTCCGATGGGTTGACAGGAGAACAGGTTGTCTGGGTCATTGATCGTTAATTGCAAAACTATCGAAGGGTTATATACATTTTTACAAGGATTAGACCGCGCCAAAGTGGCTGCCTACGTACTCCTATAGGAAGAGGAGATCAGGTCTTTCGTAGTTCAGGCATGATAATACACAAGATGGGTTTTCTTTTTTTTTTTTTTTTTTTACAAGAAAACATAACATCATAATGCACAGAAAATAAAACAGGATATAACATTAAGTAGATGATAACGTCCCCACACCCCCTTTTTTTGGGACTCACAATTGTATCCTTGGAATTTACCATTTCATGGTTCGTTGAGGCTTGGCAATCCGTTCGTCGGTGGTCAGGTTCCCCATTGCGGTGATCTCAAGGTCATTTACCATTTTCAGCTCTCCTCTTTCGATAAGATTTTGGATCTTGTGCCGCAACGCCCAACACTCTTCAGTATCATGCCCTGGTGAGTTGGAATGATAGAGGCATATTCGTGTAGGATCGTATCTTTTAGACTTGGGGTCGGTTTGTGGCAGCAACTCCGTAATCTTTCCCCGGCTGATCAGAAGGTGCAATATTTCTGCATTTGATTTGCTCAAAGGGGTGAACTTTCGATCTCTTGGGAATGCTGCTCGATCTTTCCCCTTTGAGGGTTCACCTCTGTCCGAGCGGTTATCAAGGCTCCACTGGTGGGATCGTCTGGCATCTTTATTATTTTCATTTCCCTGCCCTTTCATTCTGTTTTGATCTCCTTCAGTCAGCTGGTTTTCCTGGAAGGGATCCTGGTTTGAGATTTGTTGGTCCTCTTCTTCCGTCTGGTCTCTCAGTAATTGGGTGAAGAGTTGCCTCGTTAGATTATGTTGGTGTACCACCAGGTCTGCTAATTGCTTCATTTGATGCCTGACCAACTTCAATTCTTGCCTAACGACCTTAACCTCCTCTAGACATTCCCATTCAAGGACATTTGTTTCGCTCATTGGGGAGTATTCTTTGATCTTTCGTATGTAATTGCGATTGGGGTCCACCCCGATATTTTCTGACCCAATCATGTTTCCCTTGTCTGTTTCGTATTGTGGCAGATGGTTGGTGTTGACATCTGGTCGTTCAACTACAATGTCCCCCCTATCGATCAAGTGTTGTATCTTATGTTTTAATGACCAACAGTCTTGAGTATCATGCCCAGGAGATCCTGAGTGATAAGCGCATTGTTTGCGGGGGTCAAATCGTTTTCCTCTTGAATCGATGGGCGGAGCTAGCTTAGTGATTTTCTCCTGGGCGACCAATAATGCCAATACGTTCTCGAGGGAATCGCCTAGAGGAGTGAATTTTCGACTTTCTGTTCGTTCAAACTTCCTCTGCCTGCCTGGACCCTGATTGAACGTGGCCTGCTGTTGTAGTTGCAGATGGTTTCCATTTTCCGATGTGGGGGGACCATTGTTCGGTGTCCACGATTGTTCGCTGGATCGGATGGCCTCTTTCATCTGTTTCATCTTTTGGCTGAAATTACTTGCACTTTGGTTCTCGGGAAAAACAATAACTTCCTTCGGCTGCTCGATTTTAGGAATTTCTTGGGTCGTCCCGTTTCCCTGTGATGATGGCCCAGGTGGGTCCTCAGTTTGTGGCCCCGATTTTAACTTAACATGTTCTTTGAGTAATATGGTCAGCTCCGTCATCTGATTTTTCACCGCGTCGAATTCTTCCCGAGATACGGGAGCCGGGTTAGGATTGGGGTTCTCAGCCATTTCGACTGTTGACTCTCTGGCTTTCTTGGATCGGAGACGAGTTTGGGGCGCAATCCTGCAAATAAAATATATCAAGGTTTAGTTTCGGGAAATGATATTTGGCCAGTGCATGCTAAAGCAATTATTTTTTGTATTTTTGGGTTTTGTAATCTTTTTCTGCAAAATAGGGTTAGTATCCCTTTATTTTAACCAAAGTAATGACGTTGTGTAATTTATGATACTCTCCAAGTTGTCCCTGTAAAACAGAGGTTAGTACTTTATTTTGACAAAAGTGGGAGGTACAAAATGTTTGACTAAAGTATGACATTATGTGCGTGAAACGTAAAAGGGTATGAAGAGACTTCCCACGCGTCGGGTTTATCTGAGGCTGACCTACCCTAAGCTTACTCTCGCGGGCTTTTTGGCATGAAGGTTCCCAGATCTTCGCAACATACTAGAAGGGAATAAATCCGATCTTTCAATTGGATTGGATCTGAGTGGATGCTTTTCCTGAGCCTCGCCGGGGAGCACCCCTTTGAGTCCAGTAATCCACATCCGACGGGTTTGCCTCAGGAGGAGGAACTGCTCAACATACATTCATCATTCATTCATCGTTCCTCACCGTATGCATATGATGCTAATAAAGTAAAGCTTTTGAAAAGAAATCGCAATCACACCATTCACATACACGCAAAAAAAGGCAAATTAACGCAAGCAACGCAACCACATATTTTTAGATTTTTAAAGGATAAGAAAACATCGAGATTTTAACGCGGCTTAAGCCTTCTACTGTCCCCAGCGGAGTCGCCAGCTGTCGACGCCGGGATTTTCGTCGTCTCGTTTTTTAATAATAAAAATGCCCTTTTCCAATTTTAGCCTTTAGATTAAGATGTGACTTTTGAAAAGGGTCGGCTTAATGTCGACGGGTTTTGAAAGATCGATTTTTTATGAGCCAATTGACCAGAGTCGCCAGTTGGTATATTTGAAATGGATGTACCAACTCATCCGAGTTTGTTTTCGTAATCGCTGGCTCATATGTGACTCCGAGTTAATTGGTCCGCAAACCGAGATTCATAGAGTTCGGGGGCTTGCTTAAGCGAGGGGAAGGTGTTAGGCACCCCCCCACTTCCGTGAAACACGGTTACCGCAATCTCGATGTTTCCCTATCCTTTTAAATCCTAAAGTATGTGTGTGTGTGTGTGTGTGTGTGTATGTGCCTAAATAAATGTCGTTGAAAGGCTTTACTTTGAAAGTGCTTCAGAATCTCGTTAACCCTATGCACGAAGGATTTGACTTAATCGAAAAGTTCATTTTTATTGCTTTTTTGTTTTGATAATAAAACCGATGATATTTGTAAAAACATATTTTTCAAACCCTTCGTCAAATAGGAATAGAGCTCATCCGACACTTACAATTTAATTTAGCCTACGAGTGATCTAATATCCTACTTTGATTGATTTTATGAAAATCTTTATCTTTTCATTCAAAATTCGTTTTCTCATGTCGAAAGGGAAAACCAAGCATCAAAATAACGTTGGAGCTATTTGTGGGCATGTAAGTCGTCTAAATAGCCCCAAACGCCCACAATCACATATTTCATTATCACGGGGCCTTAAACCCGATTTTCGACTCGATGTCGTTTTAAGGCCCAAAAATTTACATATTTACATAAAGGTGCATCGCGATCGTTACATACGTAAAAGCTAGAAAATAAACTAAAGGGATATCATCGGGAGGTTAGGAGGAGATTCTATCCGCAATAAATCCTCTCTAACCGTCCCTAATCCATAGATCCCAAAACAAATATCCACTACATTGGATCTAACTTTCAAATACACTAAAACAAACTATTTAAATAGCAATGCACCAAATATTTTCGGATCCACAGAAGATCCACCCAACAAACACAATAAGAACAAAATAAAACTAGATCTACAAGATTTGATATATCAAACACAACGACGCTATGAAACTCGGATTTTTTACATTCCAAATGATGAAATAGATGATTCAACACTTGGAAACCAAAATAGGATACAAAGATTGTACAAAGGATGAAGAAATCTCACTCTTTGGAACAAACCCGTGGGTTTCTCTCTCTAGAATCTCGTTTCTCTCTCTACATTTCCGCCATTTTCTTCTTCTCCCGCGAGCTCTCTCTCTCTAAAAATCTATTTTTCCTCCTCTCTCTTTCTTCTCGGACGCAGATCTGGACGCTTAATAGAGTTCCGAAGGCAGCCGCAGGTGCAACTGCGGCTGGCCGCAGGTGCATCTGCGGCTGACTTCGCTGGCCGCCCGCGCCGAACCTCGGCTGTCGTGTGCCGTCCTCGAGCCGCGAACCTGCCCCTTTGTCGGTGGCCGCAGGTGCATCCGCGGCTGTCCGGCTTGCTTTTCTCGATTTCCGTGCCGCGCGGTCTTAATTCACCAATTTATGCGGTATTATTTCGGAAGGCTGTATTTTTGCGATTCGGAAATCCCTGGGAAACGTGCCATATTGTTCTGGGAGGCTAGTTCGGAGGGCTGCGACTTGATATAGAATTTGATAATTGTGTCTGGCTTTCAGGGGGCGCTGCCCCCTTTCCACCCCCGCCAGCTCACCGGCGAGCTGGGTAGCCGCTCGCTCACCGGGGAGCGAGACCCCCGAACATCGTAAGCGGAGTGGCCATTAGTCGTCCTTTGTGGTCAGCTCAAGTTTTCTGGGTCAACTGTTCGCCTCGCCTCAAGTGACCGGATGCTCGTTGTCCGTTGTGGCGGCTTTGACCGTAAATCGCTGGAGTGGCTTTGTGTTGGGGTCCACCATTCTTTCCGCATGTCGGGTCAAATGACAATTTTGTCCTCCTGCCAGGGTTAGTAGAGAAATGCAAAATTTGGGTGTCTACAATAACTTTATCAATTCAATTATTCAACAATAATTCACACTTATTCATTATTATGACTAATTGTTATAAATACAGTGTAGTTGGCTTTCTGAGTTAGATATCAAGTCAATTAATTAATGAAATACAACTGTTTAAATAATATCATAATAGAGATAACAATAATGCAGAAAGTATGCAAAAGAAAGATTACGTTACTGTGTTATGACAATTATTGATTCAATAATGTGAATTACTGTGCATATGCTACTGTGACAATTATCGATTTAATAACATGAATTATTGTGCATGTGACAATAAAGTCAAATATTGTACGATAACCACTTTATCAGTTTAATAATACGAAACACTGTGCAATGTCGTGTGCTACTGTGCAATACCGTGTGCTACTGTGCAATACCGTATGTTACTTGTAATACCGTATATTACTATTCTTTTACCACCGGATATTTTAACAATTAAAAGTAATAGTACCATTGACCATTTTAAAAATTGTTTATGTCATTTTCTATATCCGACAATTATTCTTTGTAGGGTCCACCTTTGTGGGGTCCACCAATGATTGGTTCGTACGGCGCCGTCGTACGAACATTCCCCGACAGAACGAATATTCCCCGACCAAAAGAATATTGTCCGACATAATATAATTTACACATAACATCCTTAACTTTTAACTTTATCAATTCAACCACTTACTGTTTCATGAAAATATATATGAAGAAAAATAAATTTTATATTTCATAAAATTCGGGGTCTTACACATTCAATATTCGGTTACATGTTTATTTGTTCTTATTACAACAGTCATTATGCGTTATACAAATACAAGTAATAAACATGAAAACCTAATTTACGCTTCATCTTTACGTTCATGATCTTCTTAACATTCATCTTTAATTTGCAAATAAGGTTTTATTCACAAGAGTTAGCACAACGGCTCAGCAAGTCTAACATACAGCACATACGCAGTTTATGCTTTCATATAAACTTTAACATGCATTCACTGAACATAATTCTCCATTTAATATCACATATAACTCACGTTCCAATAATTTATATCATATTGACACACAAAGTGTATAAATCACGTTCATAAATCGTAAACATAATGCATAACAGTTAGAAGGCTTGTAAACATCAGTTAAAGACTTCACATATCATCTATTGCATAATAACATGACATTACACATCTCATTTATTATTTTAACAATACTACACAAGTAGCACATAGCAAGAGTTAGAAGACTTGCCTTTTTGCACAATTAGGGTTCCCCGATAATCGTTTAAAGCGCTTATATAAAGGGTTACGTGTACCTGAACGTTAGTTCATCAGATTTTCCTTCTTTAAACGTGTTTTTATCACTAAACTAGACTATTTCTATTGGCGGAATCATTTGAAAAATTGCCTAACTCAAAAACTTAAAATTTAGTTCTTCCACCAGAATGCCCCTTAAAATTTTCAGCTTTGACGTCCTTTCCGGTAACTGCCATAAATATTTTTAGAAAAAATTTACTTTGTTTATGAAATGTTTTATTTTTTAAACAATTATACTTGTTGGACAATGTGATTGCTCATCCTTGCATAAACTTGACATTTTAGTTAAGAACGAGAATATGGAAAGGACAACTATGTATATATAATCTTAACTCTTTTGTATAGATTATATGAAGACAACTGTGTATAAATATTTGTTTTTCATATGATGTAATTATTAATATTAATTAACCTAGGAGATTATGTTATAAGTTTTGTAATGAAACAGGTTAATCTTATATTATCTTGTATGTTAGGTAGTATAGATGTATGATTATGGTGGATAGTGAACACCGAATTTGAGGTTCAAGGGACCTGGATTTAGGAGCGTCACATAAACTAAGGGTCAAGCTTTGACTAATATTGTGTTGTGAATCTCACATATCGTGTAAGTCATATGAAGGACGTAGAAATTAGCGTAAAATGGTAAAGATGGTAACAGACAAGTTTTTTAATCCTTGTTGCTAAGTGTGAATGTGTTTTAATGTGTCATTATGTGGTATTGTGTTATTAAATTGTTGATATGTAGTCGCTTGAATGAAAGTAGTTGTTCTATGCGAACCCTATTTGTCTGTGAAGGAAGGTGGAGCATGTATAAATTGTGAAGCGTGTATGAAATATAAACCATATATGCAAATAGTGAAGTATGTATAAACTGAGTAGCCTGATATATATGATACGTGTTATGTGATAACTGTTAGACTTGCTGAGCCATCGTGCTCATTCATGCAAATAATCTTAATTTGCTATAAATGAAGCTTATTTGTCGAATCAGGCTGTGAAGAAATGGAATGAAGATAAATTAAAGAAACATGTTAATATATGTTAGAACTAAAGTCATATTAACTTTTCGTAATGAGATTAGGAAACATATTTTTACTGTTTTCCTTATCTATAAATGAAAATAAAAGTTGTAATAACTTTGTAGTGATATTGAATTGTAAGAATATTCTTAAATCAATAATATTGAGAAATGGTTAACGAATAGAAACGAGTTATGTTTGAGTTTTGTAATCAAACTCTGTTGTTAGAAATAATTAATTATTTGTCTTAACTCTTTTGGGATAAAGATAGTTTGTAAAAATATCTGTAAGGATGTTTGCAAAGATTAGAAATGATGTAAAGTCTGTAAAACATTCTGTTATAATAGTTGAATGTTAATGATACGAATATCGTATAGATACATGTATAAAGTTGCTTAAAAAGAAAGTTATCGTTAGATGGTGAGCTTATGTATACTCATAAGTGATGTTCAGATCAAATCATAATGTTCTGATATTGAGATGAAAAAATAGAGATGTAAAAAATGCAATTCGGGAATGAATAAACGAAGAAAGTTGTAAAAGTTTAAATTTAATGAGTTTTTAGCAACTATATTATTGTGATTGTGGTAAGGATAAGAAATGAGGTTCTACATTATCACACAAGGTCGGTTATAGCAAGTACAGACTCTTGGGGCGTTACACATCTTGCTTTTGAATGAGCCAAACTAATAAAGGACCTCATTATATTCATAGATGAAGGTTAGGATTCTATCAAAAAGGAAAATATCAAATAGTTCAATGTTTCAACATCTATGTTCTGGAGAGCTAAATAAGTTCCCAAAATGAGTGACCATGAATAATACTTCTATGGATGGGCTTCAGCCTTTAAATTTCAGAAGACTGGGAATGTGAAACAAAAAAAAACAACATACTGAAACCATACCACACCACCGGCCCCAATCTTTTGCCATTTTTGTACATTCTAAACAGGCTTGGAGAAATTTATATGCTTTGGGTGGAATGGAGATTCAGATGGAGGAATTAAAGCCAGACTTTGCATAACTTTCATCTTTCGAGCACTTGGTTCTTGAAGTTTCTCTGTTGAAGTTGGGGACTGAAAATGGCATTTCAAAATTATATTTAGATACAAGTTGATAACGCAAGCTAGATAATAAAATAATAAAAATGTTTGAGTTCACTCAGATTGAGGTTTAGATTTTATGTTTTTCTGCATGCCATCTCCGTTGGGTGTCTGTTGTGCCTTTGGAGAAAGTTGAATCTTCAAAGGCGAAATACGCTTCAATTGAAACATCAATATACTAAAGTATATGTACATGAACAAACAGGAAATACTATAACACTGTGTTTGGCAACTTAATTCCAAGCTTTGAAAATGGGTTTGAAAGCACATTTGCAATTCTATGGAATTAAAATTTAGTTAAAATTTGGGGCTCAATTCCAATTCCAAACCTTGGAATGGAATTGCCAAACATAGCTCAAAAGTCTATATCTAAAGGAAATCAAGTAAACTCAAACTTTAGACAAAAAACATATAAGGTGCACATAATACATAGAATAAAAATTAAAATTTCCATTATTTACCAATGCTTGTGTGGCTGCCACAGACTGCCTTGGTGAGGTCCTCAGCTGTTAAAATGTGCACTTCATCAGAAAAATAAGAAATTTAAAATATACAAATATGACAAACAAAGTATGTAGGAAAGCAGAACATAAACGGAAATGGGACAAAAAGCTACAGAGCTCTTATAATTGATTTCAAGTTTCTCTCCTTTTTCTTTTCAGGAATGGGAGGGAACTCACAGATTTTGGACTATTTGGCTCAGTATTCTGCCCTTCTTGTTTTCTTTTTCTGCTTCTAGCTTCAGTAGTCTTAGTTGATATCTTTGGAGATACCACTGCTGCATGCACAAAGATAATTAAATGAGTAATGCTACTTTTAATTCTACTTTCTAGTCCCACACTCACATACAACACAACACCCCTAAAGTTGTGATGATCTACCACACCACATGCCATTGTGTTTGTAGGACCACAAAAAGTAGGGCTGTAAATCAGTTCACCAAATAAATACACACCAAAAAGTTAAGTGGATAAGCAATGGGAGCACAGTTATTGGAAAAAAGTATAGCAGAAAATGACTCACAGAAGTTGCATTGACTACTTTCACAAGAACTACAGTTTATTTTCTATTTAATCAATGTCCAAATAAATTATATAGCATCAAGATCGACTTCCGTGACTGAATGCCTACAGCTTTAACAGTTTCCCAGGAAACCACTTGTTTCTAAACAATTTATGTGTCTTTGGAATTTGTAATAAGGAGTATGCATAAGCAGTTTATGGCATATGGGATTAAATATCAGGATAACATTTACAGAAGTTCAGTATTCCATCTCCTGGCCTATAGTTTTGTATTTTGATTTGATATTCTGTGTTGAGAGGCTTGACTTTGAGCTACTACTGCTGTCAAACCAAGTTCTATCTAAAAATTAGGAAAAGAAGCTAAACTAAATATTGATGTTAGCCCCCACCCCCCACCCCTTCTGGGAAATACTAAAACTGCAGACTTCTAAGAAGTTTCCAACATTTTAAGTACTGATGAGTGATGATATAAATCATTGATAACATGTACATGAAATTGTTAGCAAATACATAAAAATAATATTCTATATTTCACCAATAATGCTACATTTTATCAGAAAGTATAATACGCAGATTAATGACCACAAGAATGAAAGCAAGCAAAGTGAGGACAAAACCCATCAAAAGAGCCAAGTCTTGAATTACAACATTTACACCTCAAGCGCATTCGTGATGGTGGTTTCCTTCCGAAACTTCACATTTCTACCAAAATGGAGGCAAATTGTACTATACGCTGATGATTAGAGGAATCTTAAACTAATTTGTTTTGAAAGTAATCCCTATAGATCTTGGTAAACAAATTTCATTTGAAGATGTCATATTAAAGTGATACCCGTTTGTGATGGCAGTTTCTTGTTTTGTTTCACAGAAAAGAAGGGGTGGGGAGGGAGCCAACTTGCTAAAACATGTAAAACAAAGATATTCTAGAATTTTGTGATTCATGGGTAGAACGAGATTTGATATTTTTTCAAATCCGTTCTACCGGCAAAAGAAGGTTTGAATTTTTGAATTTTTGGATTCAGAATTTATCCTTTCAGTACCTGGGAAATCTCAAATATTCACTCCATCCATGATATATCCAAAATCAGGAGTTTCGACTTATCAAATTATAAAAAACACGTAAAAATATTACAATCACATAAACTCGATCAAGGCTATTTCCCGATCTAACCTTTGAAAGTATTTGAAATTACCATTATCTACTTCTAGAAGGATTTTTTTTAAACCAATGCAAAGGAATAGTCTATGCAACAACCAGTTGCATAATTTGAAAGGAGTCTAGTTCTTTCTTGTCTTCAACTTTTCAAATCTTATTTTCTTGCACATTTCAAAAAGGATAGAACTCTTAGTTTGGGACATAAGGAGTAATAAAATTCTTTTTACAGTATCATTCTTAAAGTTACCTACCTACAGTACTGCAAAATTTGAACAGCCTTTTATTTTTGGATATCTATGGAGAATGTCTATCATCATTGGCATCTAAAACATGAGTCCTATATGGATAATTCGCTGCATGATGGAAATATAATGTATGTGTAGTGCTCGGTATCAATGACACGTGAAAGATGAAATGAATTTTTTTACAACGATAATATTAACTAACCTTTGGTTTTTGATTCCTGTCTCTTTGATCTACCAGATTTGATGTGGACAAGATCCTATAGGCATATCCAATTATTAGGAGTATAATCACTTACAAGCCAACTGACAGATATCATCCTACAAGTCTGCCATAAGTAAAGAAAGAGTTACCTGCTTTAATCTTTCCATGATAATTTCATGGTAGTTCCCATTGTTTTCCTTGAGCTTCTGAGAATTCAAAACTATCGTGAGACGTGAAGAAGACTTTCAATTGTTAAAAAACTAAAGCAAATTGTAGCCTCTTTTTTTCACCCCTCTATTAAGAAGTTAACAGTTCAGGGAGTTGGAAGAGAATGGAGGATCTTACAATAACAAACTCTGAGCGACATTTAATCCAATCTACGTATGAGCTGCAGGAAGACGACAAATGTCAGTCAGCCAAACTAAAAAGGTGCATGATGAATGGAGATACAAAACAACCAAGGGGACAGAAAACTACTGACTATTTATAGCTTCCATACAATCGCGTAAGAACTTCACCATCTGCCCTATTACTGGGTTTGCACCTCCCACTCACACTGTTCTCATCCACAACCTACCAAATCAGTAAATAATTTGATAGATTCTTCATGGAAACTTCATAAGCAAATGCACTGATAGTGCTATCAAATATTTAAACTCCGATAGAACATAAACAAGCAAAATGTACATAACATGATGGCAATATATGCTGCAGGCCTTCACAAACCTGCGCAGGCCACCATGAGGATCCATTTAGCTTAACCCATATTACATCCCCAATGGCGACATCTTTGCATAATTGATTTTTTTCAGCTTCCTCCACACAGTCCTTTATTATACAAACTTTGTTACTTGCCCAAGATTTACCTTCCATAGCTTAAGAATGCACTTTGAATTATCTGATCTGATAGTCAACAATAAAAAGAACATATTCTATGCATCACTCAAAGGTTATATGTACGAGTGTATCAAATATTTGGAATTTTTTTAACTGATCCTCACATAAAAACCTAGTTTATATAGCTCAAATTGGGTAGTTAAAAAGTATCAAAACAAAAATAAACATAAATAAATTAATTAATAACACTCATTTAGACGTTTATTGAATATAAACTCTGATCATGTCCACTTATACATTTTGTTCATTCCTACTTTCAGACGCTACTCCCGCGTATCACTGGAAAATAACACATACTAAACTGATTAATCATATGTACAAACACTTCCGTGTGGTCAATGGTATTTGCAACTTCAAATACAATTATTCAGCATTAAAGTTGCATTACATGGCACTTTACACGAGCAAGAACTAAGTCACAGATCAATGTTCTTTCCATAGTGTATAAATAAGATGTCACTTTTTTGTACTTGATGGCCCTGTTGATATTTAAAACTTCATGACGCCGACAACTAATTGATTACAGTCAAATCATAATTGATCAGTACGATCCTCATAAAAAAGATTAATCACTTTGATAATTCATAGTAAATACCCTATTACACCATTTCGTCCTATCTTAAGATCGACAAACTCGGTTAAATCGTAGCTACCCAGAAAATAAAAATATCAGTTCAATCATTAGATATGTCTCTTAAAAGTTTAATAAATTCAATCTAGCAGTCTGGAATGATCTCAAGGTTAGCAGTGTCTTACAATGTAAATTTCAATACCATAAATCAATCAAAAATAACCAGCTCTTGCACACACACACACATAAAAAAAATGTCCCAAAAAATGTATAAACGCAGAGCCCCATTTTGAGCTCAATCAACAATAACTAGCTCTTGCATACACACATATCCTAAATCATATCCTAAATATATATATTATGTGATCGGAGAGAGAATGAGGTTCAAAATCATAAACAAAACAAAATGCAGCACTAATTTCAAAAATCCTAAAACATCATACTCATCGAATGAAATCAAAATTGAAAATCTATTGAAGCTAAATGGTCCCAAAAATTATAGGCAAATAAATGATTTAATTCGGTAGAAAAAAGAAGCACTTACATGGTTACAAGCAGCAGAGCAAAGGAAAAGTTAGCTTTTCAGCTCATTTTCTTTATATTTCAATAAAATTATTTCTTCTGATTCAATTTTTTGGTACTCGTGTGGACGATTCATTTCTTTCCGGCCGTTAGATTTCCAAAGGTGGGCTCCACCTGCAAGGAGAATTCATTTCAAACCCGCCCTATTTTTATTATTATTATTATTATTTTTTGCAGATTTCAATTTTCAAAATACTCTCTCTGGTTGAATATAAGCATTAAGCAGGTTGAACTCAGGTTGTTATCGTACGCCGTGATGCGCAGATAACATCGAGGTCGAGCTGGTAGCTGGAAGGAAATTCTGGGCTGGACTCGGCTAATTTGTGAGGGGAAGAATGAAGGTCCAACCCACATAGGCTCAGCCCAAGAGGGGGACCGGTCTCAACTTTATTTATTTTAGTTTTTATACTATAGGCCTGTTTGTTTACACTCATGTTTTCTTACAACAACTTTTAACTTCTTATATTTTTTAAAAGAAAAAAGCTGATTTTTCAGCTAATTGGGATACAAATCACCACGGTAAAAATAATAATCCCACTATTTATTTATTTATTTTGTATGAGGATGCAACCCACTTACAATTTTTGTTAGTAACACTCTAAAGAATTATAATTTTTATTTGTGAAAATTTTAATTTTCTATTTAGAAGTATAACACCTCCGAGCACAAATCATCATCAATCAATACCAAAAATCAAACAAGACAAATATTGAGTCATTTTAATTGATCCTGAGTTAATTTAGCAATCCAAGTTTGGCGACTTAGTAGATCAAAAGTTTTGTTTTTTAGACTTTCCTTTTTTCCTAGTCATAAAATTTGTTATTTTCAAGAGTTTCAATGGCTCAAAAGTTAAGTTTTTCACAAAAATTTAGTTTACATTTACTATTAAAAATATAATGCAAGCATATCAATTAATGATTCATATATACATCTTATGATCATTAGTATTTTGCATTAATTTTCATGATTAATAAACTTAATTAATATAATTTATCTCATTCAACTTACTCTAATTAATATCTTATATATAAAATCATGTAAGAAAGTCAGTTGCAATCAATTTCTAATTAATTTTAAGTGGACTTAGTTAGTCATTACACATAATTAAAAAATTTAGTGAGTTTACTCAGTTAGTTATCATATATTATGTAAGATAAAAAAATAATCTTTAAAGTATTATATTAAGAACAAATGTATGCACACTAATTCATATATTATCAATATGCATGCATATTTTTCATGATTTGATTAGTAATGTCTTTACATGCATGAATGTGATACTTTATCTTCTTAAAAGCAAATAAAAAAGACACATTTTTGGTTAATTTTTGTTATATATGTATGCTAAATGTTGGGTTCTTATATACTCTTGTCATATTTTGAATACATGTGTTATTAATAAGAGAAATTTTGATAATTTTTATTAACCTTGTTTTATTTAGGTAATATATACTAACCAGACAAAGTTATAAGAAGATTTTTTTTTATTAAACTATATTTATTGATTTCTAGAACTAGAAGTAGCCCTTGCCTTACATATGCTATTAATCTAGTTCATCATAAATAAAATTACTATGCACCAAATTACTTACAAATATCCTACAAATTTAATGTGGATCAACAACATATTCCGTTGAATCAATTACATTTCAAAAAAGATGAATTTACCATCAAAGTCAGAGTCATTAGAACGTGAAATGGAGTAATACAAAAACAAACAAAATTATCAATACCAATGTTATCGTATTGGATGAAAAAGTCTGCCTATTTTTTCAATATATTAATTAGTGGATTAAAATAACATATTATAATGACTTTATTTGAAGTTAAATAATTATTTTAATTGTAAATATTAACGCTCAAATATAAAATATATTATGCTTAAAATTTAACTGATAAGTCGTCTCTAAATCTATTTGTAGACACCCAAATTTTGCACTTGTGTACTGACCTTGACAGGAGGGCAAAATCGTCATTTGACCCAACACACGAACATGAAAGGTGGACCCCAACCCGAAGACACCACGACTGCTTACGATCAAAGCCGTCAAACGAACAACGAGCGTCAGGTCATCTGAGGCAAGATACACAGTTGATTTAGACAGAACCTGATTCAGGTCACCGAAGACGGCAAATGATCACTACATTTGCGACAGTCGAAGGGGGTCTCGCTCTTTGGAAGCCAGGCACCAGAGATACCTATACATCAGGTAACAGCCTTCCAAAATAAAACAGCAGAAATTGACGATTCAAGGCTGCGTGACACGAAAATCGAGAAAAGCCAGCTGGGCAGCCGCAGATGCATCTGCGGCCACCGACAAGCGGGACACTTGCACGGCTCGAGGAGACAACCCGACAGCCGAGAATTCGGCGCGGGCGGCCACAGCAGGCAGCCGCAGATGTACCTGCGGCTGACTTCAGTCACCTATACAACGCCATTTTTGATCTGCAGAACAAAAAGAGATAAGCTTTTTTCCTAAATCTAAGAGAGAGAAAGTCGAGGGAGGCGAGAGTTGGCTCGGGTTTTGGTTGAGTGTTGTGAGATTTGTGATTTTGTTGCCCAAATAATCAAGTGTTCTCGTATCCTTGCTCGATAGTGAAATAAAAAGCGTCTGTTGGTGTATTGCAAGGTAAAAACGGTGTTTTCTTGAATATTTTGCTAGCCTTATAATTATAGTCTTGTGTTTTGGTTTGTTGTAATGTAATATGTTGTTGTATTGTTGAGAATCCGTGGATTAGGGATTATTAGCGAGGGTTCCGTCGGAACGTAATCACCTCATAATGTCCCGATGATGTCCTTACGGTGGTGTGTAGTTCGTTGTGTTAGCGGGTGGTCGGTTATGTTGGGTTTGTGATTTGTTTGACTCGTGTAGCATAGTATCAAGTTTAGTATTGCTTATCTTGCTCTGGTATAGTGGTGCAGCGATTTGGGTGATTGTGAGCCTAGGGAGGAGATCCTCGTGATCAAATCCCGATGATGGACAACTTTTGGTGTATGTAATCGTTGCGAGGGTCCATTCTGTATATATGTAAATATTGGGCCTTAAAGCGATATCGAACCGTAATCGAGTTAAGGCCCCGTAATGGTAAAATATGTGATTGTGGGTGTTTGGGGTTATTTAGACGGCTTACATGCCCATGGATAGCCCCGCCATGTTCGAATGCTTGTTTGATTTACGACACAAAAAACGGTTTTCCAAAATAAGGCGAACGATGAAGATTTTCCTAAAAAATGATCAAATTAGGATAATAGATTCACGAGGTTTAAAAATTAAGAGTTTTGACGAACTTTGATCCTCGTTTGACGAAAAGGCTTCATTTGGGTTTGAAATGTCATAAAAGATGTTTTCGGAAAAATAGATAAACGTTTTCATTAGACTTTGTGCATAGGGTTAAAGAGTTCTAGAAGTCGCCTTCATTTTATTTGAATTTACTGTTAGAAGGCAATGTATAGTCTCGATTCCTATTTGACAAAAGTTTAAAAAATTATCGTTTTCTAAAAAAGACATCTAATAAAAACCCTCATCGTTTTCGAAATTAAAATCAATCTTTATTATAAAAAACGAAACCTTGTCATTCGGGTCAAAAGACGTCTAAACGCTTTCCGACAAAACACGTTTTCCATAAGAAATCAAAGCGATTTTCACGCAAAATTCACCACAACCATCACCTAGGCACGCACGCACACACACGCAACTCACACATTTTTAGGATGTTAAAAGGATAGGAAAACATCGAGATTGCGGTAACCGTGTTTCACGGAAGTCGGGGGGTGCCTAACACCTTCCACTCGCTTAAGCAAGCCCCCGAACTTTATGAATCTCGGTTTGCGGACCAATTGAATCGGATATGAGCCAGCGATTACGAAAACAAAATTCGGATGAGTTGGTACATCCATTTCAAATATACCAACTGGCGACTCTGGTCAATTGGCTCATTAAAAAACGACCTTTCGAAACCCCATCGACACTAAGCCGACCCTTTTCAAAAAAATCACATCTTAATCTAAAGGCTAAAATTGGAAAGGGGTGTTTAATATTAAAAAACGAAACGACGAAAATCCCGGCATCGACACTATTTATACTTTACACGTACTTTACACGGGTTATAAAATTTTTTAAAATAGATATGCAAGAAGTGCTTTTTTCATTAGTATCGTATTTTGATTAAAATAATAATTTTAAGAAATATTATTCCAAACGGGATATCCAACTTATTGGGAAAATTCATAAATAAAATTGTCAAATAAGTTAGAAGATGTTTTTTAAATGGATAATGTTAAGAAATTTTAATTTTTTTTTAAATCAATAGAGTCTAAAATGATGTGATATTATTATATTATTATGTAAGTATATCTCTTGTAATTGACTATATCATAAGATATTATTCCCTTCATTAAACATAATTAAGAATATTATTAACTTTTTGAAATCTCTTTAATTCATTTCCAAATTCAAAAAATCAACCAATTTTTTTTTTTAATTTTAATTAATATAATATTAAATATTATAAACTATTTAAAAAGATTATTCATTATAAGATTTTTTCTTTAATAATTATGAATTACCTTAATTATATGTTTAAAAATATTTCAATATGACTTTTAAAAGTCAATAAAATAAAATAAGTATTTATTTTATTATATCACCTAATCTAGGAAACATTTAAAATAAATATAAATAAAAACTGAGCTGGGACAAATAGACAAATAAAAGTATCCGGCTGAGCTTATTTGTTTGTTTGTGTGCCTTAATTTGAGAGGAAATTTTCTTTGAGACACTATTATTACCCTTCTCATTGTTCTTTTTTGTCGAATAAAAATAAGACTAAATTACTATTTATATTTTAAAATTTATACTCAAATACTTAAAACTTAAAACGTATCTAAATTCATTCTAAGATTCATTTTTAATGAACAAAAGCATTCATCGAAATTTTAATCGGTCAAAATGTGCATCAAAATTCTTTTTTTTCTAAACAATAAAAATCTTATAATATATATTTTATTTGACGATTTTTTTTTTAAATAATACATTTTAAAAATTTGAGTACAACAAGCCTACGAACTCTGGGTACGCTTTGTTTTAGTCGATAAACCCTTTTGGTAGCTTCAGTTTAAAACCCAAACCCCTCTCCCCATTTTCCCCTTCTTCCTCTTTATTTTTCCGAACTTCCCTCTCTGCAGAACTTATTAAGGTAAGAACTTTTCATTTTCTTCAATTCGAAATATGATTTCTTAATATTGAACTGTAGGGTTTGTTTCATGGAGCAGATAAATTTTTTTATACAGTAACAACCTGTAGGGTTACCGTATATATGACTGATAGTGCGCAAGAATATCTGATTGTGTGCGTATATGTATATATGTGTTTAATTCTTTCTCTGTAAAATGTTATTTGTTCTGTACTTTCTCATCTGGGCATATTGCTGAATTAAACCGCTAATCAAGTCTATAAATTCTAAATCAGTAAAATTTGAATCTAGGTTTTTAATCTCTGAAACTGAATAGACATTATTTGTTTTATTTGTTTCATGGTTGTTAAAATTAAAATGCCCTTATTTACATTCAGGAGTTGTTCTTGAAATCCCAGTTCCCCTTTTCTGTAATGGTTCTTAAAAATTGAGATTTTTTTGTTCCGGGATTAACTTGACAGTCCTTCAAGTTTATGAAGGAGGACCAAAATGTTCAACTTTTTTGTGTCTATCCTAAAAATGAAGTAATGCTAACGTGAATAATGATTTACTACAAATAACTCTATTTGAACTAGCATCAACATGGCTTCCAAATTCCGACGCTATTTTGTTGATAGCAGTAGTGATAAACTTGATTATAATTAACCAATTCCTTAATCCAGTCCTTCAATTGTTGTTTCTAGTGTTATGAGCTTTACCCAGCGTTAACATGGCTCCCAATTCCGACCGTATTTTGTTGATAGCAGTAGTGATAATCTTGATTATAATTAACCAATTCCTTAATCCAGTCCTTCAATTGTTGTTTCTAGCGTTATGAGCTTTACGCCTTTACCTAATTTGAATTATACCCTTCCCTTTTTCTCCTCCCACGGCAATCGTTCTGCCTTATTCTCTTTCTTCTCCTCCACTGTTGCTGCTGTCTCTTCTCAGTCTACTCCAGCAGCAACTTGCTGCTAAGATTCTCCAACGGTTCTTTGTGTAAGGTGTAGTATTATATAATTATCTCTTCCTTCTCCAACCTGCTGCTAAGTTTCTACAAGTTCTAGAGAGATGATAGAGCCCTAATTCCCAAAATTGAGAAATTTCAATTTTTCCTCTCTAAAATCCCCTTCTTGACTGCATCAAAAAAAATTATAGCAGCCGTATTTGCGATTACTACTTTGGCCCAACATCGGGTCTCCCATCCATCTTCTCTATTCTCCTATATTCTCTTCTATGGGTATTGCATATGGTCGTTCTAAATAACAATAATAAGGTAAGGCAATTAGCGAAGGTAATTAGATTACCTCTTATTTTATTTTGTGCATAATAATGCTGTTCAAATTGGCAATAATTCAGAAAAATTTTAAGTATCATATTGTCGTTACAAGTGGCAGTAATACTCTTATGTCGCTTTTAGAAGTAGCATTGTTTGGTTTTTGGGTTGGACAAAGAAAAGTTTAACAAGTCGAATTATATTCAGAAATCAAACCGTCTGTCAAGTTAATCTCAGAAGAAAAAAAATCAAAAATTGGAGTGCCCTTATTTGGAGGATTCAAGCTCTTACTTCAATTTAGCTAAATTATATGAAATGCCAATCTTTGTCTACTCCATCCATTTCAAATTTATAAGATCATAATTGACTTTTTAAAAATCAATTCGAAACATTTTCAAACTCAAAAATTGACACTATTCGTCTAAGTTTTCAAAATAATAAATCTTATAATTAGTAGTACTTTTTTGATTGTTCATAATATTCATAATTGTATCGAGATAAACTAATTGCATTCGTGTTAACTTTGAGTTTGAAAATATCTCAAATTGACTTTTTAAAAGTTAATATTGATCTTATAATTTTGAACGGATGAAGTATTATTTCTAGTGTGATTATTACCCAAGTCAATTTTTTTTTCTCTTTTTTATTAAAATCAAATTTGGGTTTCTTATAAACAGGGGGGAAAGTTAGAAAAGGTTTGGAGAGTGTAAGTTGGTGCAATTAACAGAATGGTGGATTGGTGGTGGTCTTTATTGGGGGCTGCTGTACCGGCCATAGTGGGAAGTCAAGCTTTGAGGATGAAGAAGAGGCGAGCAGAGGAGCAGAGGTTGAAAAGTGCGCGAGGGCGCGAGAAGAGCTCTGATGAGATATTTGTTTGTGAAAGGGTGTGTACTTCAAAAAGGATGCTCAAAAAGGTTGGTGCATTTTCTAAAGAACCAACTCCTGATACTTGTGTTACTGTTTGTGGTGTTTCTGAGCTTGATGCTTGTACTGATGCGTGTGCTCGAACTGTTTGTGTTAATCAACACCAAGTGCCCAATTGGAATGATATTTGTCTTAAGAGATGCCAAAGTGAATGCCTCAAGTTGTCGAATTCTTCAGCTATGTCATAGTACCCTGATTTTCTCTTGATATCTGTTTTTCTTAGTTATGGATATCATTTCTTATGGATCAAGGGTGTATTTATATGAATATAAGACTCATATCTCATCTTCTCATATTGTTGTGTTGTTGCTCAACTAAGAAATGTTTGTCTCTTTACCACAATGGATCTTCAGTGTCTTCTTTTGCTTGTGTGTGATTATGTACTTTTAGTCCTCTATACAAAATGTTTGTTTTGTTGATTTTAATCGTCCCCTTTATTATTTATTTTTGCATTGGAATTTGCTTGACTTCTATAATATGAGCATTTAAACAACATATTTCTGATGATTATGCATATCAACTTCGAAGAAACATTGGTTCAAGTAGAAATTGTAAATTCATAGAATTTCATGAGATTTTAATCAGTTGTAACGACATGTATACTTGATGTAAAAGCAGTTAAAAAAATAGAAGTCCAAAGGTAAAAACCTTAGATAGACCCAAATCTAAATCAGTTTATGTGAATTGCGATATACTTTATAACTGATAGATAATATTTTTAGGGAATTGATATTTCTACAAGTGAAAATGTTAGTTCCACAAGGTCTTCTCTCGCATGACGACGTGGTAGACCTCACTTACTATTCACATAAGAAGGATCTTGTGGAGCTAATATTTTTACTTGTGGAAATATGAATTCTCTATTTTTATATACCTTAGTTGTGAATAACACAAGCAAAAGAACTCATGGTCTTAGCTGTATTAGATAATATGAAGTGCTTGATTGCTCTCCTCAAATGAAAAATGTTTGATGGGGTGGTGAAGTATTTGGAGCATTTTACTTCGATTTAGTCGAGAGTCTAAATACTACAGTTACCATCAATTTTTGTCTTAATAATTTCCCTACTAAATTGTTCTTCCTATCTATGCCTGGCATTTGTGCTGATCGTAGTTGTTAAATTTGCTCAATGTCAATGGTATTTCCTTACAGTCAGTAGGATAATTGTTTTATAAAAGAATCTGGTGGGTCAGTACCAGTGTAGTTCATGGCCATGACATTTTTATTTCATAGCCATGACATTTTTGCTGTGCAGTAACTTTCGAACGTGTCTTTTTTGGCTGCTGATTGAATATGTGCAAGTTTTGTTTGTGGCTTTTGGGGCTTCTAGAGTCTCCGAATGCGCTTGAAATCTTGTTGGTCTAAATGGTGCAGTGAGTTTGGGGCTTATAAGCAGCCAAAACGCACTTTTCAACATGCTAAATGCACGAAAACTAATATGCCCTATTTTGTAAAAAGTGGCATAAATTTTAATTTAAAAAAAATCAATTTGACTTAAAAAGTCAAATTAAATCGGTTTTTATGAGATAAAGGGAGTAATAGTTTTGGATAGAACTTACAAAATGCATACATGAAGAATATATAATAGTTTGACAAAATTAACTTTCACCCAACTATATTTGTTGTGTTTTGCGCATTAATTCACTGAACTTTTAATTTTTGTAATTGATTCATTATATTAATTAAAAAAAATTAATTGGGCTATTCCGTCAAATATTTTGAACGTTCGTCAAATTATGTTAAATAATTTTCTATGTGGCTTTAAAAAAATATGACATGGAAAATGAGATCTTTAAAATGACGTCGTTTGGGATGCTAATTTTATTAATAAAATAAAATAAAAAATTTCCGTTAACTTTAGAATCATTTTCATCACCGTCTTCAACTTAGAAGCATCCATCCTCCTAAAAATCAAAATCCAATTAATCTAGAAGCTGCCTCATCCACCACTGCTGAAATCTCCTACCTCAATGCCACCGATTCCTTCCTTAGGGCAAGCATAAACCTCATCATCCTCCCTCAATGCCACCGATTCCTTCCTCTCGGCAAGCATAAACCTCATCAACCCAGAGGCATCCATCCTCATATAATAAACATCCTCCTTAGGGCTTTAGGCTGCCATCACCTATGCCACCATAGTCGAATTTTCACACTCGTTGTGTAAAAATTGGGGGGAGAGGAACAGGAAAAAGAAAAAAAAAGAAAGAAACAACAATCTTTATGCAAAACAAGAGTAAAACTTACATACTAATCAAACTCTAGACACCAATGGGCAAATTGGGGCTCGAATTAAACCCCAAAAGGGGGGAAATTACAGCAATGCAAAGGGTTTAAGAGAAATCAGACGGATCTAGAGAGATAACGAGGGTAAGATGATCATAGACCAATTCCGAAAGAAAAAAGAAGTAAGAAAATGTCACGATTTGGTCCCATAATTACTAAATCACTGAGATGGAATGAAGCTTGAGACTCATTTAAGGAAGTAAAACAGTAAGGTAATGGGTTTGGAGCAACCATATACCCGGGAGTACAATGGTAATCAACCGTATAAGCATGAATTGACAGGGAACCAGATGAAATAGAAACTACCAACTAAAGGAAAGCAGTAAAAGAAAGGAATTGCAGAAAAGGAAATACAACTAAAAGAATTTCATTGATCTTCTGATACCTCTTTTCTTACACTAATGTTGCTTTTATACTCCCCCAAACTCTTCTGCTACACAAACTGATCCAATGGACAATTGACAACAAACTAATCCAATAGACACACGACACGTGACATAACCAATTCTAATGCAGAGTATGATACATACAAAGCTAAAAAAATAAAATTCCATTCCAATTGCCTCACATGACATTCCCTCCCCCTTCAAACAATCCTTGTCCTCAAGGATTACTCTGCAAAACTTCCAAACTCCTCCCAGATTAAACACTAAGGGTGTTGTACCATAACCAAGATTAAGTTCACCTTGCTTCAACAGCTTGCTAAGCACAGGAGCTTTATAGACTCCAGCATTAGACGCAATGGTATATTCATATGCCTTAACCCTTTTTTTAACAACTGTCTTTGTAGCACTCAAAGCGTCAATGACTACACATAAGCATTTTAAAAATAAAATGATTTGCATAGAACCATGCCAACTTATCAATATTGGATGTTCACAGAAGCTAGTCACCTTCAATGTTTTGATATTCTTTTTTGCCATTTTCCACATTGAGGTATCATATTCAATGTACTTGATGGGAATGGTGGATGAAATTGTTGCTAGTGCAATTTCTCCCTTCTTCATCTTTTTCACAGCTCTATCAAGTTCATCAATAACTTATTCTTCATCTACTTTGAAGAACTCAAATGGCTCATCATATAACTCCCAAGGCAAAAAGGAGACGACTCTAACTGTTTTCCCTTCCTTTCTGAGTTCATCAGTGGCTTTGGCTGTAATCTCCAATTCAGTACCAATTCCAATCAAGATGACATCTGGCTTGTTACCAGATAACTTGTCGGATACTGTGTAGCCACCCTTTTCTACTCCTTCAGTGGAAGTTCCACAAACATTCCACAACTTTTGCCTCGAGAGAGGCCAAGGATTGATGGTCTTTTCCTGTTGATGACTGCAACCTTGTTCCCAACAGTCTCATTTCCATCAGCTGGACTAAGCATCAAAATGTTAGGCATTGCCTTGAAATTGGCCAAGTGCTCAATAGGCTTTTGAGTTGGTTCGTTTTCTCCTAGTCCTATTGAATCATGGGTCATGACATAGATAACTCCAGCTTCACTCAAGGCGAAGATCCTTATAGCCGCTCTCATGTAGTCAGTGAACACAAAGAAAGTTACACGGTAGGGAGTGAGACCATGGCTGTGGAGAGAAATATCACCGCAGATAGTCCCCATATCATGCTAACGGACACCAAATCTGAATTTACGTTCTTCTGGTGTACCCTTTTGGAAATCCCCAAACATTTTCAGCAGGGTCCTGTTGGAGGAAGCTAGATCAGCACTGCCACCCGAAAGAACAGGAAGAAATGGCGCAAGAGCGTTCAAGCATGATTGAGAGAGATTTCTGGTGGTATCACTGGGGCTCTCGAGAGTGTATTTTGGCAGAGCTGACTCCCATCCAGAAGGTAGCACCCCAGTGATGATAGACTTCAATTCTGCAACTTCCTCTGCATACTTCTTAGCAAATTTGGCATTCCATTCAGCTTCAAGAGTTACCTTTGGAGGCATGGCGATTCCCATGTTGTTTCACATCCTCAGGTACATGGAAAGGATCATAAGGCCAACCAAGGTTCTTCCTAGTGGCATCAACTTCCTTAGTTCTCAAGGTACTTCCGTGAACGGTGTATGAGTTTGTTTTGTTAGGTGATCCAAAACCAATTGTTGTGGTAATCTTGATTAAAGTAGGCTTGTCTGTTACAGCCTTTGCCTCATTTTCAGATGCCCTCTTCCTCCGAGTCAGTTAAACTATTTTCACCTTCATCTGTTTCATTCTCTGATTCACTTTCATGGGAGTTAAAAAACCCAACTAGAGTAGTGGTTGGCACTAGGGTAAGATCTCTTTACTGCTACTGTTGCGTCTTTGTAGGTGAAGGTTGAGCCTTAAAATGAGCCTACTTGAGTCTCGTGATAGAATGGTAGTACATATCTCCGACGTCTTTGCCACTAATAATTCGTTGTACATCGTCCTCGGCATGCTTCACATTATCTAGAGTTTTTGGAATATATGACTGTAACACAGAGTCTGCAATTTCATCCTGTGGAAATCACCTCTCCTCTCTTGCCCAAACTTTTTGCTGTGCCTTTTCCAAATAATAGTCCATAGAATCATCATTGATAGAAGCATCAACTATGAAATTAAACAATTCTCGAATTGTCACAATAGCTACACCATGTTTTTTAAAGAAGTCAAAAACATGAACACAATCCTCATGAAGGAAATCAAGGGCATGAAGGTGGTCGAGATCAACTGATTGTGATACATCAATAGTATACGAGTGACTCTCATAGTGAAGTATGTTATATTCGCTGAGATCTCTATGCACCAGCTTGCACTTCTGATATAACGTTTGCTATTGTCATAATCATCTCCATATAAGCTTCACGTAACTTGTTAAGAGATAAAGCAGCATCCTTAATTCGAGGTGCAACCTAACCTGCTCTGCCTATAAACTTCATAACCAAAACATGAAGCCTCAAAAGAAGTGGAGTTGGACGATTGATTCCAGCTCTATCAATGTTTGTTTCTTCAAAAATGATGGGGCTGCTTGTTTCGCCAATGGAAGTTTCATGTGTTCTTATCTCCTTAACATCTCCAAAATTAGAACAAGTTATCCCCATGCCTTTTCTCCAGCCGGGGATAGTTGACCATCTAAATCGTGATGGGCACCTCCCATGCATACATTTCCTTCAAAATCAATTTTTGTAGTCTCTTCAACAACAGTTGTCTCTCCTGTTCCCTCTTGATAGCCTACGTCAACACTATCATTATAAACAGGCTCCTTTCCGACAGACATTATTCCATCAAAGATTTCAGCACCTCTTTCAGCTAACATAGTGTTATTCACTTTAATGCATTCATGTTGGAGGGAAAGTTTTTTATTAGCATCTTCAAATAAATCTTCATTGATAGCGCTATGGATAGATCTTCCCGTGACTCATTTACTATTGTATCAACACTACTACTAGATAGAAAATCCTGATTATAGCGTTCATAAGTATCGGAATCATCGCCATCTGCATTAATCATGCTATTATTTATAGATGAAACTAGTTTCCTTCTTTCTGCAATCTTCCGAGTTGAAGTAATTCTTTCAGATTTTTCATCGAACACTTTATGCTCGTTGTTTGCGTCCAATATTTGGTATGAGAAAATGGGGTTAGGGGGTAGCTGTGTTGTTAATATAGATGTGTGAAAGGTAGAAGATGGTAATTGCGTATGTGATGGAGAAAAAAAAGGGTTTCAAGTGTAGTGTTAGAAATTGAAGTAGGAACAACTTTGTGAGATACATTGAAGATGGAAGGTGCAGTGTGTGGCTGATTTCCAGGTGAAACAATGTAATTAGGAGCAGGACATATGTAATTGGAGACCAGAATCGATAATGTAGCTATGAGAGCAAAAGTCGGTGGTAAATAAGTGAATATAGAGCTAGCATTTTGGATGTGTGAGTGTTGAATTAAAGGGTGAGATGAATGATTAGTCATAGAACTCAGATGAGATGTCTGAATTGAAAAACCAGCTGAAGGGATTACCGGTGATGGATCATATACCGCCTCCCATGGTCGGAAGTTGCAGAGGAACGATGGTGGTGGATCATGTACCATCTCCCATGGTCGGAAGTTGCCGAGGAACGGCTACTTTGAAACCACTTTATCACGATCTGGTCCCATAATTACTGAATCACTGAGATGGAATGGAGCTTGAGACTCATTTAAGGAAGTAAAACAGTAAGGTAATGGGTTTGGAGCAAACCATATACCCGGGAGTACAATGGTAATCAACCTTATAAGCATGATTTGACAGGGAACAGATGAAATAGAAACTACCAGCTAAAGGAAAGCAATAAAAGAAAGGAATTGCAGAAAAGGAAATGCAACTAAAAGAATTTCATTGATTTTCTGATACCCCTTTTCTTACACTGATGTTGCTTTTATACTCCCCCAAACTCTTCTACTACACAAACTGATACAATGGACAATTGACAACAAACTAATCCAATAGACACACGACACGTGGCATAACCAATTCTAATGCAGAGTATGATACGTACATAGCTAAGAAAATAAAATTCCATTCCAATTGCCTCACATGACAGAAAATTATAGAAAAAAAGTAATAGATTTGGACTGGAGAAAAGGGTTTTTGGGTTACAGCTTTTTTCTTTTTCTGTGTAGTTCTTCTTAACTGTTAGCAGAGAAAAAGAGTGCAAAAGACGGTGAGCTACTGGGAATTGAAGTGGGTTTTTCTTATTCTTTTTCTCTCTCCATAATGACAAAAGGAAATTATTTTTTCAGAAGCATGACCCTGTACCTCCATTTAGGCATTGGATTCTCCTTATCTTTCCGACCCTGAAGAGCAATCTTTGGTGACAGAAATCCAATCGACATGCACAAAACAACACCAATTGAACCAACATAATCGGTAAACAAATCCCAATGTTCACCCACTCATAACCCCTTCAATATTTAACATATTGTTCCACCGTGGTCGATCCGGGCAAGTCAAACCCAGATAACCCAAGAAACTCAAATGGGTTCTCAAAAATTTCCAAAATGGGTGCCAAGCCCATTAGGTATTTGCTATTGTCATTGGCTTTGCGGCTCTTGATTGGGAAAGTGCTCATCATGATTATGAAGGTTGGGCCCAAGAGCATGGAGATTTAGAGGAAACCAGAAGGTTTTAGAGAGAGAGCGACTAATGGAGATGGGAAGGTGGAGATAGAGAAAGGAGGAGATTCAGACATAGTTGATGCTCTTATGCTATTTTTTTTCAAAAAAAATCTTACTTTTTTTTCCACGTAGCTGTTGTTAATTTTTTTTATGTTTTTAAACACGCACACCTTATTTTAGTTTTGTCAAGGTTTGATCCCTAATGTCATAAATTAAAATTTTTAATTATTATAATAGGCTAATTACAAAATTTAAAAATTCAGTGAGTTAACGCATAAAACACGACTAGTACAGTGGGTAAAGTTAGTCTTGCCATAATAGTTTTGAGTAGAACTTATGGCATGCATGTACTGAGTAATGATTTATACGCATTTCGCTATAGCGTGTATCAACTTAAAGTAGAAATTGTTTGTTCATGTTTCAGTTTAGCGTCATACTACTTTTGTCGTACCATTCTATATAGTTGATTTTATGTATTTTTTTTTCCTTCTTGTTATCTTATATCAAAGGAACAATATTTATTAAAAAAATAATATATATTATGAATATTTACGTAGTAGTGATAATATTTTTGGAGAAATATATAATAAGTGAGATTTTTTTAATAATTCCTATTAATTTCATATATTGATAAATTTTATAATTATAATTTGATATAAATTTATCACAATAACTAGTAGCACTCTATTTATTATTATATTAACCTTTTTACGCTTCTCTTATTCTTTACCTATCTAGGTGTGCGCCCAAATTGCCCTTGACAACTTATGGAATGACAATGGTGTCCTATGATGGGGTAATGACTATTATGTCCTTGTGTAGTCACATGAAATGACTTAAAAGTCCTTAGCTAGTTTAACCATGGTTAAATGCAATTAACCATATATGAGTTTAATCTCATAATATATATCAAGTAAGGGAGCAAGAGTACTCTTCACTTTCATTTTTATTGATTTCGAAAGCTAAGAGAGAGAGAGAGAGAAAGCCATGACAAGAGGGGCAAAAAAGCTTGGTATACATGAGTTAGGTTACTTAAATGGTCATGGAGCAAGAAGAAAAAATGAAGTACTCATCAAGACAAAACTTTCTATGCAAAGAAGTTAGTGATACAAGGAGGTATAATCATGTTCAAGCTTTAAAACTTTGTGTTTATGTGTTTAAGTTTAAGAATAAGGGTAGCCATGCATGAATTGGTGGCTAGATGTAAGTTTACATAAGTTTATGTGTTATATATGTGTGTATTCATGAAACCCTAGAGTCAAAGGTTGAAGAGCAAAGGTGATATACTATTCATGTATATATTCAAGGCTAGAAATCATGATTTAAGGCATGATCATATGTTATGTGTTGTTAGATTTGATGAAAACCTATATAGAAAGGTTGATCATGAAGAAATCATGTGTAATATTATGTTAAATAGCATACAAGAATGCTTTGAAGATTGAGAATCATGTTTGGTAAAGGAAGTTTGAATATTAGGCTATAATTTGCTGTTAAACCAATTTGTAATCTGTAAAGTGTGGAGTTTAAGTTATCAAGTGAGTTCAAGTTTTGGAGAATTGAAAAGTTTTGTTAAAAGTTGTTAAAATGGCATCAAAAGGTGATTTTTGGCAATTTGGAGGAATTAAAGGTAAAATGGGGTCATATGACTTGTTTTGATGTAAATAAACGTGTCTAGGTTGATTTGGCAATCAACGGATTTAAATTAAGTGAATTGACGATTCGAACGATCGAAATCGATCGTTTCGATTCAAAATGGATTTTTACGGACAAAAATTGCCTCGTGCGAAATTTTATGGTTTTAAAAGTTTGGACATGTCATTTATGACCTAAGTGAACTATATCAAGTGTTGGAATGAAGTTTTAAATCTTATGGCCAAAAATCACAAAGTTGGTAAAAGTTGATTTTGAAGTTGAAAAAAATTCCAAGCCTGGAATTATGTTGAATAGCCCTCCTAAGGGCTAGTGTATCTCTATTTTTGAGAAGACAAATGAGTCAATTAGTATTTTTGTAAAATACTAGGTAGTGAGGTCTAGATGTGGTCCAAATTTCAGCTCAATTAGATGTAAGATGAAGGGATTAAAAATCGGCAAAGGTAGGGCAAAAATCAGAAATTTTTGAACATTTGGCCCGGGCTAGATGTTTTGTACTAAACATCTAGTCGGGGCGCAATGTACTGTTCATGGACAGAGAAAAAAGCGCGGCCAGCGAGCTCTGAGGCGGCCGAGGCGAAGTTACTGTAGCACACAATTTTTTTTTAAGCTTCCAAAAAGCTATATTTTGATATGGAATGATAGAAATGAGTTATATAAACCATAGAATTGATAATAACGGTCAAATTAAAGGGTGTTAAGGTTTAATGATATGATGAATGACATAATATAGCATGCCTAAAGCTAAGTCAAACCATATTAAAGGTTATGTAAAAGGCCGAAAACAAGCTAGGATGTATTATTAACCTACATAAGGTATAATACATCATATGTGAAATGATTAGAGACGAATGGTCGTGTAATTATGAGTTAAGTTTGTTAAGTTATATTAAGTTTTAAGATCTTATATTTATGTATATAGATGATACGTTTTCAGATAAGGTTCAAACAACCAACCTGAGTCAAGAAATGATAGCAGGGCCAAGCGAGGCAACAAAGGTTAAGTAATTAACGCGTACCAGGCAAGTTTTCAGACTAAATGTATTGTTCTACTAAGTAAGCTATGCGGTAGTAAAGAAGTTTGAAATGTGCCTATGTGCAATTACGTGAATTAATTGTTAAATGAATTACGTGACATTAAGCATAACATGTTAAGTTAAAGAATGCATGACGCATATTATTAATTGCAAGCATGAAAAGTGTTAACTGAATTACTTGCTGAGCCTATGTGCTCACTCTTGCTATGAACTAACATTTCGGATAAAATACAAGAAGGTCAGGGATTCCAGTGTAGCTAAAGTAAAGAATGTTGAATGCATTGATAAGAGTGAACAAAATTGTTATACGTGAAATGTGTATATAAAGCAGATGTTGTAAATTTATAGAGATAGAATTGTATGTAATGTACTATTTATAGAAAGGATGAATGTGTATGATGTAATATTTAGCAGAAAGATGTAATGTTATTATACTAAGATAGTATTGTTATTTAAATTATACATGTGATAAACTTGTATGTATAGTACTGAGCTATGAAATAAGGTATATGTGTACAGGTATGATGCAGATATGTGTATACAGGTAAAATTAAATATGACCATGTATGATTAGTTCATGGCGAAATTTTATTTATAGGATATGCTAAATCATAAAATTTGTATACGATTATAATAGGTCGCAAGGTATTAATGTTTGACCTAAGCTTTAATAAAGAGTAAGTGAACGTTACGATCCTGAGACAAGTTTAAGGAATGTAAGTTAAAAAAAAATAATATGGACCGCATTTATGGTCATTTAAAAAAGTATTAAAAGATTAAAGGTTAAGTTTAACACACGAGATCGTCGTAAAGATGTTTTATGATTATAAAAATGAATTTAAAGTTAAAGATTATGTAATCCAGATATAAATGGATAGAATTAAGGAAGGTTGGGATCTCGGGGCGTTACACATATCTTCATTACACTGTCTGAACTTTACAATACGATTTCACATTGCTCTGTGAACATATCTTGCTATACAAATTAGAGTTACAATACGATTCTAATTTCATAATGCAATCCGCCAGTTGTTATACGAACTTGACTTGCAATACGATCAATCTCTGTAATACAGTCTTCCTTATGTTATACAGTTTTAACTTCCAATACGATCTGAATCTTAGCTTGACATTCTTCTCCATGTAATACGATATATACTTGCAATACGATTTTAGCTTCTAGTACAAACATGTATTCCAATACGATCAGACAGTGCAATGCAATCTTCTTAATGTTATACTATCCAGAGTTGCCATCAATACGATCTGTCCTAAACTCTATATAATAATTTTTCTCATAAGATCAACCTAACACATTTGATCTTTTTTAAACTAAGTCCTTGTACAATACGGAATAGGAAAGGACTTTACAAAAGCTATTTTTGGCAAATATACTTTTATCAAACATCATTAATGTAAGTGATTATGTCTTCATTAAATCAAACATGCAATTCCTAACACGATTATAGGTTTTAAAGCTCTTTACACATTATTCACATTTTAATCCATAACACATGGATTAGGTTAAAATATTTAATCACCTTAACACTTTCATCTTCTTCAAATTTAGGTTTTAAACTTAAACACTTATAAGCATTCCATCCTCGGAATCATTCTTAGAGTAACGTTCAAGTTCGGTTCCCTTCTAAACTCTTACATGATCTTATTTCATCGAATAATCTCATCGAACCATTTCATCTTAGGTATTACATTACCTCTTATTTCATTTATTCATTCATATCCCATTCACAGGCAGGACTCTTTCTTAGCCCAAGTCTCATTTGACTTGTCTTGGCTCATTACTACCCGTTCATGTTCAGGTATTATTATATTTGTATCTCTCACACATATACATAACTTTATTCTACATTACTCTGCTCGGTACTATTGACCTCATGACCTTTGACTCACTATTTTATCTTTCTACTCAATTATTTGTTACTACATTCATTAATCTTTATCAATTCAGACATATTACGTCTTACCTTCATCCGATCTTAACACTTCGTATAGTTATTTCTTTATTTTCACCTCTCAATATGGCATATTCTACAAACCATTCTTTCATTCCCTCTCATTTCATCTGTGAAAATGTCTAACCTTAACATATATATAAATAATCGTAAATCTTTATAGCTTATATTTTAGCATTCTTCTTCCTAGTCATAAGACTCCATCTATCGAAATCTTCTCGTTTCTTCTCTTCAACATCTCTATCCTTTGTGTTTAATCATCTTTGTTTCTGTTCAACAATAAAAATCTTACACATTTCACTAATTGTCTATTGATTTACTAGCACTACGCTTTATATCTTAACCTTTAATCGCGTTCGATTACATTACAACCCTCATTCTTACTGGCATAGTTATCTTCCACTTCCTTATCTAAGGATCATCGTATTCTACAATTGCATAAATCTTTTAAGATCATATTTTATAGCCTCATAAATATCCGAGCCATCACAGAAATCTACAAGAAATGGTAGATCAATGGCTATAAACATGCGACCTTGACTCATATTTTCGACGTTGATTTTTTCCAAATGAGTCAGCGATAAAATAAAAATAAAAATAAAAAAGGAGACAACACAATTTTTCTCAACAACTAGCTATACAAGGACAAGAACACGTGTCTACTACTGCACCAAACTTAGTACAAATGACAGTGACAACTTGTGGTCCAGCAAGAAAATATTTGAAGTCAAAGAAATTAAATGTTGACATGTGTCACTGACTATTTAGAGCAACGATAATAATCCAAAGGATAAATTCCAAGAAACTAATATAAAAGAATTACTACATCAACACTGAAGGACTACAGATTCTTTGTATTTCAAACGCTCAAGAAGTTAAAGTGCATACTCACTCTACAATCACTAGAAAACATAACTGCTGCTAAGTCATTTGAAAAGAAACTTAAAATAACTCAACAGCGACTCAAACAACATTATTTACTTAGTGATTCTGTAAAGATCTTAGTGATCTTAGCATTCTAAGTTTGTATGACTTGAAAGATTCTTTATGAATCAACCTTGTAAAGTGTTCTTTGTGAACCGTGGTTTTTGTAATCACCATATCCTTAGTAGATCATCCCTACTTGCAGAGTAGAAAAGAGAAGTAGGAGATTTTTATGCTCCAAACATCTTAAAAATCTCTCTATCTTTTACTTTTAGTTGATTTCATTTTATGCACGTTAACTGTTCTACACTCTATGTTTTCTTATGGCTGAACTCTATATTTTGCACTAAATTCAGAGCTTACCATTTTCTTTAATCTTTAAAGGGCTTTAAAAATATTTTCTCGTGTTTAATTATTAATAAATTAACTTATTTAATTAGTTAATAATCTAACTTTAAAAAAAAAATTAAAGAATCTATCCAACTCTCCTTCTAAATCTATTTTGTGCTCTCTAGACTAACAATTTATATTGGCTTCAATTTTATTTTTTTCTTCATTATACACTAATCATGTGCCTATATTTTATGTGTTTTTAAAGATATGTTAAAGTAAAATTATCCAAAGTACTCTTATTCGGATCAATTATTACTCACCGATAGACCTAGCAAAATTGGCTCGCGGGCTTGGTCGAACCGGCCCATCAAAAAGGTGGGCTTTGGGCCTTTAAAAATTAGCCCAAGAAAAATTGGGTCGTTTTGGCCCTGCCTAGGGGCTATTTTTTTTTTTTTTTTATTATTATTGTTTGATATTGTTGACAAAAAAATTGTTAACTCAAAAAATGAATCAAGTAGGAAATTATGAAGAATATAAAAATAAATTTTAACATGTGATCATGAATAATAATACAAAAAAGTATTATGAATAGAATATATATCATCTTTAGTCTTTCTTTTACTCTATTCTCTTTAATATTGATATTATATACATTTATCAATTAATTAATCACAAGATTAGTTACATTTTAATATATATGACTACAAAATGTTTATAAAATTATTGATTGTTTTATTTTATTTACTAATAAAATTAAATGATTATGCAAAAATTATGTGTCATAATTGTAAATAATTAGAGTTAGTATTTATTTTAAATTATGTGTCATAATTATAAAAAAATTATTATTATTATTATAAAATAGTAAAATGGCCCGCGGGCCAGCCCAAGCGGGCCATGGATTTCATTGTTCCAGCTCGCAAAAAACTCGATCGTTTTGGCATGGACCATTTGCCAGCTCTACTCAAAGGTGGTTAAAAGGTTTATTTTTTTATTTATTTTCTTTATTATACACTAACCATGTGCCTATATTTTTTGTGTTTTTAAAAATATTTTAGAGTGAAATTATTTAAAATACTCTCATTCGAATTAATTATTACTCACCGGTGGCCAAAAGGTTTAGTTTATAAAAATTTAAAGTAAGGTTCAATGTCTTAAAGTTAAAACATTAATGTTTGAGTTATAAAAAGTGAAAAATGTTAACGTTTAATGTGTATTTAAGCCATGCTATAATTGATTGTTGTGATTTTAAATTAAATGACATGCCTATTGTTGATTTGAGCTCGAAATTGAATGAGATGCATATTCTTGATTTGGATTTTAAATTAAATGACCTGACTAATGGACTATTATTGATTTGGGTTTTGAATTGAATGACATATATTTTGTTGACTCGGGCTTGCTTGTTGAAGAAGGGTATAATGTGAACCCAGTAAGGAATTTGAGTTTTGGATCTATATTCGTAAAACCCACATTATTTTCCTACGATGGACAATAGATCAAATTTATAAACGTGAATCTTATTTGCAATTGCGAATAAGATTGTGAAATGAATGATATTTGTCGGTTTAGAATGGACCCGAAACGTGGTCAAATCGACTCTAATGCCCAAACAGCCCATTTAAGGTCCTAAATTAATTGATTGTGGCTTCTTATATGTTTAAATAAATCTCAAGACAACAAATGCTTTCAAAATTAATATAAGCCATACTACGATGATTTTGAACCAAAAAATGATTTTGAAAAGTAAAAGAATTTGAAAAGGCAATTTCAAACCAAAAGGAAAATATCTTGGGAAACATCTTATTTTGAACGACTTTTGAAACCTAAAATCAAATTTTGGAATAAAATTAAAAGACGTTTTTGAAATAACTCTTTAAAAAAATAAAAAGACATTTTTGGAATGAGTTACAAGACATCTATTTTCACAAACATCTATACCTTAAGTAGACATTCTTATTACTACTATTAGAAATAGGATATACTAAAAGTGACACGTTTAATCGCTTTTCTAGGATTGGATTTCATTCTTGTCATCCCGCGTGTAATCTCTTTTCTCAAATGTAAAATGATCAAGAAATAGTGGAACACCACACATACACTTCTGGAATGACACAAGCGTCTCACGAGCGTGGATGATATACCAAAGCACACACTTAATCTTTTCGATGCAACTTCTTTAAATAAAAACATGAAAATTTTATATAATGCGGTAATCTTGGTTCACGGAAGTAAAAGGGTGATTAAATTTTGATTTGCTAACCAATGTTATAAAATCACAATAATTAGACCTTTAAATTGCTAAAACTAAAAATCTAGATAAGTTCGTATATTTATTTAAAATTTCTACCAACTGACACTCTGTATTATAGTCTCATTAAATTCAAAATTTAAAAACAGTCGATTAAAAAGTCGTTTTTTCACAAACATCACCTTAAATCTCCAAAATCGCTTAATACTACTTATAATTGTGAAAAAATCATGCTTCTAAAAACAATACTACTATTTTTGTCATTACAAAAACTATGAAAGAATTCTTAGAAGAATACATATAGTTGGATTTGGAGGTTCTTCAGAATTTAGACTGTAGTCGAACATGTCAAAAATCGACTCGCTCCACTCACTTAACTTGTTTACAGCTAGACTAAAAAAATAAAGTATAAGGGACCAAATGCTAGTGAATATGTATGTTAGTTCAAAACAAAACATAGGGTTCATACCAAGTGTCTGACCCAGGGTACCAGATGCCCAGAACAATGTAGAATTTCTTCTTTTCGTGGGCCCCCCTATGTCAAAACAAGGGCCAAAATTGATGCAGAAATGAGCAGCAATAAATGCCTAGTTGTAGTGTGGATAGAAAACAAACTTCTTTTGGTTGCTTGCTAAGGCCTAAAGCAAACAGTACTAACAGGAATTTCCTCTCTCTTCCTGCTGCTATTGTTTTGGCAGTGCTTTGAACTGATATAGCATTCTAGCTGATCATCTAAAGTCACTGTCCTGATCGTAACACACTACTGCTACCAGATATTGATCTCTCTTTATTGGTTCGTGGGGTCCACTCTACTATGAGCTAGATAGGTCACATGAAGTTTTGGCAGTGTGCTGGTTTTCCTATTTATCTTGACATGAGAATTATGATGTTTGCTTGCTCGTGTGATCCTAGTGCAATTAACTTTGGTTTAATCATTTCTACTGCACTTACTTGGATCAGGAACTCTCTGTTATAACTTATAAGTATCTTTTAATTTCTCTTAATATATATTTAATAACATAAATATTAATTTTAATAATGATATCAATAACATAATTATTTATAATAAATTTTATTTTATTATTAATTATATACGACGAATTTTTTATATTGTTAAATATAATATTTGTGTCATTAAAAATATATTAAAAAAAATTAAAAGATAAGTTTAAGATCCTCTCCAATACACATATCCTCTAATTTTTTTCAATATATATTTAGTGGCACAAATATTATATTTAGTGACACTTTTAGGGACAATTATTTGCAATGAATTTTATTGTGTCGCTAATTATTTACGATATTTTATTTTATCGCTAAATATAATATTTATGCCGCTAAATATATATTGAAAAAAATTAAAAGAAAAATATAATGAAGAGAATTTTAATCCAATAAAAAGGATCTTAATCCCAAATTTTTTTTTGGGACGTTAGGAGATTTTGGTTAGGACTTTTGTTAACTAATGAATTCATCTAAAAACTTAACTTGCTATTAGAAAGAGACGTAATAATGTATATCAAATTAACACCGTAATATCCTAAATATTTTAAAACTAGTAAATATGATCTGAAAAGATCTATATAAAAGTTGTCAAATTAAAATCTAGTTTCATGTGAAACTAATACCTAAAGAACGATTGTTGGGGTATCTATTAAATTATGTAAAGACTAAATACGACTCAAAAACTACGATCGTATACGATTAAGGATTAAACTTTTAACCTAAACCATGTGATTAGTAAAACTTGAATTGAGCTTCAAATATTTTATCTGATTTTTCTATACGTAAAATTTTGTGTTTTGATTCAAGTAGTTAACTTTACCACTTATTAAATTAAAAAAGTTATTTTGAGGTTAAAACCTCAATTGGGAAAAGGGTTGAACCTAAAACCTAAGAGTTAGAAAACCTAAAGATCACTATTCATAAATACGAAAATAATATGAGTATAATACAAAAAATTATATCAGTAAAATACGAGAATAATATAAAAATTATACGGTGTAAATATAAAAAGTCAACTAATGAATAGTAAAAGTCAACAATAGTGGCTATTAACTTTGGTAGAAATTTTGAGGGCATTTATGCCATTATGAAAATATGCAATACTTACAAAATTTGTAAGTATGCATTTTTGCTAGTCAATTTGGAAACAAAGTGAGACTTGGCTTCTAATAATGTGTTGTCGGATGGTGAGATGTGACCTATTGTATGCCAAGCATGGCTAAGAAGGCTTACTAATCATCAATCAACTCTTTAAATGAAGGTTAATTACTCATAAGTAGGATTAAGGTTAAGCTTAGTAGGTTTGGTTGGTGAATTAAGCCATTAGATCAACCAATAACTTGCAAGTATTAATGGCAAGCATTCATTGCTTCCATCTACCTTGTAAGAAGCCATTAATGGCATTAATGGCACTAGAGAAGGGGAATGAAAGTGCTAGGGAGTCTCCTATGTGCTTATGTCCATTTTATCCCAACCCTTGTAAAGTCCTATAAATATGAGCTTTATATCTTCATAATTCTTCAAATTTTCATAAGTAATTTGAAAGTAAAGAAAGTATAGAGAAAGATAGTCTTAATAATGACAGTAATAATCTTGTTGAAGAGTAAAGAAGTCTCGCACAAATTATTGTCAGAGCTTGCACTCCAAGAGGTAATCACTAGTAATTGTAATGTTCAATTTTATTCTATTATAGAATTGAAATATGCATTTTACAAGAAGTTATAATGCTCGATTTACGTTATATCTAGAGTAGATATAATCACAATCATAAGTAATTATAATGTCCATTTTATTTCAAGAATAGAGTCTAAGAATATGATAAACACTAGTTGTTACAATGCTCGATTTATTCTTCCTGTTCTTGAGCAAAAGTCATAAATTTCTATATAAGTGGTTTTTATGATTTTGTTATTTTATGTTATAAAGTGTTATTGAGTGATATAACATGTTATCTTACCAAATTAATGCTTATGGTATCATATTTTAAAAATTGGATCAAAGAAATTATGAACCAATTTGTAGTCTGTCTATAAAAGCGCATTTTTGTACTGTTTTGTTAGGAATAAACTTTGGTCACCTTAATGAAAATTGTAGAGTGTGATGCCCCCAAATTCGGGTCCCTTGAACCACGGGTTCAGTGCTCACGTTACTATTCTACCCTGTCATCACGTCCATTCATTCTGAATAATAACAAAAACTTAATTTACATTCATACATAACTATCTCAGGTTCTATATATCTTTATACATACACATCCATATTTGATATATTACAAAAATACATGACATTCTACCTATTACAAAATATTACATGTACAATCATCTTGTAACTACATGGTCATTGTTTGCTAGCCTTTCCCTTTCCTTTGTCTACTCCTGATCCCTCTGCCTATTCAGGTTTAGCTGAAATATCATGTTTAAAAGCAATGATGAGCATAAAATAACATACCAAGTATATAAACAAATGATGACATAATATTGCAGAATGATGAATGAAAATCATTTACAATGAATACGAATCGTTTACAATGAACTGAGTCTTTTACAATAATCTGAGTCATAAATAATGAGCTGGGTCATTTATAATAATAGTTCAATGAACGAACATGAGAAATATAACATGATTTTTATATGGTTAACTGGAAACATGAAACTTACTTGCTGTACGGTCACAAGACCAATAACTCATTAAGAATAATACCAATCATCACAATTGATAATGTCCAAATTAGTCATAAGATTGTTGTTCAATTTAGATGTGTACTTTGGATGATCAGCCCATCGTACTCTTATATTATGCACAACATAAACATCTATCGACACAATCATGCCATAAAATATAATTGCTTTAGCCATTAATCCCCTCTTTGTATCATGGTTGTTCTATTACAGCATATCATAGAATCCGCCCCCACATCAATGTGGATTGGAGCATATAACAATAAACATTTGATTACAATATATATCATCATATGTGTCTAGTCAGAATCAAGATTAGCATCGACCTTTTTCAAAGTAGTTCAATGGTGAATGAACTTTACATGTTTACGTGAATGCATAATATGAATAACTGTTCAATGAACTACAAATGAGAGTTCAGTTGGAAAACTTGCCTGTATCCTCGTCTACCACAATTAGTAAAATATTATCCCTTCTATAACCTACATGACCATCATATTGATTCATGCATTAGTTACATACACATACATGCTATAACTTGTTATACAACTTACCCTTTATCTCTACATAGCCTTTATCATTTAACACATTGTTTATTTATCCTTAACATCTACCACATTGATTACTTTTATCAATTTATGGCTTACATTACATGTCTCTATCATTTAATAACAAAATATTTTGTTTTGGAATTAAAAATAATTTATTTTAAAAAATTCAGAACACTGCGCCCCGGCGCAGTGTTTTCTTCTTGGAATCTCGTTGGCCACGAGAAGTGCTCGGCCAGACTGCGCCCCGACGAGCTTTGGTGCCGCCCCCAGCGAACTCTTTGCAGCACCACTGCGCCCCGGTGCAGTTCCTAGTGTAAAAGATGGCACCCCGGCGCCATGCTAGTTTTTCAGAAAAAATCTTCTTTTCAAAATCTCTTATATCTTTAGCCCTAATTTGATTTTATGAGTCACAACACTTCACCTAGCACACATAACAAGTATTGGACTTGCATGGGCCTTCAAAACATTTAAAAATCTTTAAATAGTTTAATTTTTCTATAAATTTGTTTTGGTCGTCGGTGAACGTTTTAAAACGTTTAATACTCGTATTTATTGCCACAAACGCCAAATGAGTTCCAAATCGACTCTAACAGATATATTCACATAAAACTTAGATGTGTAGCCTCATTTCACCATTAATTATCCAAAATGGCCAAAAATCACATATTAGTAGGATTTTACCAACTTTTCAAAACTCAACCCTTGAATACCATTTGAATTCTTGTGCATCATGCACATATAGCTTAGCACATGCTCAATTAGCAACTTTATATACTTGTACAACTTCTATATGCACCTTCTATAATACTTTACAGATTATGATTTGATTAATAAACAAATCATAGCCTAATATTGTAACTTTTTCTACACAAGTAATGTTCTTGAACCAATAATGATCTTTTAATGCTATCTAGCATGATATTATGCATGCTTCCAATATATTCAACCTTTTAAGCTAGGTTTTCATCACTTCTAGCAACATATAACACATAATTATTCATGAATCATGCTTCCTAGCTCTTATTATATACATGAATAGTATACCACATTTGTTTTAGTAACTTTGAGCTTAGGTTTTCATCCAATACCAAACATGAAGCACATAAACTTACAAAAAATCACATAATAAACACATATAGTCAAAGATACATGTATGGCTTCACTCAAACTTGGATTTAAACACATAAACACAAAGTTTTATGGCTTGAACATCTTTTTACCTTCTATGTGCTCTTCTCCTTCTAGCTATGAAGCTTCTAAGAGCTAAGTTCTCCACTTTGATAGCTTTCTTTACTTCACTTGATCACTTTTCCTTGAATCTCTTGTGATATCAATGGAAACCTAGCCTTCGCTTCTTCTTTCTTTCCTACGAACTCTTGCTAGCAACTTGAGATGATATAAGAAAATGAACAACTTAATACTTACAAGTTATACATATATAAGTTATATATAATTTCCTAGCATTTAACTAACCTTGGGTTAACTAACCATGCATGGTTAAGGCTAGTTAAGTCATTTCACATTGCTAAGTAAGGACCAAAGAGACTTTACACAATTCTAGGACACTAATGTCATTCTTCAAATTTTCAAGGGTAGCATGGTCTTTTGGCAAAATTCCTAAACAATTTAATTCCCAATAATTCATACTTTGCTTATTTTTCCATCCAATTCAAGTCTATTTTGATCCAAATTTGTTTCACTAAGCTTGAATTTTATTCTAACATAAAATAGTCCACAATTAGCTTGTCTCATAACACTTGTCACACTTCAAAAATTAATTTTCATTAATAACTTATTAATTTACAATAATAATTATAATATTTCAAATTGCATAACATTACATAGAGCATGAAATTCTAATGAATTTAGGATCAAGATTCACCTCCAAATATTTTGAAATGAAATAGTTATGCATGTTTGAGAAAAAGGGATTTATGTAGTCAAAGTTGTGTTTTTAATCCATAGCCCCAACAGTTTCAGAGTCGGCCCTGACGGATTCAACAAGTATAAAAACACAGCCCCGGTCGTCGACCCTGAATTTTCCAAAAATGTAAAATTTTAATTTCTTTTGATATCCAAACTAGCTTAAACATTATAAGAAGTTATAATGTCCAAAATGAGACCTAAAGAAGTACTAATTCTTTTAAGTTAAAATCTAATGTTAGACTAATTAACCCATCCAAATCTATGAAATCTTTTAAGCATTAAATTGTAAATGAAACACAGTTATAAACTTAAAGTTGAGATAGTTGAAACATAAAAGTATTATAAGAGAGTCTTAATGAGACTAATGGTTATGTTTGTAATACCCGGATACTTACAAGATTTGGAGATAAGATCTTAAATGATTTAATTAAATATTAAGGTTAAAAACCTAGAGTTGGAGAAGTGAGATGTGTAGAAAATGAGTAAATATTTTTTTTAACCTAATTTATTTTTTAGGGATTAAATGTGAGAATATTATAAGGATACATGTGGAGAATTTATTAAGAAAATAAATTCAATTAAGAAGTGAATGTGGTTATATTGATAAGTATATATATATCTAAAGTGTGTTCTTTAGCCAAATAAGAAGAGGAGTAAATTAATACTCAACAAAACTAATAAATTAATTAGTTTTAATATAGAGTAAGAAGGAATGTTGTGAAATATAATTACATAGGTTAATTATATTAGTTATGAGTTAACGTTATAGAAAAGCTAGAATGATTGCAAAGGATGACAATAATAATAAGTTAATTAATTAAGTAATTAACTTAATTATCAAATTATAATATAGAGTCCAAAAATAAATTTAAAATAAGCCCAATATTTTAATTGTTGTAAGTCTTGTTGGTAATTATAAGGAGGTTCAAATAAATTTAAGGATTTAGCCTCATGAAGAGTCAAAGTAATTTAATTACTAATAGAGTAAGAAGGAATACTTGTATGAAGGTGGGTAATTAAATAAGTATTATATTAATTGATAAATAGTATAAGTCAAATTAAATTATGTTGGCAAGTATTATATGTACTGGTATGGAAATCTAATTAAATTAATTACTTAACCTAAGTTATGAAAGATGTGTGAGTTGTGTTGGGTAGCCCAAACAATTTAAATAAGAGAGTCCAATGAAAGGTAAACTATGTAGCCCAAACATTTAAAAGTCAATTGTTGGTCAATGTGTTGGGAGAATAAATTTCAAGTATTGTTGAGTGTAGAAAATTAACTAATGTATGGTTAATTAAATAACCCTAGTTGGTAGGTAAGAGAGGGCATTAACCAAACATTGGTTAATTGCTAAGTGATTGAATGTGATGATGAGAATTAACTATAGATGAGTTAATTGAGTAACCCTAGGTAGTAAATATATTAAAGATTTAACTATGTATGTGTTAGTTGTAGGAAGAATATTATAGATACAATTATGTATGCATATAATTTACTAAGATAGAATTGGTATTGGTAGGTAACTATGGGTTGGATGTTGTAAAGAATTAACCATACATTGGTTAATTGAGAAAAAATAATAAAATAAGTATATATATTTATATGATGAGTTAAGTGTTGGTTTGCAAAAATTATGGCATACATATAATCAAATTATATAAGCGCAACGGAAGCAAAAAAATCAGATTTTAAAATTTTTGTACAAACCAATAACCCGGATCTTTCTTATGCGACTATTATTAATTGAGGAAGGATAAAAGAATTTATACCTTTGTAGAACCAAGCTTCCACGGGTACAAGTTCATCTCCCTTTAATCCTTCACATTCTTCTTCAAATTCACCGATTAGATTCCACGGATCAATGTTAGCTCCCCAAGTGTTGAGCCTCTAGAGGTGATCCACCAAGAGATCTATGAATTAAAGAAGTGGATCTTGGTTTCTCCAAACCATGGGTGGCTAGCCCTAATGCTCTCTAACTCTTAGATCTAAAGAATTATTGAGTACTCTCTCTCTCTAATGAAAGAGTGTGTAACCTTGATCTATGATAAGACTCCTCTTATTTATAGATCTAGTCAACCCTCCTAAACTATTTAGGATTATGGTTTTAATTTGATTCCTAATTTAATTAGGAACTAAATTAATTAATTACAATTCCTAAACCATTTAGGAACTTAATTATTTAATAATGAGAGTACTTCTTATTAATTAATTACTAAACCATTTAGTAACTTAATTAATTATTATAATTATAATTCCTAAACTATTTAGGAACTTAATTATTTAATAATAATATTACTACTTATTAATTAATTCCTAAACCATTTAGGAACTAAATAATAATACTAGCAATAATAATAATAATAAAAATAATAGTAATAATAATAATAATAAGACTCTTCTTATTAATTTATAATTAGTATTTCTAAAATACTAAATTATAAATATTAAGCTATTTAATTTATTCTATCATCATAGTATGAATTAAATATACTTAATTTATTATTACAATTATGCCATCCACTTCTAAAATAAATATTACTCTTTTGCGGTGTGACCCTTTAGGTTCTCCATATTAAACCGGTTGTATAATAAATAAATTAGAACAATTCTAATTCATTTATTACGAATTAACTCTTTAATTCAGAATAAATAATTATTCCACAATAAGGGTAAACCCCCTTAGCGATTAGTCGACTTTCCAGATAATATAGATTTCAACATTTAATCGTAAAAGAACCTTTCAACAAATAGTTACTGTACAATTCAATCTTTCTACCATACAATGTCCCAATCAAATATAAGACACGGAATTTCTGTCAAGTCTTATTTATTTGATTATATGCATTTCAATTCACAAATACACAACTCTAATTAATGTAAATTAGAAACTCATTTCTAATTCCATGCAACCCTGGCCAGGGATTTCTGAGTTGTCACTTATTGAATCGCATAGGACATTCTCTCCCTTTACTGGAAGTGGTAGATCCTTTGTTGATCATTCATCTATCTCCATGTGTACCTTATTATACTCAATCACATCCTTTGATATACCAATAGGTCTTAAGGAATATGTCAAAGTATAACTTAGTACACACAAGATACTAAGATGATCTCAAGTCTAAGGATCATTTGTACGACTATCACATAAGGAACTCCTATTGACAGACGAGTAAAACTCCATTAGGTGTTCCTTGAGCGAGTCACGTTCAGTGAACCTATTCTCTAATAAGTACCTACATACTTGCTTTAGTGTCTGTACACAAATGATTATGAGATCAATCATTCTCTTCATAAGAGCAAGCATAGTATGTACCAATCTATCCGGATCTACTAATCCCATTTTTAGTGATCCAACGATTATGAACAATTTTAGTTTTGAGTTATCTTGAATTTAGATCTCATTAGCATGATCCTCATCATGGTTCTAAAAGCATTGCTCGAAAACTATGGGTTTATCCATTTGATTAATTCAAGTAATTAATCATGAATAAAGAAATGCCTTGATACTTTTATTAATAAATGAACAAGATTACAAAGTATATGCTTATCACATCAAATGTGATTGGCTTGAGGGCATATTACTTTCATTAAGATCATGGTTGGGTGTGTGGACCAACCTAGGTCATTTGAATATATATATATATATATATATATATATATATATATATATATATATATATATATATATATATATAAGATGAGCTTTAACTAAGGTTGAGTATTGAGTGACCATGGTTAAATGTTGGTGATTTGCTGCTTGGTTTGCACTTCACCATTTATGTTGCTTGTGTTCAAATTGATGTGTGACATTTTAAAAGTCAAGTGATAGTCAAATATGAGAAAAATGCAAGTATTGTGCAAGTATAGGTGAATGTGTATACATATATTAGTGTGTGTATATATATATGGATGCTTATATAATTATATAGGACATAAAAATAAAGCCAAATTGATTAAATATAAAAGCAAATCCCGAATTTTGGGGCCCACATGGATGTGAAACTTGCTTATTGGATGATTTTTGAGTGCAAAGTAGTTTAAGCAACCCCCAACCACCTTAGTCATTCATATGGTCATTCAAAATGTCTATCAAGTGGTCATTCATGTAATAGTAAGCAAGATTAGAGCCTTAATTTTACCAATGCTAGTTGATTAAGGAGTTTATGATGTGTTCCTAGAGTTCTATAAATAGAAATCACCAACACGTGTTCAATGTTGGTCATTTCTATTCTTGCTATTACTTTTAAAGAGAGAAAAAAATTCTAGAGAGAAGTGAGAGCATTGTTAGAGAGTCTTGAGAGATATTACACTAGAAGTGTATATCTAGGAGTCAAGATGGAGTCTCTAGCAAAGTTCATAGCTAAAAGAAGGAAAGCATCTAAGTCAAAAAGGTTTAAAAGTGCTTTACACCTTTATCTTTTCATTTCTATGGTTAAAATATGTTTTTAACCGATCAAAACTTATTTTAATGATCTATAAGTCTAAATCTATGATATATATATATATATAGGTAGATTTATAGTGTTGTATGTTTAATACAAGTATTTATACGTGTGGTATGCAAATAAGTTGAAGAAAATGTCATATAAAGTTTTGCCGGTAAAACCCTAGTTAGCTAGGTGCTAATTATTGTTGTAGTTTAAAATATACAAGTTGGATAATTGATTTTCATGGCTAGAAAGTTATATATATGATGTATGATAAGTTATGATGTATGTAGAGTCATAAAACATGATGGTCTAGCAAATAATGCTTGTAGCATCATGTTTGAACCAATCGAATCAAGGATTTATGAAGTTAATTTTTATCCTGTCCTTGTAAGCGATTTTAAGCCTACTTATGTTTGAAATTTGGATTTGTGATATAAAGAGAAGTTGTAGAGGGGGAAAATTCTGATGAGAATGGACTCAAGAATTATCCCAAAATATTTTAAAATGAAGAAGTTATGGTAGCTTTACTGAAGAAGGTTCTGACAGTCCATAAATTAGGGTTTCTGGTTTTTGTATTACCGTCGCAGCAGTGGAAACACCCGCCGCAGTGGTCAAACACACTGTCTGAAACCTGTTATTGCTGTCCGAGTCGGGTCGGGTCAATCCGGGTTAAGTTTTTAGTGGAAATTTAGGTTGAAATAAATGTAAAATGAATATGTTTGAATACTAAACCAATATATATGGAGTCTATTAGTGATTAAATGGTAGCTAAATGTTTAAAATAAAAATTAAAGTTAACACAATTAAAAAGTTAACTATTTGAAATAAGTGTAAAATGAATGTTTTTGAAGATTATTAAAATATTGTTAAATGATTAATAATATTAGTAAGTAACTAAAATGTTATTAAATGATTAATAACATTAGTAAATGATGAAAATATTATTAAATAATTAATGACATTAGTAAATAATTAAAATATTATTAAATGGTTAATAATAATAATAAGTGATTAAAACATTATTAAATGGTTAATAATATTAACAAGTGATTAAAATATTATTAAATAGTTATTAATATTAAGAAGTGATTAAAATATTATTACATGGTTAATAATATTAAGAAGTGATTAAAATATAATTAAACGGTTAATAATATTAAAAAGTGATTAAAATATTATTAAATGGTTAATAATATTAATAAGTGATTAAAATATTATTAAATGGTTAATAATTTAATAAGAGATTAAAATATTATAACATGATTAATAATGTGACGACTCCAAATCCGGGTTCTTTAACCTCGGATTTGGTTCTCACTGTACAATACTTAATAACAATGAAATACATAGATTGTATTCAAACTTCGCGGAATAATTACAAAAGGTTCCTTAACAAAATGCTACACTAAATGGCTCAGCAAGTTTATAAACAACAACATAAGATATATCATGATGAAGGAAAATAACTTCAAGGTTTTTAACACTAACAATTATGAAAGATATCAAGAATCAATGTTCAATAAGAGAATGGATTAACTCTTTACTTATGAGTGGTCTTTAATGACCGTGAACTACTACTAAGGTAGAACAGACATACAATGTCTGACACCTTGTTAAAAATAACGGGACACTTGAGCGGATTAGTCCTCTCATGTCCTATGTATATGCATAATATTTAGTTTTCTTGCACAAATTCGGTTACCCGACAATATAAAAATCCCCTTTAACTAGAGTTGTTCTTTCTCAGTCTTACTATAAGAATCCGCACTAGCCAATGGTTTGGATAAGCTGTCAAAATATTCAATTAGATGAATTTAAACATGCATGTGTTTAGCCGAAACAATTAACTTAGACATTCTTAAACACTTCGTAAATTACTGAACTATTACATTTGCAAAGGCACTATGTGCGAATACAATACAATAATGATGTGAAGTAATTTTCAATAATTAATTCATTCAAAGGTCTGTCAAATAACTACGAGTGTAGATACTTGCTCAATAATAATTGAATTGCTCAATGTAAATAAGGTTGAAGAATACTTGCAACAATAAATACAAGTTAGGGTTAAGAAGAAACTTGTCTCGTGCGTTGTCTACGGCTAACCAATTTAATTTAACAATTCTTGAACGGACCTAACAATTATATCAGTTTAATTCTTAAATTAGTAACATATACTTATAAGTACAATGAAATTTATAAATCTGGCGAACCACATAATTGAATAATTATGGGTATTTAAACACTTAAGAAATATTATCATTACCTGGTAATATTTCATACACAAAGAACCTATATTAATTATTTAATATAGTTCATATACCTATCTAATATTATTAACAATTTAATAATATTTTATTAGTCTTGTAATATTATTAATCATTTGATAATATTTTATTAGTCACTTAATATTATTAATCCTTTAATGATATTTTATTATTCTTCTAATATTATTAATCATTTAATAATATCTTACTATCTTATTAATATTATTAATCATTTAATAATATTTTATTAATCTTATAATATTATTACTCATTTAATAATATTTTATTCATCTTCTAATAATATTAATCACTTAATAACATTTTATTTATTATATAATATTATTAATCATTTAATAATATTTTATTCATTATCTAATATTATTAATCATTTAATAATATTTTATTCATCTTCTAATATTATTAATTATTTAATAATATTTTATTCATTATCTAATATTATTAATCATTTAATAATATTTTATTTATTTTCTAATATTATTAATTATTTAATAATATTTTATTACCTTATTAATATTATTAATTATTTAATAATATTTTATTCATTATCTAATATTATTAATAATTTAATAATATTTTAATCAATTGCCAATGTTACTAATAAACTCTATATATTGATTTATTTTAAAAACACATTCATTTTATACTTGGTTCAACTTAAATTTTTACCAAAAATTCGACCCGGACCGACCTGACCCGGACCGAACTGACCCGACCCGGACCGAACTGACCCAACCAAACAACAATAAAAAATCTGATGGAGTAGCAAGGCCGCCCCGTAAGGTTGCGCGGCCGCCCCATCCATGCAGAGAATTTTTATAGTTTGGACTGTCGGACCCCTAGTCACTCCGACAGCCATAACTTCTTCATTTTAAAATATTTTGGGGTGATTCTTAAGTCCATTCTCATCATAATTTCATGGTATACAATTTCTCTTTAGATCACAAATCCAAATTCCAAACGGAAGTATCCGTAAAATCACTCACAAGGACAGAATGAAAACTAGTTTCATAAATCCTTGGTTTTAATGGTTCAAACTTGAAATAAATGAACTTTACACATTCAAATGACACCAACTTAGTGTTGTTGTCTTCCTAACTTCTTGTTTTACAATATGACATGGTTCGATCACCTTTTTGAAAACGGTGTGACACGAAAATTAAAGATCGAACCACGTAGGGTTTCAAAACGACCTATTTTTTAGTAAAAGCCATAACTTCTTTGTTATTCCATATTTTTGTGAGATTCAAGTTTTGTTTGTTTTATAACTCACTCATAAAGCTTTCTAGCCATAGAAATTACGTATTTTACTTATACATTTTGAAATGACACAAAAAATAGCACAAAACTACTTAGGGTTTTACCGGTAAAACTCAATATACACATTTCTTTCATTTTTTATGCAATCTACACATACCAAAACATGATATAAGCACATATATCTATGAATATACATATATTACATAGTTAAATACTTCTAGACTAATAAAATGAGTTTTGATCGGTTGAAAATAGATTTTAACCGTTCAAAATCATTCTAGACTACAAAAAATAAATTTTAAGAAGAGATAGAGTACTTTTAAACCTTTGGGTTTTGTTTGCTATTCTTCTCCTTCTACCGAAGTACGTTGTGTACCTAGTGGACATTCACCAAGGCCTTCCTCTACCTTTTTCACTTAACACCTAAATGTATCTTCCTTTTTCTCTAGAAAATGCTCTCACTTTCTCTCTTTTATGCTCTAGCAAATGAACCAACAAACTTGGCTCAAGGGTGGGGCATCATATATATATCCAAGTGTTAAGCCTTCATTAACATCTCTAATTCACCAATGTTGGTGAAATTAAAGCCAAAGTATGCTTACTATTTGATGGATGGACAAGGTGAGTGACATGTTGATTGACTAGGGTTGTTGAGCTACTATGACAATGAGTGATTTAGAAGCAATGAAACAAATCAAGCAACCCCTAAGTGATTTTTGCTACATAAATGTGCATATATATATATATATACATGTGTTCAATTGTTGACCAATTTTGACTTCTTATTGGGCTCCATGTTGGACTTAGGAATTAAATATATTGGGATCATTCAATTAGATTGTTTGGGCTCAATTTAAATAACTCATTGGGCTCACATTAAATATTATAGGTTACATTTAATTAAATCAAGCATTGGGCTTGTTTAATTAATTACATGGACTAGTAATTAAATTAATTACATTGGCTACTAGGTTAATATCTTTGACCTAGTTTATCAACTCATTTGGATTTAAAATATAATCCAATTAGATTTGCTTTAATTAATTATACACCTTGCTTTAATTCTTTAAATAAATATACGCATACACAAGTACATTTATTTAATTATCTAAAGTACAATTAATTAGTACAAAAAGTTTAAATTCATTGCTAAATATTTATTAAGTATATTTACAATGACTAATGAAATTCGTGGTCATTACAAATAATATTAATAAGTGATTAAAATATTATTAAATGGTTAATAATATTAATAAATGATTAAAATATTATTAAATAATTTATAATATTAATAAGTAATTAAAATATTATTAAATGATTAATAATATTAGTAAGAGATTAAAATATTATTAAATAATTAATAATATTAATAAGTGATTAAAATATTATTAAATGATTAATAATATTAGTTAAAAATTAAAATATTATTAAATGGTTAATTATATTAATAAGTGATTAAAATATTATTAAATGATTAATAATATTTAAATATAGTTGTATATTATCAAAGGTAGATAATATTTGGAGATATTTGGTACATTATTAAATGTCGAAATCATTAAGTTATGTAAAAGAAGAAAGTTTAATTTAATTAAACCATTATAGATAGTCATTTTGTGACTAATTTAAACAACTTATTAAAAGTGGGTCGTACGAATAACGAATACTGAAGGTGTAAGTTGGTTAAGCGTACCCGACATATCTTAACTAGGTTTGGGCTAGGGTTTTTGTCCAAAACTTAAGGGTTCATTTGTCAGACATCTTAAGAGTTAATAATTTGAAGTTAGAGTCTTATATAAAGACTAAGTAATAGTCATTCTAACTAATGATGATGTCAATTTCATATATAAATTGTAGGTTGAGCGACAGACGTAAAATAAGCGTAAACGGTATAAGCGAACCAGACAAGTTTTTCAGAATTTGCTCATATGTGTATTGCTATGGAACAACGTTATATTAAATTATTGATATGAATATATATTGATGATATTTATGATATGTGAAAAGCATGAAGTATGATTATATATGAAGTATGTACAGAATATGAAGCATGACTTGATAGATGCTAGTTGTATATTATATGCGATGTATAAGAAGTATGAAACATTCTTAAATGAAAAGCATGATGTACATATAAAATATAGAATATTTTTAATATGTGAAACATACAAGGTGTTATGTGTAACTGTTAGACTTGTTGAGCCGTCGTGCTTACTCTTGCTATAAAATAAACACTTTCAGATAAGTGCAAGATTTTCAAAGATTTCGTTAAAGATCAAGGATCAGGAATGCGTATTACTTTCACCGAAAGTTTAAGTGATTGTTTTAGTTATGAGTCCAGATTAGATAGGTAAACTAATTGTGTAATTAAATAAATGGTTAGTGTATATTGTGAGTGATTAAATACTCAAATTGATTGTAATAGAATGACGTATCATGTATGATATTGAGACATACTAGGAATTTGTAAAGATTACAATTCTGAAATAGAAAGAGATGTTGTAAAGTTCTAAATAAATGATTATATAGCAAGTATAATATTGTTATAAGTCGTGAACAATAAGAAAAATGTTGTACAGTGATGAACCAGATCCGAGGTTTAAGGGATTCAGATTTAGGGACGTCATAATGTCAAACTCATATACCCTATAAGTCGTCCGAATAGACACAGAAATTAACATAAACAGTATTAACGAATCGAGGCAAGTCTTTCAAACTAGTGTTTATGTGCAAATTCTAAACCTTTCTTAAATTGTTATGTGTAATTTTTATGTGCAATTGTATTTTTATGTAATTTGTGAAGTAATTGATATATGAATAGACATGTATATTGTAAGACGGGGTAAGACCCCGAATTTTATGAAATATAAAAATTAATTTTTCTTCATATATATTTTTCCTGAAACAGTAAGTGGTTAAATTAACGAAATTGAAAGTTAAGGATGTTATGTGTAAATTTTATTTTGTCGGACAATATTCGTTTTGTCGGGGAATATTCGTTTTGTCGGGGAATATTCGGGCCGTAGACGGCGCCGAAATAACTAATTATTGGTGGACCCCACAACGGAATATTTGTCGGATATAGAAAACGACAGAAGTAACCTTTTTAAATAAAAATAATCAACGGTGTTAACTGTTAAAATACCGGTGATAAAAGAATAGTAGCATACGATAATTTATAGTATTTTTCTGTAGCACACGGTATTGCACAGTGTCTCATATTATTGGTCTGATAATTGACACCGTAACTGTTGCGCATCATTTCATCAATAATTGTCACTGCATAATATTTTATATTATCAATTCAATTATTGTTGTTACACAGTATTTTGCATTATTGATTCAATAATTGTCATTACACTATATTTCATATCATTGACTCAATAATTGTTGCTGCACTGTTTTTAAAATTATTGAATCTAATAATTGTCACAGTAGCGAATATACTGTAATTTATATTATTAAATTAATAATAATCTGTAACGTGTTTATTACATTATTGTTGAATTATTGTTGTAGCATTATTTTATATGTTGGACCCACAGGAAGAATAAATAAATAAATAAAATAAAAATAAAATAAAAAATTATTAATTTTACTATTTGAAATAGTAACGTGAATAGTAACATGTGGGCCCCTGTAGGACCCACTTGAAAAAAAATTTGCACAAAAATGTGCAGGAAGGAAAAGCAGCCAGCGGCTGCGTGCTGAAAATGTTCAGCACTGGCGTGCAGCACGCCAGTGCTCACCTACCACGCATAGTGAAAATTTTCTCCTATAAATAGCTTGCTCAGCTGAATAGAAAAATCACACCTAAAACATAAAATTTTTCTATAAGAATTTTATGAGTTTTCTCTGAGAATAGTAAGGCTATTTTGAGTGTTTGAAAGCCAAAAGGAGTGCAGGAATTTTTCAAGTAAGTCTTTTATTAAAAAGTAGTAATTTTATAAATTCCTATTTTTCACGGTATTCACAAATCTTCCTTTAGAAGACTCTTCTTTGAGAAGATTCATTTTTAAAAGCTTTCTTTGGAAGATTTATTTTGGAATATTATTTTTAAAACTATTTTAAAGTTGGTATTTTATACTACAAAAATTATGTTAAATATATATAATTTTGATAGTTCATAATATATGAGTTATCATACACTTTTGAAGTTTACATGTTGTAATTACTAATTTTATTATAAATATATAGGTTGATCAATCTCATTTAAATCAATATCCAGTCACGTGTTAAGGTAAGAAATGTCATTTTTTTTACACTCTTGAACTTGCTACGGTAAGGGATATTATTTCCTTTCATACTCCTGAATCGAAACTTATTATGGAACTATTGGTTCTATAATTCCTGAAAATATTATATGTTCCATAATAGTTGAACTTCATTATTTCAACTGAACCTTCCTATTTTCTGAATCTTTCTATTGAACTGTAATCGTTATTCTGAACTGAGAATCTTGAATAACATTTTTAAATTTCACTCCACATCATGTTGACAATTTGGACATTATTTGAATCTGCACAAAGTAAACTTCCGATACTTATTGTTTATCCTGTTCTTCTGTTCATCATTTGTATCACTGTTATTTGTATTAATCATCAAGAATCAAGCTGTTGTGAATATCTGTGGCCGGGGGCACAGATGTGATATAATTGTTGAACAGATGATAGGTTAAAGGCGATATACTAGGTTAAAGGCGATACATCTGTTCGGTATCTTTTATGGCATATATTGAAAGTTCTCTTTGGCCCGTAGTGCATAGATGAACTGTTGATTTGCATGATTATGACCAGGAACTGTGAATTTATATTATCATGACTAATGGTATTTCAGGTGATAAAAGTTGATGATGTTTTTTACTAAAAAGAGAAGCGAGTGCACATTATAGTCTACATTATTCTTCTAATAGATTGCTCATTCCGCTGCTATTATTAATCTGAACATTGTTTAAGAATTTAACTCCAGTTTCTGATATAAACCTTGTAGTTTGTTGTATTCTATCAGGAACTCAACTGTTGAAGGCTAATGATAATTTATTCGTCATTATCTTAGTCATGATATTTCTTACTGGGCTATTTGAGCTCACCCTTTTGTTCCATTATTTTTCAACAGGAGATGAGAACGTAGCTGGGTCTAGCCGGGGGATGGAGTGAGGGTCCGAGGAATAGCTATCCTAGTCTTCACGTGTTGTAAAATAGTGTGGCAATAATAGTGAAGACTTAGTTGTGTATTATTATACACTGTATTGTTGTACGTTGTGCTTTGTTGTAATAATTTTGTTGTAGTCTTTTGACGACTCAAGTTTGGGCTGTGTGGGCCTAGATTTGGGGGCGTCACAGTTGGCATCAGAGCTTAGGGATATGGTCTTTAATGGAGATCTGGGGTTAGAACTAGGAGGGAAGAGACGAATAGAATCAGTCACTAGTGTGTCCCACCTAAATTAGATTTTGTTATCTAACGAATCGATTTGAATGTAGGAACAGGAAGTGATGAGTCAGTTTGTTTGAACTAACAATTATTTTGTGACCACAGTTTAGTATGGCATCTGGAAATCAGGAGGATAACTTTGAAATGCCCGGTACGTCAATTTCGGGGACGAAATTTCATAAGGAGGGGAGGTTGTAAGACCCCGAATTTTATGAAATATAAAAATTAATTTTTCTTCATATATATTTTTCCTGAAACAGTAAGTGGTTAAATTAACGAAATTGAAAGTTAAGGATGTTATGTGTAAATTTTATTTTGTCGGACAATATTCGTTTTGTCGGGGAATATTCGTTTTGTCGGGGAATATTCGGGCCGTAGACGGCGCCGAAATAACTAATTATTGGTGGACCCCACAACGGAATATTTGTCGGATATAGAAAACGACAGAAGTAACCTTTTTAAATAAAAATAGTCAACGGTGTTAACTGTTAAAATACCGGTGATAAAAGAATAGTAGCATACGATAATTTATAGTATTTTTCTGTAGCACACGGTATTGCACAGTGTCTCATATTATTGGTCTGATAATTGACACCGTAACTGTTGCGCATCATTTCATCAATAATTGTCACTGCATAATATTTTATATTATCAATTCAATTATTGTTGTTACACAGTATTTTGCATTATTGATTCAATAATTGTCATTACACTATATTTCATATCATTGACTCAATAATTGTTGCTGCACTGTTTTTAAAATTATTGAATCTAATAATTGTCACAGTAGCAAATATACTGTAATTTATATTATTAAATTAATAATAATCTGTAACGTGTTTATTACATTATTGTTGAATTATTGTTGTAGCATTATTTTATATGTTGGACCCACAGGAAGAATAAATAAATAAATAAAATAAAAATAAAATAAAAAGTTATTAATTTTACTATTTGAAATAGTAACGTGAATAGTAACATGTGGGCCCCTGTAGGACCCACTTGAAAAAAAATTTGCACAAAAATGTGCAGGAAGGAAAAGCAGCCAGCGGCTGCGTGCTGAAAATGTTCAGTACTGGCGTGCAGCACGCCAGTGCTCACCTACCACGCATAGTGAAAATTTTCTCCTATAAATAGCTTGCTCAGCTGAATAGAAAAATCACACCTAAAACATAAAATTTTTCTATAAGAATTTTATGAGTTTTCTCTGAGAATAGTAAGGCTATTTTGAGTGTTTGAAAGCCAAAAGGAGTGCAGGAATTTTTCAAGTAAGTCTTTTATTAAAAAGTAGTAATTTTATAAATTCCTATTTTTCACGGTATTCACAAATCTTCCTTTAGAAGACTCTTCTTTGAGAAGATTCATTTTTAAAAGCTTTCTTTGGAAGATTTATTTTGGAATATTATTTTTAAAACTATTTTAAAGTTGGTATTTTATACTACAAAAATTATGTTAAATATATATAATTTTGATAGTTCATAATATATGAGTTATCATACACTTTTGAAGTTTACATGTTGTAATTACTAATTTTATTATAAATATATAGGTTGATCAATCTCATTTAAATCAATATCCAGTCACGTGTTAAGGTAAGAAATGTCATTTTTTTTACACTCTTGAACTTGCTACGGTAAGGGATATTATTTTCTTTCATACTCCTGAATCGAAACTTATTATGGAACTATTGGTTCTATAATTCCTGAAAATATTATATGTTCCATAATAGTTGAACTTCATTATTTCAACTGAACCTTCCTATTTTCTGAATCTTTCTATTGAACTGTAATCGTTATTCTGAACTGAGAATCTTGAATAACATTTTTAAATTTCACTCCACATCATGTTGACAATTTGGACATTATTTGAATCTGCACAAAGTAAACTTCCGATACTTATTGTTTATCCTGTTCTTCTGTTCATCATTTGTATCACTGTTATTTGTATTAATCATCAAGAATCAAGCTGTTGTGAATATCTGTGGCCGGGGGCACAGATGTGATATAATTGTTGAACAGATGATAGGTTAAAGGCGATATACTAGGTTAAAGGCGATACATCTGTTCGGTATCTTTTATGGCATATATTGAAAGTTCTCTTTGGCCCGTAGTGCATAGATGAACTGTTGATTTGCATGATTATGACCAGGAACTGTGAATTTATATTATCATGACTAATGGTATTTCAGGTGATAAAAGTTGATGATGTTTTTTACTAAAAAGAGAAGCGAGTGGACATTATAGTCTACATTATTCTTCTAATAGATTGCTCATTCCGCTGCTATTATTAATCTGAACATTGTTTAAGAATTTAACTGCAGTTTCTGATATAAACCTTGTAGTTTGTTGTATTCTATCAGGAACTCAACTGTTGAAGGCTAATGATAATTTATTCGTCATTATCTTAGTCATGATATTTCTTACTGGGCTATTTGAGCTCACCCTTTTGTTCCATTATTTTTCAACAGGAGATGAGAACGTAGCTGGGTCTAGCCGGGGGATGGAGTGAGGGTCCGAGGAATAGCTATCCTAGTCTTCACGTGTTGTAAAATAGTGTGGCAATAATAGTGAAGACTTAGTTGTGTATTATTATACACTGTATTGTTGTACGTTGTGCTTTGTTGTAATAATTTTGTTGTAGTCTTTTGACGACTCAAGTTTGGGCTGTGTGGGCCTAGATTTGGGGGCGTCACACCCCGAATTTTATGAAATACAAAATTTAATTTTTCATCATATATATTTTTCTAAAACAGTAAGTGGTTAAATTGGCAAAGTTAAAAGTTCAGGATGTTATGTGTAAATTTTATTATGTCGGATAATATTCGTTTGGTCGGGGAATATTCGGGTCGTACGACGGCGCCGAAATAACTAATTATTGGTGGTCTCCACAACGGAATATTTGTCGGATATAGAAAACGACAGAAGTAACCTTTTTATATAAAAATAGTCAACGGTGTTAACTGTTAAAATATCGGTAATAAAATAACTGTAGCATACGGTAATTTATGATATGTTTCTGTAGCACGCGGTATTCTACAATAGCACAAGGTATTGTGCGGCATTTATATTATTAAACTAATAAATTGGTTATTACACAGTATTTGCATTATTGATCTAATAATTGACAGCGTAACTGTTGCACATCATTTCATCAATAATTGTCACTGCATAATATTTTATGTTATCAATTTAATAATTATTGTTACACAGTATTTTGCATTATTGATTCAATAATTGTCATTACACTGTATTTCATATCATTGAGTCAATAATTGTTGGTGCATTGTATTTTAAAATTATTGAACCAAATAATTTTCACAGTAGTAAATACACAGTAATTTATATTATTAAATTAATAATAATCTGTAACGTATTTCTTACATTATTGTTGAATTATTTTTGTAGTATTATTTTATTATATATGTAGGACCTACAGGAAGAATATATAAATAAAAAAATTTAATTAATTTTTACTATTTTGAATAGTAACCATTTGGACCCTCTGTGGGGGGCCACATGAATTATATGCATGCAAAAATTTGCTGGAATGGTTGGTGAAAGCAGTCAGGCGGCTGCTGCATTTCAGCACTGGCGTGCGCTACTCATCTACCACATAATAACTTATTTTCTCCTATAAATAGCTTGCTCAACTGAATAGAAAAATCACACATAAAACATAAAAATTTTCTATAAGAATTTTATGAGTTTTCTCTGAAAATAATAAGGTTATCTTGAGTGTTTGAAAGTCAAAAGGAGTGCAGGAATTTTTCAAGTAAGTCTTTTATTAAAGAGTAGTAATTTCACAAATTCCTATTTTTCACGGTATTCACAAATCTTCCTTTAGAAGACTATTCTTTAAGAAGATTCATTTTTAAAATCTTTCTTTGGAAGATTTATTTTGAAATATTATTTTAAAAACTATTTTAAAGTTGTTATATTATACTACAAAAATTATGTAAAATATATATAATTTTGATAGTTCATATTATACGAGTTATCATACACTTTAAAATTTATATGTGGTAAATACTAATTATATTATAAATATATAGGTTGATCAACCTCATTTAAAGTAATATCCAGTCACGTGTTAAGGTAAGGGGTATCATTCTTTTCATCATCATAAATGGTATTATTTTCTTACTTGTAAGGGATTATCATTATTTGATTCTCGAAAATAATATCGTTTATTTCTTATTCATAAGATGTGTCATGTATTAAATTGTGGGAATAACCTTACGACGCGGATTACCGCCTGTTGGTGAATAACCTTTCCTATTCATTCCTTATTAATCTTTGAGAATAACCTTACGGCGCGGATTACCGCCTGTTTGGTGAATAACTCTTCGTATTCAAATTTAATAAATTGTGGGAATAACCTTACTGCGCAGACTACCGCCTGTTGGTGAATAACCCTTTGTATTTATTTCTTATTTGTCTCTTGTGAAAATAAGTTTTCTACACAAATTATCCCATGACACTTTCATTCCATATTCGTTTATAATATCATTTTCTTTCATATTCGTAAGTGATATTATTTTCCTTTATACTCATAAGGGATATCATCTTTTTCATCTTCCATTATTTAAACTTACTATAGTAAGGGATATTATTTCTTTTATACTCTTAACTTACTATGGTAAGTACTATTTGGTAAAGTTTCCTGAAATGATTATATGTTCCTTAATAGTTTGTGCTTCATCTAATATCATTTCAACTGAACCTTTTTATTTTTCTAAATATTTCTATTGAACTGTAACCGTTATTCTGAACTGTGGATCTTGAATATCATTTTTGAATTTCACTCCATATCATGTTGACAATTTGGACATTATTTGAATCTGCACAAAGTAAACTTCCGATACATGTTGTTTATCCCGTTTCTTCTGTCATCAATTGTATCACTGTTATTTGTACTAATCGTCAAGAATCAAGTTGTTGTAAATATCTGTGGTCGGGGGCACATATGCGATATAATTGTTGAACATATGATAGGTTAAATGTGATATAATAGGTTAAATGCGATACATCTGTTCGGTGTCTTTTATGACACGTGGTTAAAGTTCTCTTTGGCCCCATAGTGCAAAGATGAACTGTTGTTTGGTATGATTATGTCCAAAGGCTGAATACTGGTATAATCATGACCTTTGGTGTTATATTGAATATATTTGGCCCGTAATGCAAAGATGAACTATTGTTTGGTATGATTATGACCAAAGGCTGAATACTGGTATAATCATGACCTTTTGTGTTATATTGAATATCTGTGACCCGTAGTGCAAAGATAAACTGTGGATTTGCATGATTATGACCAGGAACTGTGAATTTGTATTATCGTGACTAATGGTGTTTCAGATGATAAAAGCTGATGATGTTTTTCCTAAAAAGAGAAGCGAGTAGACATTATAGTCTACATTATTCTTTTAATAGATTGCTCATTCCGCTGCTATTATTGATCTGAACGTTGTTCAAGAATTTAGCTGCAGTTTTTGATATAAATCTTGTAGTCTATTGTATTCTATCAATAACTCAACTGTTGAAGGCTAATGATAATTTATTCGTCATTATCTTAGTCATGATATTTCTTACTGGGCTATTTGAGCTCACCCTTTCTTTTTGTTCCATTATTTTTTAACAGGAGATGAGAACGTAGCTGGGTCTAGCCGGGGGATGGAGTGAGAGTCCGAGGGATAGCTACCATAGTCTTCACGTGTTGTAAAATAGTGTAACAATAATAGTGAAGACTTAGTTGTGTGTTATTATACACTGTATTGTTAAACGTTGTACTAGCTTGTAATAATTTTGTTGTAGTCTTTTGACAACTCAAGTTTGGGCTATGTGGGCCCAGATTTGGGGGTGTCACGGTTGGCATCAGAGTTTAGGGATATGGTTTTTAATGGAGATCTGGGATTAGAACTAGGAGAAGAGAGACGAATAGAATCAGTCACTAGTGTGTCCCACCTAAATGAGATTTTGTTATCTAACGAATCAATTTGAATGTAGGAACATGAAGTGATAAGTCAGTTTGTTTAAACTAACATTTATTTTGTGACCAAAGTTAAGTATGACATCTGAAAATCAGGAGGTTAACTATGGAATGCCCGAAGCGAATGTAGCTGAAAATCAAGAGACCCCAAATAATCCTCCTGCCAACTCAGGAAATAATGTTCCTGATAACATGACGAACGATGGATTCTTTAGAAATTTCATGCAGTTCATATAGAATCAAGCAAGAGGAAATCCAGTCAATAATAACGGTAAAAACTCTGGTAATTTGAAGGTGGTCACTGTCAAGCAATGAAAGAATTGGGACCACCTGAATTCCACGGGAAGCCTGACCCGCTCAAAGCGGAGGCGTGGCTGAAGCAGACGACAAAAATATTTGATGTCTTACAATGCGCTGATGATCAGAAGGTGTCATTCGCCACTTTTATGTTACGAGGTGAGGCAGACCATTTGTGGGAAGCGGTAAAACGTATCCACCCTTCAGCACTCGAAATGTCTTGGACATAATTCGAAGAACTGTTTAACGAGAAGTACTTTCCAGAAAGCATCCGCCATATGAAGGAGGTGGAGTTCATTAAGCTGGAGTAGGGAAACATGACAGTCTCTCAATATGAAGCTAAGTTTGCCGAATTATCTCGTTTCGCGACCCATTTGGTGGATGACAAAGCACGAATAAGTCGGATGTTCCTAAAAGGTTTGAGATTCAAAATTCGTCAACAACTTAACTCTCATAAATTTAGTTTGTATTTAGATGTTGTGGATAGGGCTCAAAGGATAGAGTAAATAGATGAAATACTACAGCCAAGAGTCAATGATCAGCATAGAGAAAGGAATGACAATAACCACAGGAACGAGAACCATCGAGGAGGTAACTAGCACTTCGGTGGTAATTCCACATTTAATAACATAAGAGGAGAATCCAATGGGAACAATTTCAAAAGAAAGAGATTCCATAATAATTATGGAAGGGCACTGGCACCAGTACCAGCATCGACCCCAGTTTCAAGGGGAGAAGATCGACCACCAGTGAGATGCTATAGGTGTGGTCATAAAGGTCACATCAGCCCAAACTGTACACAGCAGTCTAAAAAGTGCTACAGTTGTGGGAAAGAGGGTCATGTTGCTTGATTTTGTCTTGCCACAAAATCAAGTCCAGCTGCAATGATGATAACAAAAGCTAATGCGGATAAGGGAAAATCTGTAGTTTAAGGGAGAGCTTTTATTGTGACATCCCAAATGGCACAAAACTCGAACGTGGTGATAACCGGTAAGCTATTCATAAATTCTCGTGAAGTCTACGCTCTGCTAGATACTGGCTCTACCCATTCTTTTATCTCACCTACATGTGCTCAACGTTTAAACTTAACTCCTGAAAATTTGGACTTTGACTTATCAGTTGAAACCCTATTAGGAGAAATGACCATTACATTTACTGTCTATAAATCTTACCTAGTTCAAATTAACAACCTCACATTACCTGTTGACCTTATTTCTTTAGAGTTGCATGAATTTGATGTGATTTTAGGAATTGATTGGTTGACTACCCATCATGCTAAAATTGATTGTTTTCATAAGATTATTAGTTTTCATATTCCTAATCAACCTATCATGCAAATTCAAGCAACTAAACCGTTGAAATTTATAACTGTTATTTCTAGCCATAAAACCATTCGTTTATTGAAAAACGAATTTCAAGTCTTTTTAGCTCATGTCACTGATTTGAACAAAAATACGTCAAACTTGAATGATATTCCCATTGTTAATGAGTTTCCTGAAGTTTTTTCTGAGGAACTTCCTGGCTTACCCCCAAATAGAGAAATTGAATTCTGTATTGATCTTGAACCCGGTACTAAGCCCATTTCCAAAGCCTCATATTGAATGGCTCCCTTTGAACTTCAAGAGTTAAAAGTCCAACTACAGGAATTGCTGGATACTAGTTTCATTCGTCCGAGTGCATCACCTTGGGGTGCTCCTATTCTATTTGTGAAGAAGAAAGACGAGAGTATGAGATTGTGTATTGACTACCGAGAATTGAACCATGTCACTATCAAAAACAGGTACACGTTACCTTGGATTGATGACATGTTCGATCAATTACAGGGTGCTCAACATTTCTGAAAGATTGATCTACATTCTGGATATCATCAGTTAAAGGTTAAAGCTGAGGACATTCTAAAGACTGCTTTCAGAACTCGTTATGGGTATTATGAGTTCTTAGTCATGCCTTTTGGATTACCCAATGCTCCTGCAACTTTCATGGACATGATGAACCGAATATTCAAGGAATATTTGGATCATTTTGTGGTTGTCTTTATTGATGACATCTTCATATACTCCAAAAGTCGCGAGGATCATAAACAACACCTGAGATTGATACTCTAAAAGCTCCGTGAGAACAAATTATATGCCAAGTTGAAGAAATGTGAGTTCTGGCTTGAGGAAGTCACGTTTCTTGGGCATGTGATTTCTAGACAGGGAATATCGGTTGACCCTGCAAAGATTGAAACAATACTAAATTGGGAACAACCCAAGACAGTAACCGAAGTCCGAAGTTTTTTGGGCCTAGCTGGTTATTATCGGAGATTCGTAGAATGATTTTTTCGAATCGTCACTCCATTAACTCAGCTTACTCGAAAAAGCACAAAATTCGCATGGAGCGAGGAATGCGAGAAACGTTTTCAAGAACTCAAGAGGAGACTTGTTTCAGCTCCTGTTCTGACCATACCATCAGGATCAGGAGAATTCGTCATATATAGCGATGCTTCAGGCAAAGGTCTAGACTGTGTCCTTATGCAACATGGAAAAGTTATAGCCTATGCTTCTCGACAACTCAAAGATTATGAGAAAATTACCCTACTCATGATCTAGAGTTGGCATCGGTCGTTTTCGCGTTGAAGATCTGGAGACACTACTTGTACGGAGAAAAGGTGGATATCCATACGGATCATAAATGTCTCAAGTATTTCTTCACCCAAAAGGAACTCAACATGCGACAACGACGTTGGCTTAAGCTGTTGAAGGATTATGATCATACCATCCGGTATCACCCAGGAAAGGCCAATGTTGTAGCTGACGCTTTGAGCAGAAGATCTTATGCGAGTACAAGTGCACTGCTGACAACACAAAAGCATATTTTGTACGACTTGCAAAAGATGAAGATAGAGCTAAAAACACCAATGACCCATTTGAAGATTGCATACGTGCGAGTAAAATCGGCTTTAATCGATAAAATTAAAGTTGCTCAAGTTATCGATCCGGAACTAATGAACATGATGAAGAAAGTACAAGAAAGTGTTATTCTTGAGGCAAGAATCGACGAGAAAGGAATACTTCGAGTTAACTCTCGACTCTATGTTCCTAACGATCCTGAATTGAAGCATAATATTATGATGGAGGCACACAACACGCCGTTTGCAATCCACCCAGGAGGTACCAAGTTGTATCGTGATATTTGACATACATTTTGGTGAAACAATATAAAAAGAGAGATTGCAGAGTTTATCTCAAGGTGCCTAACTTGTCAACGTGTCAAGGCAGAGCATCAAGTACCTAAAAGTCCATTGCAATCACTTGAGGTTTCTGAATGGAAGTGGGAACACATCAATATGGACTTCGTGACGGGTCTTCCCAAAGTTTCTCAAGGCTTAGATGCAATTTGGGTGATCGTAGATAGATTGACCAAATCCGCTCATTTCTTGCCTATACGAGAAAACTTTTCACTTGAACGTCTTACCGATATATACATAAATAAGATTGTGAGATTGCATGGCGTCTCAGTTTCCATAGTTTCTAATCGAGATCTTAGATTCACTTCACGTTTTTGGATCAGTCTACAAAAAACTATGCGTACTGAACTACGTTTTAGTTCTGCATACCATCCTCAAACAGACGGACAACCGAAAAGGACGATCCAAACCCTCAAAGATCTTTTGAGACTTTGCGTACTAGACTTCAAAGGAAGTTGGGATAAGTACTTGTCATTGGTTGAATTTTCCTACAACAACAGTTACCAAGCAAGTATAGGCATGACTCCATTCGAGGCTTTATATGGACGCAAGTGTCGCTATCCAGTAAGTTGGAATGAAGTAGGAGAAGCAAAATTGTTGTGATCCGAGTTGGTACGCTTAACAACAGAAAAGATTCAAATGATCCGACAACGAATACAAACCATGCAAGAACGACAAAAGAGTTATGCTAATCTTCATCAGAGAGATGAGAGATTCAACGTCGGAGATCATGTATTCTTATGTATTTCTCCATGGAAAGGAGTTACGAGATTCGAAAAGAGAGGAAAGCTCAACCCTCAATTTATTGGCCCATTTGAAATCCTCGATCGAGTAGGAACCGTAGCCTACAGACTAGCCCTACCACCAAGTATGTCTCGCATCCATAACGTGTTTCACATATCTATGTTACGTAAATATGTGAAGGACTCGAACCACGTCATTGAGTTAGAACCGGGCGTTATAGCAGAGGATTTAACGTACGAGGAGGTACCTGTTAAGATCTTAGATAAGAAGGAGCAGATCCTATGCTCAAAGGTTATACCTTAAGTTAAGGTTTTATGGAGGAACCAAGATATTGAGGAGATAACCTGGGAGCTAGAATCTGAGATAAAATCTAAATATCATTACCTCTTCGATATGCCAGGTATATCAATTTTGGGGACGAAATTTCATAAGGAGGGGAGGTTGTAAGACCCTGAATTTTATGAAATACAAAATTTAATTTTTCTACATATATATTTTTCTAAAACAGTAAGTGGTTAAATTGGCAAAGTTAAAAGTTAAGAATGTTATGTGCAAATTTTAATATGTCGGATAATATTCGTTTGGTCATAAAATATCCGGGTCGTTCGACGGCGCCGAAATAACTAATTATTGGTAGACCCCACAACGGAATATTTGTCGGATATAGAAAACGACAAAAGTAACCTTTTTATATAAAAATATTCAACGGTGTTAATTGTTAAAATACCGGTGATAAAAGAATTGTAGCATACGGTAATTTATGGTATTTTACTGTAGCACGCGGTATTTTACAGTAGCACAAGGTAATGTGCGGCATTTATATTATTGAACTAATAAATTGGTTATTAGTCAGTATTTGCATTATTGATCTGATAATTGACACCGTAACTGTTGCACATCATTTCATCAATAATTGTCAGTGCATAATATTTTATGTTATCAATTCAATAATTGTTGTTACACAGTATTTTGCATTATTGATTCAATAATTGTCATTACACTATATTTCATATCATTGAGTCAATAATTGTTAGTGCACTGTGTTTTAAAATTATTGAACCAAATAATTGCCACAGTAGCAAATACACAATAATTTATATTATTAAATTAATAATAATCTGTAATGTGTTTCTTACATTATTGTTGAATTATTATTGTAGCATTATTTTATTATATATGTAAGACCTACAGGAAGAATATATATAAAAAAATTAATTAATTTTTACTATTTTGAATAGTAACCATGTGGACCCTCTGTGGGGGGCCACATGAATTATATGCATGCAAAAATTTGTTGGAATGGTTGGTGAAAGCAGTCAGGCGGTTGCTACATTTCAGCACTGGCGTGCGCTGCTCACCTACCGCATAATAACTTATTTTCTCCTATAAATAGCTTGCTCAACTGAATAGAAAAATCACACCTAAAACATAAAAAAAAAATTATAAGAATTTTATGAGTTTTCTCTGAAAATAATAAGGTTATCTTGAGTGTTTGAAAGCCAAAATGAGTGCAGCAATTTTTCAAGTAAGTCTTTTATTAAATAATAGTAATTTCATAAATTCCTATTTTTCACGGTATTCACAAATCTTCCTTTAAAAGACTCTTATTTAAGAAGATTCATTTTTAAAAACTTTCTTTGGAAGATTTATTTTGAAATATTATTTTAAAAACTATTTTAAAGTTGTTATATTATATTACAAAAATTATGTTAAATATATATAATTTTGATAGTTCATATTATACGAGTTATCATACACTTTAAAATTTATATGTGGTAAATTCTAATTATATTATAAATATATAGGTTGATCAACCTCATTTAAATCAATATTCAGCCACGTGTTAAGGTAAGGGGTATCATTCTTTTCATCATCATAAATGGTATTATTTTCTTACTTGTAAGGGATTATCATTATTTGATTCTCGAAAATAATATCGTTTATTTCTTATTCATAAGATGTGTCATGTATTAAATTGTGGGAATAACCTTACAGCGCGGATTACTACCTGTTGGTGAATAAATTTTCGTATTCATTCCTTATTAATCTTTGAGAATAACCTTACGGCGCGGATTACCGCCTGTTTGGTGAATAACTCTTCGTATTCAAATTTTATTAAATTGTGGGAATAACCTTACTGTGCGGACTACCGCCTGTTGGTGAATAACCATTTGTATTTATTTCTTATTTGTCTCTTGTGAAAATAATTTGTCTACACGAATTATCCCATAACAATTTTATTCCATATTCATTTGTAATATCATTTTCTTTTATATTCGTAAGTGATATTATTTTTCTTTATACTCATAAGGGATATCATCTTTTTCATCTTCCATTATTCAAACTTACTATAGTAAAGGATATTATTTCTTTTATACTCTTAACTTATTATGGTAAGTACTATTTGGTAAAGTTTCCTGAAATGATTATATGTTCCTTAATAGTTTGTGCTTCATCTAATATCATTTCAATTGAACCTTCCTATTTTTCTAAACATTTCTATTGAACTGTAACCGTTATTCTGAACTGTGGATCTTGAATGTCATTTTTGAATTTCACTCCACATCATGTTGACAATTTGGACATTATTTGAATCTACACAAAGTAAACTTTCGATACACATTGTTTATCCTGTTTCTTCTGTTCATCAATTGTATCACTGTTATTTGTACTAATCATCAAGAATCAAGCTGTTGTAAAAATTTGTGGTCGGGGGCACAAATGCGATATAATTGTTGAACAGATGATAGGTTAAAGGCGATATAATAGGTTAAAGGCGATACATCTGTTCGGTGTCTTTTATGACACGTGGTGAAAATTCTCTTTGGCCCATAGTGCAAAGATGAACTGTTGTTTGGTATGATTATGACCAAAGGCTGAATACTGGTATAATCATGATCGTTGGTGTTATATTGAATATCTTTGGCCCGTAGTGCAAAGATGAACTGTGGATTTGCATGATTATGACCAGGAACTGTGAATTTGTATCATTGTGACTAATGGTGTTTCATATGATAAAAGCTAATGATGTTTTTTCTAAAAAGAGAAGCGAGTGGACATTATAGTCTACATTATTCTTTTAATAGATTGATCATTCCGCTGCTATTATTGATATGAACGTTGTTCAAGAATTTAACTGCAGTTTTTGACATAAATCTTGTAATCTATTGTATTCTATCAAGAACTCAACTGTTGAAGGCTAATGATAATTTATTTGTCATTATCTTAGTCATGATATTTCTTACTGGGCTATTTGAACTCACCCTTTCTTTTTGTTCCATTATTTTTCAATAGGAGATGAGAACGTAGTTGGGTCTAGCCGGGGGATGGAGTGAGAGTCTGAGGGATAGCTACCGTAGTCTTCACGTGTTGTAAAATAGTGTGACAATAATAGTGAAGACTTAGTTGTGTATTATTATACACTGTATTGTTAAACGTTGTACTAGCTTATAATAATTTTGTAATAGTCTTTTGACAACTCAAGTTTGGGCTGTGTAGGCCCAAATTTGAGGGTGTCACATATATTAACTATTGAATGTTAATTGATTATGAAATGAGATATATGATAATGTGTTAAAGTTTATATGAAATTATACATTGTGCATGTGTTATTTATTAGATTTGCTGAGCCATTGTGCTCATTTTGCGAATAAAACTTATTTGCAGTTTGAGAAGAATGATTAGAAGATCATGGACGAAAAGAAGAACGCGTAGACTAGATTATTTACTTGTCTGTTATTTGAAATCATAAAGACTTATGTAATATGAACAAGCAGACATGTAACCGAATTTTATTCAATGATTTTATCATATTATCATCAAAGAGTGTTATGTCTTTAAATTTGATATAACTTAGAATTGTTAAACATTAAAACAATATTGATAAAGAACTATAAATTTGAATAAGGATATTGAATAACATTGTGCGTGCTGTAAGAACAGAGATCTAGCACCGATGAAAAAATCAAATTCAACGTAAGATTCCGATATGTTCTAAGTACAAATGTGTTATTAATACTGTAAATTTTAGATAAATATCAATATAAAGAGATATCTTTATAAAGATATATATCTAAGTGATAGTATTGAATAATATGAGGAGTTCTATAAAATAAAAAAAATATTGCCTTGGATAAAGAAGCAATATTTATCACGTGATTCTTTTGTTCCAAGAACAATCCTATTGTTAATGTTGTGAAACTGGGATATATTGAAATATAAAATATCTAAATCTTAAGGTTAAAAATTGACTAGTATATGGATGAACTACAAGTTGATTCTTGTAGAAATGATGAGATATAAACCAAGTTAAGATCTAGGGATGAAGTTAAAGAAATTTGTAAAGAATTATATGTAATAGACTAATACAACTAATATAATTATGAGATCATTAGTTAAGTTGATAGATATTATAGAAGTTTAATGTACAAAATCCGCTATAACAAGTATGAGAACTTTGGAGCGTTACGAACACTTTCTATAACTAGCTTATTTTAAAAAATTAAATTGTTATAATTGTAAGACCTAACAATATATATCAACTTAATTAACATCCCGCTCCACCCCTAACCAACTCATATAAATTTTTTAGATATTATTAGATCTAATAAAATTGTTTATCAACTTAACGAATCCGGTTAGAGTTAGTTGTCTCATTACTTGAACACAATGAGATTTTATATCGTTCTATTGTAATTGTTAAAATAAATGGGAACTTTGTTATATATAATGACTTATTTAATCATATGTATAATGATTTAATGTAAAAATAGTGAAATTTATTATTTTTATATTGTAAGTCCCACTATTTTTATAATAGATTATTATACCTATTATTATATAAATTATTATTTATAACAAAATTAAAAAAATAGTGTATTTGTACTAACTCACAATGAGGCGCTAGAAGTAAAATGTAACAGTTCCTATAACAAAACGCAGCAAAAGGTTATAAAGTACACAGTGGTCACGGGTTTGACAATTTCAGTATAATCGTATCCCTACTTAACACTTTCCTTAATCAATTCATTTAAAAGTTTAAGCTGCTGTTAGTGAGGGACCCAACAATGTATTTCAACTTCACAGTTAACACCACTTCTACATGCGTACAGAAAAGGACAACGAAAATATTTGAATCTACGTTTGAAATTACTTTTAAAAAAATATAATTAGTGATTTTGATTATTATTTTTAATTATAATTAATTTAAAAAAAATAGTGTTTGTTAAATAAAAACACTTAGGTTACATTTATTTGTAAAAAATATATTTGAAATTAAACTATTTACCTTAATTTAATATTACTTTATACTATTTAATTATTTGATGAGTAATTATTAGTTTCTTAATATTAGACTATTAATCTCATAAAATTATTTAATAACTTAAAATGATAGAGATTATTAATCCCAAATTTTTCGTGTGATTATATAATTCTACATAAATGACATTAGGAATAAGAAAAAATAGTTCATATGACTATTTAGATGACTATTAATCCACTATTATGAGATAAAATAGTTCAAAATAGTATTAAATTAATTCAAACAGTCCAATTCTAAGTATGATTTTTACAAACAAATATAACCTTAGTGCAAAGAGTGAAAAGTGTTTGATATCAAAAAAATTGTTAATCACTTATTTCAAATATAAATTACTAAAAAATAATATTTTGAAAGTAAATGGGTAATGCATGAGATTATAAAATAAATATGCATAAATTAGTAATATATTTGGTCAAATCTAATTATTAGATTTGGTGAATAATCAAAATCTTCAATTTGAAGATTCTGATTATTTTTATAAAAAATGATTATATTTAGTTTTAAAATATGGTTAACAAATATTTTTTTTTTCTTAAAACTAATTATAAGTAAATTTTATTGTTCATAAGTAATCAATCCCAAACACCCTCAAGACCGTGCAAACTCAAAACTCAACTTTGATACCAATGTTTACGTGTAGTTTGACAGCGAATGATATTGTCATATTTACAATTTTAATAGTCCATTTATTTTAAATTGTAAGATTAATATTAATTTTTTAAAATTTAATTTTAAATTTAAAATTAACATGATGTATTTAAAATTTTAAAATAATAAATTTTATAATTAATAGTGTTAGGATGTATATTTAACCAGGCATGATCCGGAAATTCACATTGGGCTAGGCCCAATAGACCGTCAGTCTGGTAGCCTTCCTATTGGGCTTACAGCACGTGGGTGGAAGATGAACCGGGTGTACATCATAACTACCTAGTGTAATGGACAAAATCGTTACATAGGTAACCGTTATTCAGGTATACAGTATAAATATCCAATTGATAATGGAGAGAAGGGTAACACACTATTTTGCAATACTAGATACTCGAACCTCCATTGTTGACTTTTCCTATACCTTTACTAACATTCACACCGGAGGAGTCCACAAACGGCCCAAGCCGTTTGGACTTTGTGCAGGTATTCTTACCGGACGGCCAGCAGGACTGCCCGATAGAATCAGGCGTCAACATTGGCGCTAGAAGGAGGGCCCCTAGTAAAACTTCCATCAACCATCAGTAACATGGAAACTTCACAGTCGCAGAGTCATTCGCGACGACCACCTCTCTCCCGGTCTTACCAGGAGACGGCGGCAGATAAAGACTGCCGCCTCCAGATAATCCTCGACAGAAAGAAGGCTCTGGATCTCCAGCAGAAGGAGCTCGACAGACAGTATGATGAATTAACCGAGGCAGGCAATGATCTCTTGAGCCAGACGGGATGATAATCACACGGAACTCCGAGAGGGAGGAAACCGAAATCGCGGGAAGGAACCGGTTCACTCCAAGTCGATCTGGACAGCAGTTTTGAGAAAACGAGCCAGATCGCCGATAAGGAAAGATCGGGAAGACCGACGTAGTCATGGGAGCCACACTGGAGAATCTTCCCCCAAAAAGGCTTCGGATAAGTACTACAGGTCCAAGAAAGCTCGATTCTCTCCATTCTCGAAAGATCTGGAAGAAGCCAAGATCGATCGAAGCCGCAAGGTCCCTACCTTGGAGATGTACGACGGAACAGGAGACCCGCATGATCACACATATTCCTTCGAGGAGACCATGCACTTTCATGGTCACGATGCAGTGGCAATGTGCCATTTGTTCTTATCCATTCTGAAGAAAACTGCCAGAGAATGGGTCATCTCCCTTCCATTCGGATCCATTAAATCATGGGAGGAGCTGCAAGAACAATTCCACAACCGCTTCGGAAGCAATAAGCGGCGAGCCCGAATGATGACATCCCTCCTACAAGTAAAACAGAGGCCGAATGAAACTCTTCGGCAGTTTATCAAAAGATTTAGGGAGGCTGTGTCAGAAATCAACGGGATTGACCCGAAGCAAGTAATCCAATTTTTAACCATGGGATTAAATGTTGATAAATCCAGCAGGTTAATTGAGTAACTTATCTCAAAGGCTCCCGAAACTTTATCGGAGACCTACGAGAAGGTGGACAAGTTCGTAGAGTTGGAAGAGGCTCTCGCCAATCTTCGGGGGTCATCGAAACATACCGGTGACTTTCACCAGAGAGACCCCGGAGGTGTTAGTGCCGAAAAGAAATCCAACGGTAATGAAAAGAAGGGGAATGATCGAAGAGATTCCAACAAGGATCGGCAACAAAATAACGATCCCCCGGGGGATAGAAGGGGTGCCGACAAGGATTACACACCCCTGAACACTAGCAAAAGCAATATCGTGAAAGCGATAAAAAACAAACCCTTCTATGAGAAGCCCCCGAAGATTCGGGTTTTTGCAAGACAAAAGGAAGGAGATAGATATTGCACTTATCATGAAGCCAAAGGGCATGATACCGAGGAGTGCTACCATCTCAAAGACTTCCTAGAAAAGCAGGTACGGAGTGGCAACCTAGACAGTTACGTTGCCGATTCCTATCGACCATCAGCCTTTGATCGCCTCGAACCACCACCACCTATTACTGAAGCAAGAGGTATGGTTAATGTCATTTTCGAAGGATCAATCTCCGCTCTGTCCAATCATAAAAGAAAAGCTTTCGGCAGATAAATCCATCAAGTGTCCGGTAAACCGCTGGGCATCAAGACCGACCCCATTACTTTCTCCGATGATGATTACCCATCGGGGATGGTTACCCCTCATTAGGATGCATTGGTCATTACGGCTCAGGTCGGCACCATGGATATGAAGAGGATGCTTGTTGACAATGGAAGTTCAGTCGATGTACTCTACAGCCAAGCATACAATCGGCTGGACTTGGGGGGAAGGAAGCTGGAGATCTGCAATGAGTCCCCCTTATACGGGTTTAGAAATAACCCAGTCCGTATAGCAGGGACGATTGAATTGTCTGTGATCTTCGGGACTGCCCCGAAATAAGCTTCCATCATGGTCTGCTTTTACGTGGTTCAAGTGGAAAACAACTACAATGCCATCTTAGGAAGAACGACTCTATCGGCATTGAAAGCGATTACCTCCATCCCGCATTTAAAAATAAAATTTCCAACCAAAAATGGGATCGGGGAATCTATTGGTGATCAGGATCTTTCTCGAAGATATTATTTACAGACCATCCAGACATCCTCTACCAGTGATAGTAAACAGAAAGCCACCATGAAGATCGAGCTGGAACCTTTCACTGAGGGATGTACTGAACCACTAGCAACACCGGCCGAAGATACGGTTGAGGTGCCATTATTTCAAGGTGATGATCAGAAAACTGTACAGATTGGCACAAACCTTCAAGACGAAACCAAGACTCAGTTGGTCACCCTTCTTCGAGAATATTCTGACATCTTTGCATGGGTTTCGGTTGACATGCCAGGCATTGATGAAACTGTGGTCATACACCAGTTGAGCGTCAACCCGAACTCCAAACCCGTAAAGCAAAAACGAAGGAACATAGCTCCCGAGAGGCAACGGGTGATAGATGATGAAATTGAGAAACTTCTGGCTGCGGACTTCATCTTTGAAATCAATTATCCTGAATGGCTCGCCAACGTGGTGTTGGTCAAAAAACACAATGGGAAGTGGAGGATGTGCGTGGATTACACAGATCTCAACAAAGCATGTCTGAAAGACTATTATCCTCTCCCGAGCATAGACCAACTAATCGACTCCACCTCGGGACATACCATAATGAGCTTCTTGGATGCCTTCTCGGGGTATAACCAAATCGCCATGCTTGAAAGCGATATACCGAAGACGACTTTCATCACCCACCGAGCCATCTATGCCTACAAAGTCATGTCCTTCGGGTTAATCAACGCGGGGGCTACTTATCAGAGAATGATGAACAAAGTGTTCAGCAGCCAAATCGGGAGGAACATGGAAGTCTATGTGGATGACATGATCGTTCGAAGCATGAATGAGGATGATCATTTATCTGACCTGAAAGAATGCTTTGAGAATGTCAGAACAAACATGAGACTTAACCCAACTAAATGCACATTTGGCCTTGGGTCAGGCAAATTCTTGAGATATATGGTCAGCCGAAGAGGGATTGAGGCAAATCCCGAAAAGATATCGGCTATTCTTGAAATGCAACCCCCGAAGAACTTCAAAGAAATTCAACAGCTGACCGGGAGACTGGCTGCTCTTCGGCGGTTTGTGGCAGGACTCGCCGAGAAATGTCTCCCATTCTTCGGGACTCTGAAGGGAGCCCAGAATCAAAAAACATTCCAATGGACTGAAGACTACCAAGGGGCTTTTGAACAAATTAAAAGATATATCTCTTCCCCACCGATATTAAGCAAAGCACTGCCCGAGGAGGATCTACAAATATACTTGTCTGCCACATCCTTGGCAGTCGGGTCAGCTTTGATCAGGGAAGATTCACAAGGGCAAAAGCCAGTCTACTACGTAAGTCATGCTCTTCGGGACGCTGAAACCAGATACCCAAATTTAGAGAAGTTGGCTTACGCACTGGTTACCTCCAGTCGAAAACTGAGACATTACTTCCAGGGGCGGACTATCATCGTCCTCACGGACCAACCATTACGGAAAGTTCTTTACAGACCAGAGTCTTCGGGAAGGTTGGCAGCATGGGTCATTGAGCTAAGTCAATTTAACATCGAATTCCTTCCTCGGACGGCTATAAAAGCTCAGGCTCTCATCGATTTCGTCATCGAATGTTCATTCCCCGAGGATGCCAAAGAAACAGAACCTGAGAATGAGGAAGTGACAATAAACCCCGAGGAGACTGCATGGACTTTGTACGTCGATGGATCCTGTGCAGGGGCAAGAAACGGTGCTGGGGTAATCCTCACTTCTCCGGAAGGCTTCAAAGTACAAAAATCTATCTGGTTTGGGTTCATCACCACTAACAACATAGCCGAATACGAAGCATTGGTGGCAGGGTTGAAACTGGCCCGAAGTCTGGAAGTAAAGAGCCTAACAATATACAGCGACTACCAACTGGTTGTGAAATAAGTGTTGGGAGAATATGAGGCAAGGGAAGTTCATTTACAGGCCTATCTCTATCTGGTTCGGTCCTTATTAATATTTTTCCCAAGATATCAGATATTAGGTGTGGTCAGATCCGAAAATACCATGGCCGATGCCCTTTCCAAATTGGCAACCACCGATCAAGGGGAATTAGATGGGGCAGTATACTTAGAAAATCTCCAACATCCGAGCACCCTGGTTCAGACAGTGTTGGATATTGACCAGGCGGATTCATGGATAACCCCTATCTTCAAATTCCTTTTGAATGGTGAATTGCCCGAAGACAAATCTATGGCCCGAAGAATAAGGTATAAATCCACCAAGTACTGTATCCACAATGACCATCTGTACCGAAGATCTTATTCTTCCCCATTGCTCCGATGTCTCAACCCCGGGGAATCCAATTACGCACTTCGGGAAGTCCACGAAGGAATCTGCAGGGATCATGTGGGAGCAAAAGCACTTGCCCATAAAATTTTGCGACAAGGATATTTTTGGCCGACCATGCTTGAAGATGCCAAAGACTTCGTCAAAAAATGTCATAAGTGCCAAATATTTGCATCAGTCCCACACCAACCTCCCGAAGAATTATCTCTAATACTCTCTCCGATACCCTTTTCTGTATGGGGAATAGACATATTGGGCCCTCTTCCACAGGGTAAGGGACAAGTGAAATTTGTGATCGTCGCCATCGATTATTTCACCAAGTGGGTAGAAGCCAAACCACTTGCCAAGATCACCGAGCATACATGTCTCCAATTTTTTCAAAGAGCAAGTAGTCTACCGGTTCGGCATCCCGATGATTCTGGTTTCCTACAACGGGCTTCAGTTTGTCGGCAAAACGTTCGAAGGGTTTTTAACAGAGCTTAACATTCAGCATCGTCAGACTTCGGTAGCCCATCCACAGGCTAATGGACAAGTAGAAGTTACTAACAGGACACTTCTTCACGGCATAAAAAGAAGATTGAAAGATTTGAAAGGTGCCTGGCCCAAGGAACTTTTGCACGTTCTTTGGGCCTACCGAACAACTCCTTGGACTACTACTGGGGAGACGCCCTTTAAGATGGCCTATGGTTCCGAAGCCTTGATACCTATTGAGATCGGGGTACCTTCACCAAGAGTCTTAAACTTCGATGAAATGCTCAATAGCGAAGGAATTCGGTTAAACCTCGACTTATTGGAAGAGGAACGTGATTCAGTGGTCCTCAGATTGGCTGCTTATCAACAACGAACTGCTCGGCACTTCAACAAAAATGTCAAAAGTAGGTCATTCTATGTGGGCGATTTGGTCCTTCGACAAGCCGAAGCATCCACACCTCGAGAAACTGGCAAACTGATGCCAACATGGGAAGGACCATACTTAGTGATCGAAGTGGTGAGGGCTGGAACTTACAAGCTTCAGGGCATGGATGGAAAAAATGTTCCAAATACTTGGCATGCTTTTCGGCTTCGTAGGTATTATCAGTAGTTCACACTTTGTATTTAGTCAAATTTTAAGGCTATCATTGAAGCCGATAGAATTTTATACTTAGAGAAATTTTGAGGCTATCATTGAAGCCGATGGAATTTTGTACGTAGTCAAATTTTGAGGCTATCTTTTTAGCCGATAACCTGTTATCTTTTCGATATTAATGAGAATGTTTTTTATCATCTGGTTCTTGTATTACTGTTTTGATACACACTTTAAAATTCATCTCCTAGCCTCATTGGATTTATATCCTATCAGGCTAGTGGGGGGCGAAGCAGTATAAGTAAACAGTTGTACGTACAGATGATAGAATAAAACTCATGAGAAAAGATAAATTGTAATCATTCAATTTATTAATTGGTCCGAGGGTTACAAAACGTAAAGTAAAAAAAAAAAAATCTTTACATATCAATCCTCGGGAAACACAATTCCCAGCTGGTCGGGATCATGTCCCTTCTCCTTGGCAAGCTCCCGAGCATATTCAAACCCATCGCTGAATTCATTCACCACAGAGGCCAAGATGTCAGCCTGGAAAACATCTGAGGCTTTGTATTCATCTATCACCTTCTGTTTGAGCTCAGGAATTAGAACGCTCGGGGAAGCGGAGGCAATCGGTCCTTTCAGCCAATCGGCTTCTTTGACACCCCAACCTTCGACGATCAGTTCAACGTTGTCTTTGAGATTCTTCATCTGATTAGTCTGAAGTTGGATGATGTTTTCCGATTCGGCCAGGAGAATCTTCTGACTCTGGATTTGGGCTTCGAGCTCGTTCTTGTTGTTCTCAAGCTGGATTTTCTTGAGCTCTTTGGCCTGCACCAAATCCATTGCATGGGCATTCGCCTTCTCCAGATCGATCACCCGGGCCTTCAAGAAATCAATCTCCTTGTCTTTCTCCAGGCGAGCCTCCCGAGCCGATTCATACCCCTTTCTCATGATCTGGAAGGAGTCATGAATGATCTTCAGCTGGTCCTTAGTCTTCTGGTGGTTCTTCAGAGCCTCGACATGCCCTTTACTGCTTTCCTCGGCTCTTCTCTCCAGAACCTTCTGCTCATCGGAGACCTTCAGGAGAATTGCATTTCCCTAAAAAGAAACAGTCGAACGATGAATGAGTCAGAACGTTAACCAATTCAAACAAGAAAATTTGGCAAGCAGATCCATACCTTTGCATGGCAGGAGAACAACATCTCCATAAGCGTCTTCAGGTCAGCCCCCTCGGTAACATCTTCGGCAAATGGGATCATCGAGGAACCCAAGGCATGCATATTAATCCCCTCATCGGGTCTTGAACCCCTGGTAGTCATTGGGGGATCCATCGGACCGCCTTGTGTGTTCGGGGGCTCTTGACCTTCAGCGGGTCTTTTCCCTTTATTTTGAGGAAGAGGAACAAGGCATTCCTCCGATTGCCTAATGACGCTTTGCTCGGCGGGAGGAGTGGAGGAGCTCCCTTGAGGAATGGAAGCTTGCTTGGTTCTTGCCTCCAGTACTGATTTCAGAACCAGCCTCCTCCTCTTTATTTTCGGTCTGCTAGCCCCCGAGTCTTCGACAACAGACTTCTCTCCTTCGGTGGGCTTGATAATATCATCCACCCGAGAAGATCCCGTGGTCATCTCGGGATTGGCAGCGGCCTGGCTGGAGTCCTTAGGCTTTGCAGCCCTCAAGCTTCGGCTCGCCTTTAGTTTATCGGCGGCACTCATTTTTGTCCTCGGGGCCCCAGTCGCCTCCAGAATGGCTTCATTGTCAGGATGCTTTCTTTGATCAGCCACTGCAAAACGATCAGAAAAGAAGAGTAAGTATATCAAAAGGGCATTAGAACGGAGGAGCAAGCACGAGAAAAGGACTTACGGCCAAAGGAATACAACCAATCTTGGTCGTTAAGGAGACTCCGGTCCCACTTCACAGATGGTCTCTTGGAATATAAGACCTCGAACTCTTCTAACCTTGCCTGAGAGATTCTCTTCGGATTTAGCTGGTCTTTGTTCGGGTCTGACCAAGGTCCGACCATCTCAGTGTCCGGTCCCTTGATGAAAAACCAATCCCCGTGCCACCCTTTATTACTCGAAGGGGTCTTCATTAGGGTATCCCTCCCAGGGGTCTTTATTACCGTGTAAAACCCATTTTTCCTTATTATTAGTAATAGAAAAGAATTGAAAAAAGAAATCTATGGCTGGGAGGGTCGACTCAGAAGAACTGAAGGCAATAAAACTGTTTATATGGATGAAAGAATTGGGGGATAGTTGGTTCAGGCTGAGCCCCGTCGTATGCAATAACTCCAATACGAAGGGGTGAAGAGGGAATCAGACCCCATAGATCATCGCCTGCCTATGGATCGGGATCCATCCATCCTCGAGCTGGTAGTACATCCTCTCCCCAGCCCCAGGCCTTTTGATTTCATATGTATCGGGGATGTAGAATTCTGTTTGGGCTAAATCGAAGTATTAGTTCCGGATGGAAGAAGGGATGTTGGCTACTCTATACTGGATATTAAAATATTTATTCCTATTGTACTCCTCTACATCCCTCATCCGGGTGATTACCACAGGCTTCCATGGTAGACCCTCTGGGATCCCCGGTTTGGCAACAGTAACTTCGTCTTCAACCCGGAAAGACGAAGCTTGAGCCCTCATATCTTGGGTACTTCTAGCCATTATGGGGTATTGAAGAAAAGAGGGTAAAGAACTTACTTGATCTTAATAAGAAGGATTGGTTGAATATCGAACGGAAGACAGCAGGGCAGGAATGATAGAATCTGGGCTGGGAATGGAATTTTTCTCTCTCAAACGTCCTTTCTTTCGTGATATCTACCTTTGGTAAAAACAACGATACACTTAAAGTGACCCTTTTTATCTTGTTTAAGTGTTGCAACGGTTCAGATGGAAACGATCTGACGGATGGGGCACATTCGCAGTATTTACTGCAGCGTAATAAATGATCATTCCCGCATAAGCTTCGCCAGCTATTTAGACACGGATTTCGAAATTCAAAAATAAGTTGCAAACGAAACGTCTGCGTAAGCCTTGGGCCGGATCCGCTGGGTTGAAAAATAAAGTTTTGGGCTTGATTGGTACATTAGGGCCCAAAGCTTGAAACTCTGATTATAAAGGCCCAAGGCCTTATCCAAAAGCTTCCCCATCGCTCTGATGCCTCTGGGCTCCCGATAGAGCTTTTATCTTCGGTTTGATACCTCTGGGTTCCCGAATGACATCTCCCATCGGACTGATGCCCCCGGGCTCCCGATGGAAGTTTTTCTCTTCGGAAGGTTTCATTCTACTCCCCCAGCACATCCATATATTAGAGGAGTGGGGGACAATGTTAGGATGTATATTTAACCAGGCCTGATCCGGGAATTCACATTGGGCTAGGCCCAATAGACCGTCAGCCTGGTAGCCTTCCTATTGGGCTTACAACACGTGGGTGGAAGATGAACCGGGTGTACATCATAACTACCTAGTGTAATGGACAAAACCGTTACATAGGTAACTGTTATTCAGGTATACAGTATAAATATCCAGTTGATAATGGAGAAAAGGGTAACGCACTATTTTGCAATACTAGATACTCGAACCTCCATTGTTGACTTTTTCGATACCTTCACTAACACTCACACCGGAGGAGTCCACAAACGGCCCAAGCCTTTTGGACTTTTGTGCAGGTATTCTTACCGGACGGCCAGCAGGACTGCCCGACAGAATCAGGCGTCAACAAGTAGTAATTTTTAGACAATTTATGATATTCATAATTATATTGAAATAAATTAAATGAATTCATGTTAATTTTAAATTTGAAAATATTTGAAATTGACTTTTAAAAAGTTAATATTAATCTTATAATTTAGAACGAATAGAGCATATTTTAATTTTTTAAATTGTTCGATTGAAAAAAAATATTAATTATGTCCAATGTGATATGCAATTCATCTCCGAATTGAAAAGAAAAATTAAATTAATTACATGGAACCTTTAGAGGTTTTGCACCTCTATTTTTATTTCTGTTTTCCTTCCAAACAATATGAGTATGTCTAGGACATAATTTATGTGCCAACAATGTAATGATTTATTATTGTTTTCGTAAATTTTAAAGGAAAAAGTTCTATTTGAATTTGATATTATTTTCGACTATCTATTTTAATTTAATATTATTTTACACTATTTAATCATTTAATGAGTGATTATGTAACGACCCCAAATCCGGGTTCCTTGAACCCTAGACTTGGTACGTCACGATACATCATCTTCATACATGTTCTATAACTAATGCGGAATATATAAACATAAATTGTTTATTCTACAATATTTCCCAAGGTTTCTAACCTTAACTTACATATATACCTTTAGATTCATAAAAAAGTTTACAAAATTACTTACATCATATAACAATTTAGTTATCATGCATAACACTATAATCTTGTCTTTTGCTTCTGTCTCCGTCTCTCCTCGGACATTCGTATTATTCTGAAATTTGTTATCATGATATAGCAAGAGTGAGCAACGACTTTGCTCAGCAAGTTTAAATACAATAACGATATATCATGATTGAAAGAAAGAATAAGCTTTTAGATTTTCAACAATATAATAATGGTGAAGGAGTACGAATCATAATTTCAATAATTGAATGACTGAATTAATTTGAGTGTCAATAATGACCATGAACAAATTTAACTGAACCTTATGGTATTAAAAGTGATCAGCCTTTCATACCTGATGAACACATGCAACAAGCACTATGTGCGAATCAAAAATTTAAAGAGGTGGAATAATTATACAGAATTAAACCATAGCATGCTTGAAACATAATAACTTGAGTTTGAGTTAGGAACTTGAACAATAAATAATATATCCTGCTCGAATATAAATTGAGTAGGGTTTAGGAAAACTTGTCTGTCTGCTAAGCTACAATTAATGTCTAGCTTTAACTAACCGGCTTTGAAAGACCTAACATTAGTAAAGTTGGTCTAATAATTAGTACAGCGTATTTGTACAACTATACGCTCATTAAGAAACTTATCTACCACACATAAGTACTAACACATAATTTACATCAGTCAAAACAATATTATTAACCTTATAGACCCTCAATCAAATTAGGTTAATAATTTAATAAATTAGAAAATATTTTTCTTAAGTGTTGGACACTTATTAAACTATTAAACAATTTATTATAATTGTTTAAACAAAAGAGTTAAAAGACATTTTCTTTATTTCATTTAATTACTATTTAATATTAATTAAATAGTAAGTAATTAACTAATTTTAGTTATTATTTAATAGTAAATAATAACTTACTAGATTTATTTATTATTTAAAGTTAATCAAATAATAAATAATTATATCATATTAAAAATAATCGAATATCTTTAGTTATTATTTAATAATAAATAATAACTAACTACCTAGATTCATCTATTATTTAAAGTAAATTAAATAATAAATAATACAATTATATAGTAAATACTCAAATATCATCAGTTATTATTTAATAATAAATAATAACTAACTGAATTTATTTATTATTTAAAGTTAATCAAATAATAAATAATTAAATAATCAATCTTAGTTGTCTTTAATTATTATTTAATAGTAATTTAATAATAATTAATTAATTTATCATCCTTGTTTATTATTTAATATTAATTAAATAATAAATAATTAATTTTAATCATAAATTCAGAAGATATAATATTAAACTAACTAGATTAATATTTAAAACATTTAAATATTAATCCTAAATATTTATTATATTTGAAAAATATAATATTAAACTAACTAGATTAATATTTACAACATTTAAATATTAATCTTAAATACTTATTATATTTGAAAAATATAATATTAAACTAACTAGATTAATATTTACAACATTTAAATATTAATCCTAAATACTTATTATATTTGGAAAATATAATATTAAATACCTAAATATCATTTTTGTATTATTATTATTTTTGTCATAATTTTAAATTAATTTTTAAACATTTAAATTAATTAAAATTTTCCAGAATGACAATTATGTAAATAAGCCGAAAAAACGAACGGAGGGGCAAAACCGTAATTTCACCAAAATCTGTATCCCGCGCATTGGGCGCGCTGACAAATTCTAATGTTCCAAAACGGTGCCGTTTTAATGTCACCGAAGCTGGCTTCCGCGCACGACGCGCGGATGAATTTTTTTACTCGCCAAACGACGCCGTTTTAGCTCCGTGACCGACAGTAAACAGTACCTCGCGCATTGCGCGGCCAATGATTTTTTTCTTTTTCCAGCAGATTGTCTATAGTGTTCCGGCCATACTCATTTTAATAAAATTATACCTTCAAATAAACTTTAACTCCTCAATAAAAATCCAAAAAAATTACCAATCACTTAATATCAATTTATAACATGAAAATTTAATTTTTCATGATTTAATATTAAAAATTTTATAAAAAATTTTACATCACAAAAACTACCACAAATCATAACTTTTTGTGTATAACTCCATTTTGAGTGATTCAAACTTTGTTTTTCTCATGATTTAATGTTCTATAATATTATAACATTAAATCTAAATTTTATAAAAATTATTTTTGGACATTATTTTGAGACTTGATTTAACACCACCAAATACATGTTTTTAGCATATAAATTATACCAAAACAGAAACCAAGTATATTAAACTCAAGCATGACACAAATATTACTACCACACATTATTAATTATATTAACATGTTTATATTAACATGATAATTTATTTAATTTAAAAACAAAAATTAGATTTAGAATAACTATTACCTTGATTTAATGGCTATTTTCATTTTTCTTCCAAAATAGGTTGTGAATGGCATGAACTAACTTATGCTTTCTTCTTCTTCCTTGAAGCTCCACCCAAAATCTCTCTCAAATATTTATCCTCTCAATATTTTGCTCTCAAGACTTAGAAGATGAAAGATAGAAAATGAATAACAAAACTCCTAAATTGTAAGTATACTTACAATTTGGATAGATATAAAATATATATCTATTACAATTACCATCATGAGAGTAGTTGGAGACTTGTGCAAGAGATTTAAGCCAAGGACTAAGTGGGTGAAAAGAGGTATGGTCCATAAAATAAAATAAAAACCATACAAGCAACCTTACTTTAATCAAATGAAAAATAAAATAAATACAAAACATTTCACTCTCTTTCTCTTACTTTTTGCCGGCAACAAGCTTGTTGGTGTCCCAAAATGAATGTCACTTTTCACTTTTTAAGAATTAATAGTTTTATAAAGTATTTTTCAAGTGGGTCAAGCATTGGAATTTATTTAAAATACCAATTGGGCTCCAATTAAATTATTTGGGCTACTAGTTTGTCAAGTCCATTTAATTTATCATTGGGCTATTTAATTATAACCCAAATGATTAATTATTAATTTTGTTACACATTAATTATCCAATCCATAATTAAATAATAATTGAGTTGATTAATTAACTAAATACTCTAACCCATTAATATTAAATTACTAAATGGACTAATAATATTATTGATAATATTTTACATTATTTACATTAATTAATTATCATATTAATTAATTTATAAAATTTAATTCACGCATTATATTCAATTTAATTGAATATTTAATTAATGGCAACTTATGAATTATTTTGATATTAAAACTTTAGAGTATGTTCGCTAATAATAATATATATAATCTATATATATTATTTATACACATTACTTTACATTAAAAATAATTTCACAATAAATTATGAAATTAAACTAAATACAATATATAATTTAATATATATTATTTAGGCCATAAATTAAATTATTTAATACATTTACATTAAATAATTCATTTCTCATCAATTATGGAAATAAATCCATTTACCCGAAAATACATTAAAGTAATAATATATTTACCCAATTTCTTATTTAAATAATTTATTAAATTATTTAATTAATATTACACAAATAATTGTATAATAAAATTTCTCACTCCCATAAATCATTTACAATGATTTATTTAATTATAGAATATATTCATTTAATATATTCAATTACTATTTAAAATTACTCAATTAATTTAATCCCGTTATACATATGTACACATATATGAAATTAAATATTGTACAATATATAATTACTATTCTCCCTTAATTAAATCAACTATTTGATATAATTAATAATTATATAATTTACATAATTATTCCTCACAAATAATTTATCAACAATTTGCATAATTGTTGATTAATGAATATAATTAATTCCACAATAAACCTTTTAATTCAATTCGGATTAATTTAATATTAATCTATCTATTTATCACAATTTAATTAACCATTAAATTATGTTACTAAATATGCACGCATATATATATTCATATAAATACATATTTAATTTACACGCAACCACGTCGCATAATTACATAACTCCACTAATTAATTCTCTTAATTTAATTAGACTTGTTGTTAGTCAAGTTTATTGAATTATCACTTTTCTTGCTAACTTATCAAAAATTTGATATCACCATATCTAAGTTAATCCATTAAATTTAATTTGGACCTCTATATAAATTCTCAACAAGACTTACAACAATTAACATATTGGGCTTGTTTTAATCTCACCTTTGAATTCTATACATCAACTTAATAATTAAGTTAATTACTTAATTAATTACCTCTCATTATTGCCATCCTCGGCAATAATTCTAGCTCCTCTATATAATTAATCTAATTACTTATATTTCATGATTTTCCTTCTTAATTCAAATTTAAACTAATTAATTTATTAGTTTTATTGAGTATTAATTTACTCATCTTCTTGTTTGGCTAACAAACACCACTCTAGGAATATATAACTATGTATATATATCCTTATAATCGTCTTCACTTCTCAAATGAATTTATTTCCTTAATAAATTCTCTATATGCATCTTTAAAATATTCTTACATTTACTTTCTAACAAATCAATTATGTTAAAAAAAATGTTTACCCATTTTCTACACATCTTACTTCTCACATTCTAGGTTTTAAACCTTAACCTTTAATAAAATCAATTAAGATATTATTTAAAATCTTTGAAATATCTGGGATATTACAGATTATTAGTCCCTTAATATTATATTGTTAGTCCCATAAAATTATTTAATAGCTTAAATTAAGGGAGATTATTAATCCCAATTTTTTCATATAATTATATAATCCCACATAAATAGCCCTAGGAATAAATAAAAAATAGTCCATAGAACTATTAATCACTCATCATAGGATAAAATAGTCCGAAGTAGTGTTAAATTAATACAAACAATCCAATCCTAAATATAATTTTTGCAAATAAACATAATTTTAGTATAAAGAGTGAAAAGTGTTTGATATCAAAAAAAAATTGTTAATCACTTATTCCAAATATAAATTACAAAAAAAGAATATTTTGAAAGTAAATATGGGTAATGCATGAAATTATAAAATAAATATGCATAGATTAGTAATTTTAAAATACATCCATTTAACTTTTAAAATATTAAAATTAACTAAGAAAATTAATTAGTACTCGTTTTATGGAAATGAGGCCATACAAAATTCCAATAACAATAACAAAGAATAAACTTTTTTGGTATGATCCCTCCAAATTTGGAGGAAAAAAGGATTTTAGGAAAAATATTTATTACTCCATTTATTCTACAAAAATAGTATCATTATAATTTTGACCTTAGTTAATTTGTTAAATTATGAAATTAAAATTGTTATGTACATTTATTTTAATTTTGAAAAAGCAATTATGTACTTAATAGTTTATAATATTAACTATTGCATTAAGAAAAATTAAATAAATTCACAACAAATTTAAATTTAAAGATTTCGTAATTTGACTAGGAGAAACAATTAATGAAACTCTTTTTTGGGATGGAAAGAGTGTGATTTTATCATAATTTTGAATAACCTTTAAATACTAGAGAAAATTTTAAATTGATAAATGTATAGTTTTGTAATGTGATTTACAAAAATATTTTCCTCCATTCTAAATTATAAGATTATTAGGCATTTTTAAAAATTAATTTAAGATATTTTTAAACTCAAAATTAATATAATTGATAATTCATTAACAATTATAAAATAATAATTATTATAATTATTAGTATTTTTTAAATAGTTTACAATATTCATCATTGTATTAATTAAAATTAAATAAATTTATTTCAACTTTAAGTTTGAAAAATATCTCAAATATCTTAAGTTAACTTCAATTTAAAATTAATAATAATTTTATATTTTAAAAATTTTTGCTATGCGTAATGATCTATACAATAATTATTTGTAAAATAGTGGGTTTCATATATTAATTGCTCTGTGGTACCCACTATTTTACAAAAGATCATTGTATGGATCATTATATATAGCAAAACTCTATTTTAAAACAGGGAAACCGAAAAAATACAATTTTATTTTAACTTCCAACTAATAGTAAGAAATACAACTTATTTACTTTCTTTTTTTTACAAGCTCTCAATTTGTAGTAAGAAAAAATATAAATTTTTATTATATATGATAATAAATTTATGTCGATAATATATATTAATATATGTAAATATATAAAACATGAGAATATTAAAAAAAATCTGCACGAATTTGATTTATTTTATTATTTAAAATTTTACATTAATTATAATACAATTTTTTCGTGAAATTTGTCAAAATATAAATTATTTTCCGTATATCCATCTCAGTTCTGCCAACAAATTCCGACCAAAAGTCAGAAAAGTGTTAAAAAAAAAAACACGGCTCAGTCGCAGTGATACGTAAAACCTGGTGGTTCTGGCAAGTAAGTATGTTGTCGGCTGATGATGTTATTGGCGTTTTATCAGGCAGGTCCCCACAGTTTCATTCCATCCCATTCCAACCCTTCGTAGACCGTAGTAGTAGAAAAGCTGTCCGACGAATTACTCTCTCACCTCTTATTGTTTTGCCCTTTGAAAAATGATTCGACTCCAACCTCACCAAATTCCCATCAACTCGTAATGTTTTCCTTTCAATACCAACCAGACTTACAAATCGAATTATGCCTTCTAATTTAGATACAAGTCTATTAGCGAGGCACGGGTCTTCTTTTTGTTGCTATTTTATAATTTTATTGATAATTTAATAATTTTATGTATAATTAGTGATTAAAATTTTATAATCAACTACGAAATAAATTGATAACATAATAATTTATAGAATTCAAAATAATTTAGATAAAAATAATACTAATTATTCAAACATATAATGATAGTAAATTTTATTTTGTGTTGAGTGTAAGTTTGCTATATTTTATAAAAATTCATGATTAAATGCGATTATGATTAGATATATTAATAAAAATTGAAAAATAAGAAGACATGCATGTGACATGAATATCTTAACAATACACCTATTATTAATAATTAAAAAAAATTAAAAATTTATTTAACTAAACATTTAATACTACTAAGTCAATTTGGTTGAATAATATGAATTATAACCGAGTTAAACTCGATTGGTCCTTCAATTAATTAAAAAGTTAATCTCAAGTCTTATTTTTAAATATATGTATTGATTTGTTATTCAGACAACTATTTTAATAAGAAAAAAAGGAAATATTTGGTTTATCACAATTAAACTTAATTATAGAGAAGACTGAGAACCGCATAGTATTTAATAATAAATTTGAAAAATGTCAATATAACATAAGAATGGGTGTGTGAATGAGTTTAATTTTAATCTAAGTTAGCTAAAAAAAATATCATTAGTAGATAAATGTATCTGTAATTGAGTTTGGTTGACAAATCACACATTCTCTTTTCTCTTTTTAATAACGGTTAATAATAATATAAAAATAGTTATACTGACAGAGCAACAAGTATTGTTGTAAATTTAAAATAAAATTAAAACAAGTACAAATTTTTTGTTATATACATATTTATTATGATAATATAAAATTTTAAATATTATTATAACATTATCAACACCTTAATATATAATACAAATATAATATATTATATTGTTCGCACTAGAAAAAATAAAATAGTGCTCAAAATATAAAACTCCTTCTCTTAATAATCAAATCCCCATGGTTTTGATTGATAGAAAATGCCTGACCAAAAAATATCAGCAATTATTTACTTAATATTTACATGATTAAAAAACATTTCATCCATTTTAAAAAATAAGATTATAATAACCTTTTTGAACTCAATTTAATATATTTTTAAATTCAAAATTAACATAAATTATTTAATTTTAGTTAGTATAATAATTAATATTGTATATTATCTAAAATGTATTACTAACTATAAAGTTTAGATTTAAATCATTTTTTCTTCACTGTACTAAGCACCAATATATATATGTATAACTGAACTAATTTTTTTTATAATCTCATCACTGTACTGATTTATTTTTTTTATAAAAATTGAATTTTTCGTCCAAGTCTGTTAAAAGTTAACGGACTACTGATGTTTCATGCTACGTCAAATTTTATATATTAAATTGATGACTTGACATGCCACGTTAGTTAACAGTTTGTTAACTTTTAACAGACTTGGACGAAAATTTTAATTTTTATAAAAAAAATTACAATACAGCGATACGATTGTAAAAAAAAATCAATTTAGTAATACATATGTAAATTAATATTTATTACAATGAAGAAAAAGTAATTTAACCCATAAAGTTTATTATGTTGTTTTACAATGTATATTATAGTTTTGATTTTAGAATATTTCAAATTAATTTTTAAAGACTAATAATAATTTTATAATTTAAAATAAAGGGAGTATAGTATTAATTTTTGTTTAGAATACGGTTTGCAAATCACAATGCTGATCGAACAGCCCCTTTATGAGATTACTTGAGTCACGAACCCACTTGATACGTTATTTGGAAAGTTATTTCCTTCATCCCTCTTTTGTTGACCCATTTACTTTTTCCTCATACACTAAGTGAAACTCTATTACATACCAATGCATTTTATTTTATTTTAGTTAATTCAGTGCACCTTTTTTTGATAAAAACTTTATATTTTGGAAATAAGGTTCACTTATACTCCTTATATTCCAAAAAATAGAAGAAGCTAAATGTAGTATTTGTCTTTAATATTAACTAATTTCCGAATTTAAAACTCAAATTTTATTATGAGTTTATTTTTATATTTAAACATTAATTTTGTATTTTATAATTTTTATTCGCCCTCCATTCCATAAATATTACAACATATTCCTTTTAGCAAATCCAAAAAACTAACATTTTTTTTTGGATTAACCTTAGTAAAGTTTAAATGACTATTTTCATGTTGCTTTTATTATTTGAATATATATTCAGTCCATCCATTAACTAAAATTTTCGTGGTTCGTATTATTAAAACAATATCAACCACATATCTTATAGGAATCAATTAAAAATTTAAATAAAAATTTAAAAATTTCTTCAACTTTGCCTAAAAGGATATACTGCAATATTTGAAAGAGGGAGGGAGTGTTTAGTGATGTGATAAAAAATAGTAACTGCAAGTGCATAGCGTCAAATTGAAGAACGGACAAGTATAGGTCGAACCACAGAAACTAAATTAATTTCAATATTTTCTTAATTTATATTCCAAACAAATTAGAAATAAAAAATTGTGGAGATGATTAATAAATTAAATAATGCAAATTAAAAATTAATAACGAAAACTAATAATGAGAAAAATTACCTAGAAATCCGAATCCACTAAATACTAACATAATAATTAAATTCTTCATTTCCTTAATTATTTTTTAATTATTTTTTATTCTCTTAAAAAAATAGTGATTCATATAATTAATATGGGCAAGTATAGATTATGAAAATTTAAGGATTAACTATAACTTATCAAAACTTCATTGAGTAAATATGAAAAACTCATATCTTAACAATAACATATATCTTAACAATAACTTATCAAAACCTCGCAATTAATATAGAATCAAAACGAATTATGCGCGAATGTGGAATTGAAGGAACAAATAATTAGACATTAATATCAGAACGAAAAAAAAAATTAATATATAATATTTAGCTTCATCGTTATTCTAGATATTAAAAATTTAGCTTGTCATAGAATTAAAAATAAAGAAAAATAAAATTAAAACTACTAATACTAATTGCATAAAATAAAATAAGACTTGATGAAATAATAATAATAATTTTTTTTTATTAAACTAATAAAGCAATTGCTACAATGAATGAGTAATACTCCCTAACACAAAAAGTAAAATCCCAAAGCTACTTTAATGTATGTACTGCGGAACATGAAAAGGAAGAAAATAAAAGAAATAAAATATGCTCGGATTATTTCTACCGAAACTAACTGGAAAGAAAAAGAAAAGAAAAAATATGAGTTTTCTTTAAAAAAAGACTCCTATTTATAGAAAAAATAAATTGAACTCTAATTTAATTTGAAATAATTTAGATTCTTCTTTTCTTTTTGATTTTAACTTCTACATGATAATCTTTCAACTCTTTATTGGAATCCAAATAAAAATCAACTTGAAAGCTTCTAGAATTTCTTTTCCAACTCAACTTCAATTATTTATTTATTTCTTGTATAACAAAATAGAATGTATTAATTAAATAAAATAAATATATAAAATAATAAAAATGAGAATATTAAAATGTATAATTATGTATCTATCAAATACCTCTATACTTAGCTTTTACTCGTCATCAAGTAAAACAAAATCTAAACTACCCTATTTTCGTAGAAAACACGACTGCACTTAGTATGTGCAATAAGCCTTTAAACCCCAAGGTTAACCCAAGTGGACGAGTTGTGTCTCGTGAGGGTTTGCAGTGAATATACTCACAAAATTTAAAATAAAATAAAAATCTTTTTAAGTTTAACCAATTATGAAATCGAAAGAAAACTTTTAAGTATTTATGAGCATTACACATAAATAAGATCAAATTCAAAATCATACTTTCACCTTATCAAAAATACTCTATCTTCATTCTAAATACCATCGTTCATAAAATTAATTTCATGTGATACATGCATGTGTATGTGATGTAACTCTTAGTAAGGACTTTTACCGTGAAAATCAAGTAAACTCAATTTTTTCTTTTTTTATTTTTTTTATTCTTGACTTGTGCAATGTCTATTTTTTTTAGGTTTTTCAGAGTTATACATTTAACGAGCATTTGACCAATGACTCTCAAACCAGTTGGCTTTAGGGGCACTAGGTGTAAAGACACCTATAAGGGTTTACTAACTCGAGTAACAAAGGTCACAAAAATCAGACTAGTCAAGTTACTTATATCCATTATACTTTTCAACGTGATTTTTCTTTTAGTCAATGGACATTGAAGCAATATTTATTATTTTTCAACTCTCTTTTTTACTTTTTTTTATAACGAGTGCGTTTTACGCTCCATTTCGTTGCATCATTATTTTTTTCCTTCCATTTTTTTTTCTTGAAATTACTTGACTCATAGTTTCGAATGTAAAGTACAAAAATGCATATGAATTTTAATGTTATTCAATATGACATTCCAAATTAGGACTTTATATCTTATCAAAGGTTCAAGAGTTCTAAATCTTTTAATCCTACTCAGTTTTTTACTCCACAGGCACTTATTAGAAATAATTCAACTCATAAAAAGTTAAACAATTTTTCAATTTTTCATTTTTTTATTTTTAATGTAAAAAGAATTAATTTCCTAAAAAAAATAAAAAAGGTTAATCTTAAAAAAAAATAATAAAAAAAATGCATAACTCCCGCATAGCTAAATCACGTATTGTCCTCAATGTATGCAAATGAAGAATAATGAACAAAGAAATAAAAGAAATTATACCTCGTATGGTGGGTAGGAAAGGGATGAAAATACGCTACAAAAGAAAAATATATATACAAAACTTACAATTACAAGTGCAGTTTCAGTTATTCGGAATAGTGTAGGTCAACAAGGTTCACCACCTCCTCTGTTTCGTTTGGCATTTCAAAAAAGGGTTTGAGTCATTGACTATTAACTTTGAAAATTTCACCACTTTTTGGATTTTCAATATCAACTGCCCCATGAGGGTAAACTACCTTTACTACAAAAGGTCCATCCCATCTAGAACGCAATTTGCCAGGAAATAGATGAAGCCTAGAGTTATACAAGAGAACTTTTTGACAAGGTGAAAATGATTTTCTCAAAATTGATTTATCATGAAACACTTTTGTTCTATCTTTGTAAATTTTAGCATTTTCGTAAGCATCATTCCTAATCTCGTCCAACTCATTCAATTGCAATTGTCTATGACTCTTACAAGTGGACATATTAAAATTTAACTATTTTATGGCCCATAAAGCACGGTGTTCAAGTTCTACAGGTAAGTTACAAGCTTTTCCAAACACAAGCCTATACGGTGACATTCCTAAGTTAGTCTTAAAGGCAGTACGGTAAGCCCACAACGCATCTAACAATTTTAGGGACCAGTCTTTCCTATTAGAACTTACCGTTTTTTTCAAGATATGTTTTATTTGCCTATTCGAGACTTATACTTGATCGCTTGTCTTAAGGTGATATGGTGTGGCAAGCTTGTGGGTGATGGAATATTTTTTCAACAAGGATTCAAAAGGCTGATTGTGAAATTATTTTCCTTAATCACTGATTATAGCCCTAGGGGTACCAAAGCGAGAAAAAAATATTATCTTTCAAAAATTTGACAACAACCTTATTGTCATTGGTCTTGATTGGTATAACACGTAATCAACCGCAAGTAAAATGTACAAATTTCCAAAAGAATTTGAAAATGAACCCATGAAATGTATCCCCCACACATCAAATAACTCAATGGCTAGAATGGGTTGCATTGGTATCATATTTCTCCTAGTGATCCTTCCTAAATGTTAACACCTAGTGCAATTAGCATAAAATTCTGTGGCATCCTTGAATAGACTAGGCCAATAAAAACCATACTGGAGAACAATTGTCTTTTTACCTCCAAAATGTTCTCCACAAGCTTGGTTATGACAAAATGATAGGACATTCCTAAACTCATGGTCAGGTACACACCTCCTAATGACTTGATCAGGGCAATATTTAAATAAATAGGGGTCGTCTCAATAAAAATGTTTGACCTGTGAAAGAAATTTTGATCGGTCTTGTTTGGACCAATGGGAAGGAATCTCACTAATAACAAGGTAGTTCACAATATTTGCAAACCAAGGTGTAATGGATATGGAGAAAAGTCATTCATCTGGGAAAAAATCATTTAAAGGCAGTTCAGAGTTGGACTCCACAACTAAACGAGACAAATGATCAGCTACCACATTTTTAAACCCTTTTTTATCCCTTATTTCTAGGTCAAATTCTTGGAGCAATAAGACCAATCAAATTAAACGGGCTTTTGAGTTTTTTTTTGGAGAGAATGTGTTTAAGGGTTGTATGGTCAGTGTAAACAATGATTTTAGACCCAATAAGATAAGATTGAAACTTGTCTAGGGCAAAAACTACAGCTAGAAATTCTTTTTCAGTAGTTGAATAATTCAATTGTGCATCATTCAAAGTCCTACTAGCATAGTATATGACATAGGGAATCTTATTAATTCGTTGCCCTAGAACAGCACCAACTGCATAGTTAAATGCATCACACATTAACTCAAATGGTTGATTCCAATCGGGTGATTTGATGATAAGAGCTGAGGTTAACTCCTTTTTAAGTTGTTCAAAAGATTGAAAACATTTTTCATTAAATTCATATTTTGCATCTTTACTTAGAAGATTGGTTAAGGGTCTTGCTTTCTTACTGAAATCTTTGATGAATCGCCTATAAAAGCCTGCAGAATGAACGGATTTCTTTGACTGTCCAAGGTGGTGGGAGATTGACAATGAAGTCAATTTTGGCTTTATCTACTTCAATTCCCTTTTCAGATATGATATGACCAAGAACAATTCTCTTTTTAACCATGAAATGACATTTTTCCCAATTTAAAATTAAGTTAGTTTCCTTACATCTCCTTGAACTAAGTCGAGGTAGTGAAGGCACTTATGAAATGCAGACCCAAATATGAAAAAATCATCTATGAAAATCTCTAGGAATTTGTCTATCATGTCAGAAAAAATTCTCATCATGCATCTTTGAAAAGTGGAAGGGCCACTACATAACCCAAAGGGTAGACGACGATATGCAAAAGTTTCATAAGGACAAGTGAATGTCGTTTTTTCTTGGTCTTCTAGGACTATGGGAATTTGAAAGTAACCCTAGTATCCATCAAGGAAACAATAACAAGCATGACCAACTAATCTTTCTAGGATTTGGTCTATGAAGGGTAAAGGAAAATGATCCTTTCTTGTGGCTTCATTGAGTATTCTATAGTTTATGCAAACCCTCCAACCAAATTGGACACGAGTAGGAACTAACTCATTATCTTCATTTTGAACCACAATTAAGCCAGACTTTTTAGGCACCACCTGAACAAGACTTACCCAAGAGCTATCAGAAATGGGGTAGATGATCCCATTATCTAGACATTTAAGAATTTTCTTCCTAACAACCTCTTTTAGAACTGGGTTCAACCGCCTATGTGGGTCTCTCACAGGTTTAGAGTCATCTATCAAATGAATCCTATGTTGGACAATGGCGGGACTGATCCCCTTAATATCTGTTATGCTCCATCCTATGGCTTCTTTGTTCTTTCTATGGATGGTCAATAACTCTTCCTTTTGTGGGTTTGTTAAATTGAAAGCAATGATCACAGGAAGAGTTTTGGAAGGATCTAAATAGGCATATTTAAGATCATCAAAAAGATGTTTGAGTTCTAACTCTGGTGAACTCTTTTTAAGAGGTTCTAAAGATTAAAAGATTAGCTCGGTCACAGGTTTTCATTTAGAATACACTGAAGTAGAGGGCTCTAACATTTCATTCACCTCATGTACATATTCTGTCTTATCCCAATTTTGACCAAAGTGTTTTAAACAAAAGTTAAGAATTTCATTTTCTCCATTAAGTTCATTTTCAGACATTTCTTGAATCATGTTTGTTTCAACGGGTTGGTCAAAAAAATCACTAGGTTGTTTTCCCACACATTTAAGTCAATTGTTATGTTCCCAAATGTTAATTTCATTAGTCCATTTCTACAATTGATTAACACATTAGAGGTTGCTAGAAATGGTCTACCTAAAATGATAGGAATTTGACCATTGGGATTGGCAACAAGCTAGGTTTCAAGAACAATAAAATCGATAGGGAATACAAAATCGCCAACCTTAATGAGTACATCTTCAACTATTTTCTTTGGCACTTTGATGGAACGGTCAACTAGTTAGAGTGTGACTCTTGTTTTTTTCAACTCCCCTAAGCCTAAGGTTTGATACATAGAAAATGGTAAAAGGTTAACACTCGTTCCTAAATTAAGCAAAGTTTTCTCAATTAAAGTGTCTCCTATAATGCATGAAATAGTAGGACAATCGGGGTCTTTATACTTCACAGGGACTTGGCATGACATGATAGAACTAACATGGGCTATTAGAAAAGCTGTCTTAGGAACATGAGTTGTTCTTTTGTGAATACATAAATCTTTTAAACATTTAGCATATGAGGGGATTTGTTGAATGAAATCTAGAAGAGGAATATTGATTTTTACTTGTTTGAACACTTTTAGAATTTTGTTTAACTGGGCTGACTGCTTGTTTGACATTTATCTTTGGGAAAATGGGGCTTTTGGTTTAAAAACTTTTTCATTTGATTTAGAAGATGTGGTTTGATCATTCTTTGACAATTTCTAAGTAGATGGGGCCAACTGACTCAGAGTTTATGGGATTTTCAGGCTGGGCTAGTTTTGAAGATGGATTATTAGATTCATTAATTAAATTTTTCTCTTCTTCATTATCAATGCCAGCGTGATTGTTAAACTAATTTCTAAACCTTAAAGAGATTATAGAATTCACATGGTTGATTTGGTTGTTTTCAACTTGGTTGTTTTCGAGTGAATTGGAATGATAAGATTTTGGATTAGGGACTGGAAATTTTTGGTTTGGTCTTAGATTGGCTAGGGAACTTACCCTTCTCTCTTTTGCTAACTATAGTGGCCAATTGACTCATTTGGATCTCGAAACAAGATATAGCTTGGTTAGTTTGGATATGAGATTTCATTTAAGTTTTTTTTTTTTTTTTTTCTAACGTGTTAAATCTCTTCTCACTTTCATTAGAAAACCCTGGTGGATATTGATTTGCTGAATTTGACTTTTGGTACAGACCAGGATTCGACTTTTGGTAAGGTTTAAATGATTAATTTAAAGACTGGTTGACTTGATTTGAAGAGTTATTCGGGTAGGGTCCTTGGTTCCATGCAAAATTAGGATAATTTCTCTAACCTGGATTATAAGTGGGTGCAAATGGGTCATTCCTAGGTCTTTGAAACATTGCATTGACTTGATTAAAATCTTCAAGTTGGTTTACATGTGATGACTCCTTTATTTCTAAAGCCTCAAATCTTTTAAGTACACCAGCTAACTTAGCTTCGGTGGCAATTAAATTGTCAATTGTATGAATATCCCTAGATGGGCTAGGTTTATCAGTCTCTCCGGTGATTTTTCATTGCATGGTTTTTCTGCTAAGTTTTCTAAAAACTCCTAAGCCCTTTCCTCATCATTTTTAAAAAAATCCCCTTGATACATTGACTCTAAAATCGTTTTAGTAGAAAAGTCTAAACCATTATAGGCAATTTGACACAATCTCTATTTCTTAAATCCATGGTGTAGGCACTGTGATAACAAATTTTTAAATCTATCAAAATATTTCCTAAATGACTTGTTTTCAAGTTGGCAAAATTAATGAATTGCAGCCCTAATTTTGGAAGTTTTGTGATTTGAAAAATATTTTTTTAGAAATGTAACAATAAATTCCTTCTAGGTTGTTATGGAATTATTCGCTAGGCTATATAACCACTTTAGCATTATCTTTTAAAGTGAATGTGATCAATCTTAACCTAACCGAGTCTTCAGTCATTTGTTGAATTTTCATTAATACACAAACTTCTTCAAATTCTTGAAGAAATAAATATGGGTCTTCTACCCCAGTGAACTTAGATAACATATTTATAAAATGCGATTTAAGTTCAAAATTATTATAAGTTACCGGTGGTAGACCGATGCATGAAGGTTGGGCAGAGCGGGAAGGATAACATCGATTCCTTAAAGAAACGGTTTGTGTTACCTCCATTTTTAAAGTGCGATCTTTTAAGGTGAATTCTGACACTAATCGGGATCTTTTATCCCTAACCCACACTTTTTACATGCACTACTAATAAATAAGAAAATTAAGCACACAAAAATAAATACGAGAAAACAAAAATAAATAAATAAATAAAAATAAAAACTACATCTAAGGTCAACTTAAATAAAATCTAGACAGCTCCTAACTGTTCCAAGTTACTCTTTAAGGTCCACTAAATTCGAAATTAATCACACCATTAGTCAGATAAGTGTAAGAACGGAGGAGTCTCTTCGTAGGTACGATGACTAATTAAGTAACCAGACATTTACCTTTTGAACCACTTGTCTAGACACCAGTAGTTTGATTAATTTAAAATTCAGACTCCTCTTAGAGTCACTTATCCTAATTGAGCTCGAGAGTCCTAGGGGCCAACATCTACTTGATTTTATTTAGTCGGTTATGCAAAGTGTAGTTGTTTGTGGGCCAAGTAAGGGTGATGAAATCCCTACCTTATCTTGTTATAGATTTTACCCTTAATGTTAAATTAAAAATAAAAATACACAAATAAAAAAAAATGTAAACAAATAAAATGTTCTAAAACTATGTGAATTACAAAAGAATGAAAAATTTGACGTAACTCAATCCTCCAACAATCACCATAGTTTATAATTAACAAAAATAAAATAAAATAAAAACCTAAACAGGATGTGCTCTACGTGAGTGAATGCATGAATGCGGCAATTAATTTTTAAACTAAAAATAATAAACTAAACTACTATTTTTTTTGTTTTTTTTCTATTTTATATAAAAAAAATAAATAAATATGGAGATACGAAGTATCAAGAAAGCCCAACAATAAAATATCTATGTTTTTGCTCCTTTGATCTGCTTCGATAATCTTAAAAAATAAAAATAAAAATAAAAATATTAGTGGTAAAAACTAATTCAAAGGAATAAAAAAAATTAAATCTAGTTTCCGGCAACGGCGCCAAAAACTTGATATGATAAAAAATAGTAACTACAAGTGCATAGCGTCAAGGGGTTGATTTTGGATGGACATGACATCTATAAATATAACTACAAGCAAGGGTTTGATTCATGACACTAGATACAAGACAATAGAGAAGATTGTGAGGAGAGAGAAGAGAGAGATAACCAATTTGTATTATCAACATTATTATAGTGGATTTTTTTATCTCTTCCCGTGGTTTTTTTTCAATTGAGTTTTCACGTAAAATTGTTGTATTCTTATTTTAAATTTCAGCAAATTATTTGTGTTTGGTGCCTTTTTCACTCGTTGTTTGGTGATTTAAAATGAGCAGTACAAAATTTGACGTTAATATTGGCACCTTCTGTGGAAACGATTCAAAATCACCAAATTCTTTCCGAATGATTTTTATGACAGATCAATTATCCGATCGAATGAGCAAATTACATAAAAGCTAAGTTGTTTCCTTTTATTAAATATTATAATATAATTATAGTGTTTGTGTTCATGTTATATATGTACACCTGATCACTTTGAATATTAGTTAAGTAAGAAATTCGTGGGCTCGTGCCCCTGTGCTAATAGTTATACCCATATACCTTATTTTTATGTTTATAACATAATTGAAGAAGAGGCTGACACTTTTCTTTATTTCTTGGAGGTCCTAGTCTCCCTAGATTAAGGAGTCTTCACGGGTGTTATTCCAATTAAAAAAGAGACAGATGGCACACGTATTATTTGATTGCTTTATCATATCAGAAACCATCTCGGTGTACTGCAATTTCTTGGCAAATATTACCACATTTGACTTTGGCTTCAGACACCACTTTCTTCTATGGTCCCTACTCATGGGGCCATGACCGACTCCGGTTGGAATACAATAAATTAACGAAGCTGCAGAAAGTTCATCAAACAACTTCGAGGAAGAAGCTGTCATATCAACCCCATCATCTTCGGCAATTATTTTACCTTCATGATGCTTTACTTCCCGATCCGACATCATCATATCCAAATTATTTTCGGCTCAAAATATCTGGGTCACCAGGGTCACTAATTGTCCCTGCCATCTTCAGTGTACCCGCTTCAACAACTGCAACAGTTTCAATAGCAGATTCAAAAATTATTATCGAAGCAAAAACATAGTCCTTTTTCCAACCTCGGCAAAGTGTTTGTAGAAGGTATCGACGACCTCGTGTCTCGACTGCACTCGCCTCGGTGGCTTCGTGTCCTGATGGTTCCTTGTCTCGACGGCTTCGTGTCCTGACGGCTCCTCGCCTTTATAACTTCGTGTCTCGACGACCCTCATCTCGATGGCTTCGTCTCCTGATGCTTCCTCGTCTCGACGGCTTCGTCTCCTGACGGCTCCTCGCCTCTACGACTTCGTGTCTTGACGACCCTCGTCTCGGTGGCTTCATGACCCAACGGCTCATCGCCTCGACGGTTTCGTGTCTAGATGGCCTTTCCCCTCTGCGGCTTCGTGTCCCGACGGCTCGACGGCTTCGTGTCTTGACGGCCCTTGCCTAGGCGGCTTCGTGTCTCTACGGCTTCTCGCCTCGGCGACTTCGTGTCCCGACGACTCTTCGCCTCGACAGCTTCGTGTCTCGACGGCCCTCGCCTCGACGACTTTGTATCCCTACGACTCTCGTCACGGCGACTTCGTGTCCCAACGGCTCCTAGCCTTGACGGTTTCATGTCTCGACGACCGTTCGCCTCAGCGGCTTCGTGTCCCGACGGCTCCTCACCTTGATGGCTTCATGTCTCGACGACCCTTGCCTCGGCTGTGACGCCCCCAACTCTAGGCCTACATAGCCCAATTTGAGACGCCATAAAATACATAATTTCTAATACAAATAGTACATAAAACAGAAATACAAAACTCAATAATACACAACTAAGTCTTCACTATTATTGCCACACTATATACAACATGTGAAGACTACAATAGCTATCACTCGGACCGTCACTCCATTCCCTTGCTAGACCCGACTACTCTCTCATTTTCTGAAAAATAATGGAACAAAAGAAAGGGTGAGCTCAAATAGCCCAGTAAGAAATATCATGACTAAGATAATGACAAATAAATTATCATTAGCCTTCAACAGATGAGTTCTTAATTGAATATAATAGACAATAAGCTTTGTATCAATAATAGCAGCGGAAAGCAATCCATTAGAAGAATAGTGTAGACTATGATGTCTACTCGCGTCTCTTTTTAAGAAAAATATCATCAACTCTTATCATCTTAAACACCGCTGGTCATGATAATATAAATTTCCAGTTCTTGATTATAATCATGTCAGTCAATAGTTCATCTTTGCATTACGAGCCAAAGATATTCAAATGTAACACCAACGATAATGATTATACCAGTTTTCAGTCGTTAGTCACAATCATACCAACAACAGTTCATCTTTGCCCCAGGCCACAGAGAATATTCACCACGTGCCCTAAAAGACACAATAATTATATCGCCTTTATCCTATCAACTGTGCCCCAGGCCACAGATATTCACTACAACATGGTTCTTGATGATTAGAATAACAACTGTGATATAGATGATGAATCAGAAGAAACAGTATGATCAATAAATATCAAAGGTTTATGATTTTTCTTTGTGCAGATTCAAATAATGTCCAAATTGCCAACATGATGTGGACTAAAATTCAAGAATGATATTTAAGATTCACAGTTCAGAATAACATTTAAGGTTCAATAGAAAGATTTAGAAAAATAGGAAGGTTCAGTTAAAATGATATTAGATGAAGCGCAAACTATTAAAGAATATATATTCATTTCAGGAAATTTTACCAACAAGAGACAAGTAAGAAATGAATACGAAGAGTAATTCACCAAACATGCGGTAGTCCGCGTAGTCAGGTTATTCTCAGAGATTAACAAGGAATGAATACGAAAGGTTATTCACCAAACATGCGGTAGTCCGCGTAGTCAGGTTATTCCCACAAATTAATAAGGAATGAATACGAAAGGTTATTCACCAAACATGCGGTAGTCCGCGTAGTCAAGTTATTCCCACAAATTAATAAGGAATGAATACGAAAGGTTATTCACCAAACATGTGGTAGTCCGCGTAGTCAGGTTATTCCCACAAATTAATATATGGAAATAAATGACACATCTTACGAGTGAGAAAGAAACGATATTATTTTTGAGAATCAAATAATGATAATCCCTTACCATAGTAAGTTTGAATAATGGAAGATGAAAAAGATGGTATCCCTTACCTTAACACGTGACTGGATATGAACTTGGTCAGTACTCGTACACTTACAGATCATTACAAATACTCAAGATGACTTTAGCACACTCAAAGAGAACTTATACAAAGAAATATTTGGAGAGTGAAAGAAAGAATAAGCAAGGAAGTTTTTTTATGAAAAATCCTTAAGTTAAGGCCTCTATTTATAGCAAAAAATCTTATCATCACCAAGATTTTCTAATTTAATCCAAACCGTATATTTCAAGATAATGTTTAATCCATACCACTCATTTTATCTTTTAAGATTTCTTTAATCTAAACCATTCATTTAAAGATCATCTTTTAATCTATACCATTCAATTTACTTTATATATAAAACAACTAACTTTAAATAAATCAATTACCTTTACATATAAAAACAAACAACTTTATATAATTTATCATAATAAAAACAAATAACTTTATCAATTTAATTATTCAACAATAATTCACAATTATTCATTATTATGGCTAATTGTTGTAAATGCAGTGTAGTTGGCTTTTCGAGTTAGAAAAATAGGAAAATCAACTAATAATAGAATACAACAGTTTAATCAATATCATAAAAGAGATAACAATAATGCTGAAAATAAATAAGAAAATAACACGTTACTGTGTAATGACAATTATTGATTCAGTAATGTGAATTATTGTGCATATGCTACTGTGACAATTATTAGTTCAATAATATGAATTATTATGCATGTGACAATTATTGATTCAATAAAGTCAATATAGTAAAATAACCACTTTATCAGTTTAATAATATGAAACACTGTGCAATACCGTGTGCTATTGTGCAATATCGTGTGCTACTGTGCAATACTATGTGCTACTGTGCAATACCGTGTGCTACTATGTAATACCGTATGTTACTATTCCTTTACCATCGGGTATTTTAACAGTTCAAGATGATAATACCGTTGACTATATTTATTTAGAAATGTTACGTATGTCGCTTTCTATATCCGACAATAAGTCGTTGTGGGGGTCCACCATTATTTTGTTATTTCGGCGCCGTCGTACGAATCGAATATTCCCCGACAAAACGAATATTCTCCGAACAAATGAATATTCTTCGACCAAACGAATATTGTCCGACATAATAAAATTTGCACATAACATCCTTAATTTTTAACCTTATCAATTTAACCACCTACTGTTTTAGGAAAAATATATATATGAAGAAAAATTAAATTTTGTATTTCATAAAATTCGGGGTCTTACAACCTCCCCTCCTTATGAAATTTCGTCCCCGAAATTGACGTACCTGGCATTTCGAAGAGATAAGGATACTCAGATTTCATCTCAGATTCTAGCTCCTAGGTCATTTTCTCAGTATCTTGGTTTCTCCATAAAACCTTAACTTGAGGTATAACCTTTGAGCGTAGGATCTGCTCCTTCTTATCTAAGATCTTGACAGGTACCTCCTCGTACGTTAAATCCTCGGCTATAACGTCCGGTTCTAACTCAATGACGTGGTTTGGGTCCTTCACATATTTACGTAACATAGATATGTGAAAAACGTTATAGATGCGAGACATACTTGGTGGTAGGGCTAGTCTGTAGGCTACGGTTCCTACTCGATCAAGAATTTCAAATGGGCCAATAAATCGAGGGTTGAGCTTTCCTCTCTTTCCGAATCTCGTAATTCCTTTCCATGGAGAAACACGTAAGAATACATGATCTCCGACGTTGAATCTCTCCTCTCTCCAATGAAGATTAGCATAATTCTTTTGTCGTTCTTGCGTGGTCTGTATTCGTTGTCGGATCTTTTGGATCTTTTCTGTTGTCAAGCGTACCAACTCGAGTCCCAACAATTTTGCTTCTCCTACTTCATTCTAACATACCGGAGAGCGACACTTTCGTCCATACAAAGCCTCAAATGGAGCCATCCCTATGCTTGCTTGGTAACTGTTGTTGTAGGAGAATTCAACCAATGACAAGTACTTGTCCCAACTTCCTTTGAATTCTAGCACGCAAAGTCTCAAAAGATCTTCGAGAGTCTGAATCGTCCTTTCAGATTGTCCGTCTGTTTGAGGATGGTATGCAGAACTAAATCGTAGCTCGGTGCCCATAGCTTTTTGTAGACTGATCCAAAAGCGTGAAGTGAATCTAGGATCTCGATCAGAAACTATGGAAACTGGCATGCCATGCAATCTTACAATATCATTTACGTACATACCAGCCAGACGCTCGAGTGAAAAGTTTTCTCTTATAGGCAAGAAATGAGCAGACGTGGTCAATCTATCTACGATGAACCCAAATTGCATCAAAACTTTGAGAAACTTTGGGAAGACCCATCACGAAGTCCATAGTGATGTGTTCCCACTTCTATTCTGGAATTTCGAGTGATTGCAATGGACCCTTAGGCACTTGATGCTCTGCCTTGACACGTTGACAAGTTAAGCACCTTGAGATGAACTCTGCAATCTCCCTCTTCATATTGTTCCACCAAAATGTATGTCGAAGATCACGATACATTTTGGTACTTCCCGGGTGAATTGCAAACGGTGTGTTGTGTGCCTCCATCATGATTTTATGTTTCAATTCAGGGTTGTTAGGAACACAGAGTTGAGAGTTGAGTCGAAGTATTCCTTTCTCATCGATTCTTGCTTCTGGAATAGTACCTTCTTGTACTTTCTTCATCATACTCATCATTTCCAGATCAGTAGCTTGAGCAGCTTTAATTTTATCAATTAAAGTTGGTTCTACTTGTACGTGCGCAATCTTCATGTGGGTCCCTGGTGGCTTTAATTCTATCTCCATCTTTTGTAAGTCGTACAAAATATATTTTTGTGTAGTCAGCATTGCACTTATACTCGCATAAGATTTTCTGCTTAAAGCATCAGCTACAACGTTTGCTTTTCCTGGGTGGTACTGGATGGTGTGGTCGTAATCCTTTAACAGCTCAAGCCAACGTTGTTGCCGCATGTTGAGTTCCTTCTGGGTGAAGAAATACTTGAGGCTTTTGTGATCCGTGAAGATTTCCACTTTCTCCCCGTACAAGTAGTGCCTCCAGATTTTCAATGCGAAAACAACTGTTGCCAACTCTAAATCATGAGTAGGATAATTTTTCTCATAATCTTTGAGTTGTCGAGAGGCATAAGCTATAACTTTTTCATGTTGCATAAGTACACATCCTAGACCTTTGCCTGAAGCATCGCTGTAGATAACAAATTCCCCCGATCCTGATGGTATAGTCAGAACAAGAGCTGAAATAAGTCTCTTCTTAAGTTCTTGAAAACTCTTCTCGCATTCCTTGTTCCATATGAATTTTGTGCTTTTCCGAGTTAGCTGAGTTAATGGAGTGGCGATTCGAGAAAATCCTTCTACGAATCTCCGATAATAACCAGCTAAGCCTAGAAAACTTCGGACTTCCGTTACGGACCGAGGTTGGTCCCAATTTAATATTGCTTCAATCTTTGCAGGATCAACTGATATTCCCTGACTGAAAATCACATGCCCAAGGAATGTGACTTCCTTAAGCCAAAACTCACACTTCTTCAGCTTGGCATACAACTTGTTCTCACGTAGCTTTTGGAGTATTAATCTTAGGTGTTGTTCATGATCCTCACGACTCTTGGAGTATATAAGAATGTCATCAATAAAGACAACTACAAAATGATTCAAATATTCTTTGAATATCCGGATCATCATGTCTATGAAAGCTGCAGGAACATTTGTTAGTCCAAAATGCATGACTAAGAACTCATAATACCCGTAGCGGGTTCTGAAAGCAGTCTTTGGAATGTCATCAGCTTTAACTTTTAACTGATGATATCCAGAGCGGAGATCAATCTTTGAGAAATGTTGAGCACCCTGCAATTGATCAAACATGTCATCAATTCGAGGTAACGGGTACCTGTTTTTGATGGTGACATGATTCAACTCTCGGTAGTCAATACACAATCTCATAGTTTCGTCATTCTTCTTGACAAAAAGAACAGGGGCACCCCAAGGCGATGCACTCGGACGAATGAAACCAGTATCTAACAATCCCTGTAGTTGGACATTTAGCTCTTGAAGTTCAATAGGAGCCATTCGGTATGGGGCTTTGGAAATAGGCTTGGTATCGGGTTCAAGATCAATACAGAATTCAATTTCCCAATTTGGAGGTAAGCCGGGAAGTTCATCGGGAAAAATATCAGAAAACTCATTAACAATAGGAATATCATTCAAGTTTGACACATCTTTGTTCAAGTCAGTGACATGAGCTAAAAAAGCTTGACATCCGTTTTTCAATAAACGAGTGGCTTTATGGTTAGAAATGACAGTTATGGATTTCAATGGTTTAATGGTTTGAATTTGTATGACAGGTTGATTAGGAATATGAAAACTAATGATCTTTTGAAAGCAATCAATTTTAGCATGATGATTAGTCAACCAATCAATTCCTAAAATCACATCAAATTCATGCATTTCTAAAGAGATAAGGTCAACGGGTAATATAAGGCTATTGATTTAAACTAAGCAAGATTTATATACCGTAGATATAATGGCTATTGCTCCTAATGGGATTTCAACTGATAAGTCAAAGTCCAAATTGTCAGGAGTTAAGTTTAATCGTTGAGCACACGTAGGTGAGACAAAAGAATGGGTAGAACCAGTATCTAACAGGACATAGACTTCATGAGAATTTATGAATAGCTTACCGGTTATCACCTCGTTCGGGTTTCGTGCCATTTGGGATGTCACAACAAAAGCTCTCCCTTGAACTACAGATTTTCCCTTATCTGTGCTAGCTTTTGGTACCATCATTGCAGCTGGACTTGATTTTGAAACAGGACAAAATTGAGCCACATGACCTTCTTTTCCGCAACTGTAGCACAACTTGGACTGTTGAATACAGTTTGGGCTGATGTGGCCCTCCTGACCACACTTGTAACATCTTACTGGTGGTCGATCTCCTCCCCTTAGTACTGGTGCCGGTGCTGGTACTGGTGTTGATGCTCTTCCATAATCATTATGGAATCTCTTTCTCTTGAAATTATTCCCACTGGATTCTCCTCTTCTATTATTCGATACATGATTACTACTGAAGTGCTGGTTACCTCCCTTATGGTTCTCGTTCCTGTGGTTGTTGTCATTTCTCTCTCTACGCTGATCATTGACTCTTGGCTACAATTTTTCATCTGTTTACTCAACCCTTTGAGCCCTATCGACAACATCTGAATATAAGGTCAATTTATGAGAGCTAAGTTGTTGACGAATTTCGAATCTCAAATCTCGTAAGAACATCCGACTCATCCATGCTTCGTCATCCATTAGATGAGTCGCGAAACGAGATAGTTCGGCAAACTTAGCTTCATATTATGAAACAGACATATTTTCTTGCTCTAGTTTTATGAACTCCACCTCCTTCATATGGCGGATGCTTTCTGGAAAATACTTTTCGTTGAACAACTCTTTGAATTCCAGCCAAGACATTTCGAGAGCCGAATGATGGATGCGTTTTACTGCCTCCCACCAATGGTCTGCCTCCCCTCGAAACATAAAGGTGGCGAATGGCACCTTCTGATCATTTGCACATCGCAGAACATCAAGGATTTTTGTCGTTTGCTTTAACCATGCCTCCGCTTTGAGTGGTTCAGGCTTCCCAAAAAATTCAGGTGGTCCCAACTCTTTAAATTGTTTAACGGTGACAATCCTTGAATTATCAGCGTTTCCATCGTTACGACCTCCCCTCGGCTGATTTTGGATAAATTGCATGAAGTTTCTTAAGAAACCATTCTGATTTGCATGATCACCAGCATTATTTTCTGAAGCTGCAGGAGGATTGTTTGTAGCTTCCTGATTCTCAGCAACGTTCGCCTCGGGCAGTGGATAATTTATTCCCTGATTTTCAGAAGTCATTCTTAACTGCGGTCATAAGATAAAGGTTAGTTAAACAAACTGACTCGTCACTTCTTGTCCCCACATTCAAGCCAACTTATTAGATAACAAAATTTTATGTATGACATACTAGTGACGTAATCTATTCGTCTCTCTCCTCCTACTTCTACCCCAGATCTCCATTAAAGATCATATCCCTAAGCTCGGATACCAAATGTGACGCCCCCAAATCTAGCCCTACATAGCCCAATTTGAGACTCCATAAAATACATAATTTCTAATACAAATAGTACATAAAACAAAAATACAAAACTCAATAATACACAACTAAGTCTTCACTATTATTGCCACACTATATACAATATGTGAAGACTACAATAGCTATCACTCGGACCGTCACTCCATTCCCTTGCTAGACCCGACTACTCTCTCATTTTCTGAAAAATAATGAAACAAAAGAAAGGGTGAGCTCAAATAGCCCAGTAAGAAATATCATGACTAAGATAATGACAAATAAATTATCATTAGCCTTCAACAGATGAGTTCTTAATTGAATATAATAGACAATAAGCTTTGTATCAATAATAGCAGCGAAAAGCAATCCATTAGAAGAATAGTGTAGACTATGATGTCTACTCGCGTCTCCTTTTAAGAAAAATATCATCAACTCTTATCATCTTAAACACCGCTGGTCATGATAATATAAATTTCCAGTTCTTGATTATAATCATGTCAGTCAATAGTTCATCTTTGCATTACGAGCCAAAGATATTCAAATGTAACACCAACGGTAATGATTATACCAGTTTTCAATCGTTAGTCACAATCATACCAACAACAGTTCATATTTGCCCCAGGCCAAAGAGAATATTCACCACGTGCCCTAAAAGACACAATAATTATATCGCCTTTATCCTATCAACTGTGCCCCAGGCCACAGATATTCACAACAACATGGTTCTTGATGATTAGAATAACAACCGTGATATAGATGATGAATCAGAAGAAATAATATGATCAATAAATATCAAAGGTTTATGATTTTTCTTTGTGCATATTCAAATAATGTCCAAATTGCCAACATGATGTGGACTAAAATTCAAGAATGATATTTAAGATCCACAGTTCAGAATATCAGTTAAGGTTCAATAGAAATATTTAGAAAAATAGGAAGGTTCAGTTGAAATGATATTAGATGAAGCGCAAACTATTAAAGAATATATATTCATTTCAGGAAATTTTACCAACAAGAGACAAGTAGGAAATGAATACGAAGAGTAATTCACCAAACATGCGATAGTCCGCGTAGTCAGGTTATTCCCACAAATTAATAAGGAATGAATACGAAAGGTTATTCACCAAGCATGCGGTAGTCCGCGTAGTCAGGTTATTCTCACAAATTAATATATGGAAATAAATGACACATCTTACGAGTGAGAAAGAAACGATATAATTTTCGAGAATCAAATAATGATAATCCCTTACCATAGTAAGTTTGAATAATGGAAGATGAAAAAAATAGTATCCCTTACCTTAACACGTGACTGGATATGAACTTGGTCAGTACTCGTACACTTACAGATCTTTACAAATACTCAAGATGACTTTAGCACACTCAAAGAGAACTTATACAAAGAAATATTTGGAGAGTGAAAGAAAGAATAAGTAAGGAAGTTTTTTTATGAAAAATCCTTAAGTTAAGGCCTCTATTTATAGCAAAAAATCTTATCATCACCAAGATTTCCTAATTTAATCCAAACCGTATATTTCAAGATAATGTTTAATCCATACCACTCATTTTATCTTTTAAGATTTCTTTAATCTAAACAATTCATTTAAAGATCATCTTTTAATCTATACCATTCAATTTACTTTATATATAAAATAACTAACTTTAAATAAATCAATTAACTTTATATATAAAAACAAACAACTTTATATAATTTATCATAATAAAAACAAATAACTTTATCAATTCAATTATTCAACAATAATTCACAATTATTCATTATTATGGCTAATTGCTGTAAATGCAGTGTAGTTGGCTTTTCGAGTTAGAAAAACAGAAAAATCAACTAATAATAGAATACAACAGTTTAATCAATATCATAAAAGAGATAACAGTAATGCTGAAAATAAATAAGAAAATAACACGTTACTGTGTAATGACAATTATTGATTCAGTAATGTGAATTATTGTGCATATGCTACTGTGACAATTATTAGCTCAATAATATGAATTATTATGCATGTGACAATTATTGGTTCAATAAAGTCAATAAAGTACAATAACCACTTTATCAGTTTAATAATATAAAGCATTGTGCAATACCGTGTGCTACTGTGCAATACTATGTGCTACTGTGCAATACCGTGTGCTACTATGTAATACCGTATGTTACTATTCCTTAAGCAACAGGTATTTTAACAGTTCAAGATGATAATACTGTTGACTATATTTATTTAGAAATGTTACGTATGTCGCTTTCTATATCCGACAATAAGTCGTTGTGGGGGTCCACCATTATTTTGTTATTTCGGCTCCGTTGTACGAATCGAATATTCCCCGACAAAACGAATATTCTCCGACCAAACGAATATTGTCCGACCAAACGAATATTGTCCGACATAATAAAATTTGCACATAACATCCTTAACTTTTAACCTTATCAATTTAACCACCTACTGTTTTAGGAAAAATATATATATGAAGAAAAATTAAATTTTGTATTTCATAAAATTCGGGGTCTTACATCGGCGACTTTGTGTCCCGACGACACATCGCCTCGACGACTTCGTGTCTCGACAGCCCTTGCCTCAGCGGCTTTGTGTCCCGACGGCTCATCGCCTTGACGACTTTGTGTCCCGACGGCTCATCGCCTCGGCGACTTTGTGTCCCATCGGCCTTTCGCCTCGCCGACTTCGTGTCCCAACAGCTCCTCACCTCGACAGCTTCGTGTCTCGATGGCCTTTCGCCTCAGCAACTTTGTGTTCCAACGGCTCCTCGCCTCGACGACTTCATGTCTCGATGGCCTTTTACTTCATCAGCTTCGTGTCCCGACGACTCTTCACCTCAACGGCTTCGGGTCTCGACGACCCTCGCCTCGGCGATTTCGTGCCCCGACAGCTCCTCGCCTCGACGGCTTCGTGTCTCGATGACCTTTCGCCTCAGTGGCTCCGTGTCCTAACGGCTTCGTGTCTCGATAGCCTTTCACCTCGGTGGCTTCGTGTTCCGACGACCTTTCGTCTCGGTAGCCCTATGTCTTGATCGGTAATATTAAATAAAGGGTTGACAGTTTGGTAGTTTGAGTTCCACAGTATGGTGGGTTCGGCAGTATGGTGGGTTCAGCAGTTTAGGTTCAGCAGTATGGTGGTTTCAGCAGTATGGTGGTTTCAGCAGTTTGAGTTTCGTAGTATGGTGGGTTTAACAGTAATGTGGTTTCAGCAGTTTGGGTTCTACAGTATGTTTGGTGGGTTCGATAGTTTCAGTAAAGATGCTTCGACAGTTTGGATCAGTTCGACTATTTTGGGTCGAATTCATAGTTTTGGGACGGTTTGACAATTTTGGTTCACTAGTTTGGTTCGGCTCGACAGGTTCACTTCGCAGTTTGTTCGACGGGTTCGACACTTTGTATGGTTGGATTGGTGGTGGGTAAAGTGGACTTTTTGAATACTCTCCTATTTTAAATTATTAAAAATAGGAGAGTGAGGGACAATGTTGGGATATAATTATTTGGGCCCGGGTATGGTGCAGTTCACTTTATTTAAATGGTCCGGATCCGGTGTTGACTCATATACATTTATTTTGGCAGCTTACATAGTTAGAGAGTCATTGTTAAAGTAAGATTGTGTTACCATATTTGATGGAAATAAGGAGATCTGATTTGGGAAAGGATTCCTACTCTTAATTAATTTCGGATGGACATGACATTTATAAATATAACTACAAACAATGGGTTGATTCATGACACTAGATACAAGACAATAGAGAAGAGTGTGAGGAGAGAGAAGAGAGAGATAATCAATTTGTATTCTCAACATTATTATAATAGATTTCTTATATTTCCTCGTGGTTTTTTCCCAATTGAATTTTCACGTAAAATTGTTATATTCTTATTTTAAATTTCAGTAAATTATTTGTGTTTGACGTCTTTTTCACTCGTTGTTTGATGATTTAAAATGAGCGATATAAAATTTAGCGTTAACATGTATAATTATATGTCTATTATTTAGTTTATAATATTAATTATTACATTAATCAAGATTAAATTTGTACTGTAGTGTTGCATGCGAAGTTAATCATATTTGTAAGGAAAAGACATTTTGTTTATTTCAACCTCACTTGGTTCAAATATTCTACTTATACGTACAAAAGTAGAATATCAAAAATCAAGTGAATGGCGACACATTTATATTAAATTATTAGATTGGGACGAAAAATATTCATGAAAAAAATAATCAAAAAAAGATCTTCTCTTTAAGACTATGAAGATAAATAAATATATATATATAAATTTTTAATACTAAAATTGTTAAAAAAAAATTATTCGTATTTGTGAAAATACATGTAAGCTCATGATGAGTATTCATAAAAATGGAAAAGAAAATCATAATAACCGAGTATTCTATGATTGTCTGTCTTTTGTTGCATAAATGATGACAATCATGACTACAAACTTAATTATTCTTTTCTTTTTCTTTTAGAGTTAGCAATTCGGTACTTTGCTACAATTTCATTCTAGCATTATAGACGGAAAAGCTTGTATCATAAATAATTATAACTTTAATTTTGGACAAGATTAAAATATAGAACAATATTATGTTCCCCCCAACAAAAAAAAATGTTACATTTTGAGTGTAAGAAGTCAAATCTAGAATATTTAATTTAAAATTACACTATTTTAAAATTTAAAATAATAAATTTGTAATTAATAATATCTTTTAGATCAATATTTTAAAAATCGTTAGGCAATACTGGATTTTTTTGCTAAGTAAATTAGGTGTTTTCTTAGATGATATTATTTATTTATTTTTCTATTATATATATTTGTTATATCCTATAAAAATATATTTTTTAAAATTTTGTATGAAAAAATTATTAAAAAAGACAATCTTTTAAATCTTAATAATTAATTTCAAATATTGTATAGCTTGAAATCCTTTATTAAATAGATTTGGTAGAGTTTTAATACCGTATGGGTAGATGCCTAGGTGCCCAAGCAACTTGAGACAAATGAAGACTTGTCTAGAGCCTACGCAGAGATTTATCAGACATGCATGTGCAAAAAAATTTAGAACAATCAGACATGCTCACAATTGTATTAACTCTGTTATAACGAAAACATAACATACTAATTATCTATATATACATATATATATAAAAAAATTCGAAAGCGAATTTTAAAAAACGAATTAAAGACGAACCGTCGTCTTTGATATCTATGGCGACGGTTCGACCCGTCGTCATAGAGTGCGTGGCTATGACGACGGGTCGAACCGTCGCCATAGATACCAAAGACGACGGTTCGTCTTTAATTCGCTTTTTAAAGTTCGCTGGAGAAGGGGACTATATATATATATATATATATATATATATATATATATATATATATATAATTTAATCTTAAAACATCAAAATATATAATATTTTACTATTGAAATTAATATATTTTCTCAATTGGAATAACGTGATACAATGGTAAAGTACTAGACTCATAATAAAATGATAAATTAATGTATTTTTTTCTTCGAGTATACGCATCAAAATTTTATACTCATTCGTTTCAAATTATAAAATTATTATTAATTTTTGAAAGTCACTTTAAGATATTTTTAAATTTAAAATTAAGATAATTTATTAAAAATTATAAAATAATAAAGTTTATAATAAATAATACTTTTTTTTATAGTTTATAATACTTATCATTATATTAATTAAAAATAAAAAATTTATATTAATTTTGAGTTTAAAAATATTTTATGCTAATTTTAAAGAGTTAATAATAATTTTATAGTATAGAACAGAAATAGTTAAAAAAAAATTATGTTAATTTTCATTTTTACCTAACTAATGATGACGTCTGATCTTTTGATGGAATTAATTGGTGCATTTTTACCTTTTAACCGTCAAGGGTAAAAGGCAGTTGTACCCTCTTTTTCAGTTATAGCTTAAAGTTTCCCACAGTAGCATGCTGCCATTTTGTCTCATATATATTATCTGCCCTGATGAAGTATAATTTTAGCTTATTCTCCCTTGCTTTTGTAAAGAGAGTTTCAATTGCAAACGTACCAATTTGGTACGGTTAAGTCCCAACTATTGTATGTATAAATTAAATAAATAGTGTTTAAAATAAATTAATTATAAATAAAGAAGATTTAAAAGTGTTTTTGAACTTTCAAATATAGTAAACATACCACACATCTTTTAACCAAATAAACACTTAATATTGCAAATAAAAATTATTGCTTTAACAATATAATTTTTATTTTGACAATATCATTTTTGTTATGACAAAATCAACTGCTAATTATTTTTTTAATTTTTATCTTTAAAATTTCAAGTTACTCCATTTGTCCTTAAAATTAGAGATACAAGTTAATTTTTGAGGTCAAACGACGGTATATTAAATTTTAAATTGATGCAAATTTATTTAATTTTAATTGATAAAATAATTATAATTATATAGTATATAACAAAAAATATTAATTAAAAAATTAATTTTATTCTAAACTTTTATAAATCATACAAATTTTAAAATTTAATATATTATCGTTATATTTTAAAAATCAAATTATATCTCTAATTTTAAAATAAAGAGAGTATTAATTAAATAATAATGATATGATCCATGATAATAGAATTACGAACACAAATTTGTAAACGTTTGTGATATTTTATATTATTATTATTATAAAAGACAAAAAAGAAAAAAGGGAATTTTTGACATACCACAACCAAACTTGACTATAAATACACTAATTTATTAATGAGATCTTTATCTTTTATCCTTTTTCTTTTTAATTTGCAAAAGGAAAATTTATTAAATTCAAAAAGTTGTACACAAGTGACAAATTAAAAAAATATAAATAAAGCCACTATAAAAATACAATACATGAAAATCTTACACATTTCAAACACAAAATACAAGCCTCTCCTGAAAAATTAGATCACAATACTGTCTTTTTTCTTTTTCTTTTTTATGGACACTTCAGACATTTTACTTTTTTATTACTCGCTCCGTCCTATAATAAAAGTCCTTATTACTATTTTAGGTAATTTCAAGTTAAATATCTACTTACTTTAAATAATATATTTTTTTATATAATAATTTACCTATAATATCTTTAGTATTAATTGTCATATTTCTATTCTATGTGCATATTAATGGAATATCACCAGTCATGTGTAAAAAATTATGTAATTAAATGGAAATTTAAATATGAATAATTTTATTATTTTATTCTCTTTTTAATATTCCAAAAAAAAAAAATATTAACTACATTTTTTTCTTCGGACGAAGAGAGTATTAAATACTAGTACATTGTTTTCGGTCTGATCTGTAACCAAGTTTAGATATACCGCACTCTTTTTTCCTAAATAGATACCTTTTGTATTTATTATTATTTATTTATTAAGACCGTGGGAGTATATAAATTAGCTTACTCCCATTTCATCATTCCAAAATACCAACTCAATCTCCCCACATCTTCTCTCCCTTGTTATTTCGCCTCTCTTTAATGATTTGCCTTAAATGGAGATAATTCTCTCACACGTAGAAATCTCCCATTAAACTCATTTAACTAGCTTCATATTTCTTCCCTTTTAGTCCATTTCTCATCTTTCACATTCAAATTAACCAAAAATAAAAAAAAAAAATGAAGAAAATGGTACCATTTCAAGGCTACTACGGATTCCATGACCCTATTTCCAATAATCCTCATATAGCAGAACAAAATGGCCCAATAACAGCAACAACAGAAGTAGGAGTAGGAGGAGAATTGAGCTCATCAAGCTCCGGAGAAGGAGCATCCAAGTCCCCCAAATCCAAAGCAAAACAAGCCTCGAAAAAACACGCCTTCGCGGAGCAGAAACGAAGGGAGAGAATTAACCGCCATTATAACACTCTCCAACAGTTCTTCCCTAACCTCCCTAAAGTAAGTTTATTCTTAAATTTCTGTCAAACTTCACCTCCTGTCACAAAAATGGATGTTTTAATTATTTTCTTTTAACATTTGGCTTGACACACTAGCATATGTTATAATTTTTTTGAGGACTGTTAGGGTCTTCAAAATTTTGGTTGTAGAGACGTCTTCAAGGGTTTATAAGAGACAATGTATTTAAATTTTAAAAATAATAAATCTTATAACTAATAATACTGTTTATGATATTTATATTGTATTGAAATAAAATACATGAATTAAATTATATTTTAAAATTAAAAATACGTAAAATTATTTTTTTTAAAATTAATATTGATCTTATACAGAACAACCCATTTAGGATTTTAGACACCAAAATTTCGGACACCATTTATTTTTCCACAATGTTATTGGAAATCTGTAGTTCATGGGTTAGTAGTGTAGCAAAATTTGCCCCATTTTAATGTTATCGCCTAGAAAATGGAAATGACAATGTTTTCAATTGCAAAATATTTAAGTTAAGAGTTCTTTTACCCTTTTCTATAAATCTTATCCATAAAACTTATATGCAGAAAAGACAAGAATATGACTCCACTACATTAATCTTAATAATTAAAAGTGGAGCCACACTACTTTATTTTTTTTGCGGCTAAATTTTATAGGTAAAATTTGTGGGTAAATTCAAAATTTTTCCTTAAGTTTAAGACTAAAGTGGAGTATTCTTATCATTCCCATTTATTGATATTGTTTCCAATTACAAAAAACCTAGTTTTAAGGCTAAAGTTTTGCAATGAATTTTTTTTATGTTTATTATAACTTGTAATTTTTTTTAATATTCATATAAAAAAGTTTAAACATCAAATAAGATTCTAATTTGGAATTGAGACAATATTTTTATTTCAGGGACTTTATTTTGGTAGCCTATAAAAATAAAAAAATAATATATATTGTGAATGTTTGTATTGAATTTTTGATTGTTAGCATATAAGTATTAGTAGTAATTTTTTTAAAAATATATATAATAAGTAGATCCCTCTTATCATTTTATACAATTTTATTTTATATATTGATATGTTTTACGATCGTAAGTCGGCATAATATTGTCGCAATATATAGTAAGATTCATAAAAATAATTTATATTTTATATAGCTGAAACTTGTAATTTTATAGCAGAAATCATTTGAAATGTAACTCTATCTATATAAAATATAACTTGTTTTCCTAAATCCATTTAAGAAAATTATACTACACAGTCTCATACACTAAATATTTTACCATTTACACGTGCACATAGGAATCAATAGGGAGTTCAAAAATTAAATTGATAATTTGTATATATACACTTGCAGAGGGACAAGGCATCAGTCTTGACAGAGACAGTGCGTTATGTGAAGGAGCTGAGGAGGATGATGCCGGAGGAATGCGGCGGCGGCGGCCGTGAAAGTACTGGAGGAGCATGGCCATTTTATTTACCAAGTGACCATGATGAAGCCAGTCTTAGTTCCTATGATGGGAGTGAGGGTAAAATGGTAAAAGCAACCGTTTGCTGCGAGGACCGGCCCGGGTTCAACCGGGACTTGGCTGATGCGGTGAAGTCTGTTCGGGGGAAGGCTGTGAAGGCGGAGATGTCGACGATTGGTGGGCGGACGAAGGTGGCGGTGGTGGTGCAGTGGATGGAAGGAGGTGGCGGAGAGGAAGATGTTGGATCACTTAGAAGGGCCTTGAAGGCTGTTGTGGAGAATCGGGCCTTCGGTGGAAGTAGGCTTGTGGCCCATGTTTTGCCTACTAATAAATGGGCCGGGTTGGATCAGGGTTCGATTAATAATGGGCATTCTGATGGGTTGTTGGTTAGAAGTATTTGATTATGGTATTATATATTGTGAATATGGCCCCTTATATGAATTTATTTTGTTTTGCTAGAAGAGAAGGGGAAAAAAGGCTAAATGAGAAATAGAAAGTTCCTTCGTATTATCAATTCCAGAAGTTTTGTTCTTCGTTTATTTTTAAACTTTATAACACTATATATTGAAATAGAAAGTTCATTCCGACTGTCAATTTCAAAAGTTTTGTTCTTTTTTTTTAGTTATACTCTTTATAACAAACTAGCACCTATTAGAACTTTATAAAATTTAGAAGAATAAATAAAAAGATAAAATTTAGTACTTGATAGTACAAGCACTGCGTGATGTGGACGTTTCTTCCTTCTACTTTTTTGCCCTTTTCTTGGCGATTGGAAATTATTTCGATTTACGTTCATTGTTTTATGATCAATTAAATTAATTCAATTGTAAAATTTTTTATTTTTAGATTATTATTTTATATATAAATGTTTTGATTGATATAGTAATAGTATACACTAATAAGTTATATAGTGGATTTTGAGTCAGTTTAACCTGATTCGTATTTTGAGTTAGTCCAGCCTTAATACGAAAATTTTGAGTTCACAAAATAGATATTGATGACCAACTAAGGGGGTGTTTGTTTAAAACTGAATAAAACAGTTCTGAATGTTTAAGCAATCTGAATAAAATAGGATTCTGAAATACTAAATGAAAAAAAATTATTTGATAATTGATATGTCTGAAATATCTGAATAACAGATTTTATTATTTATTATTTATTTTTATTTCATTCAGTTGAGACTTATTCATTCAGCCAAAACAATTAGACTTAATCATTCAGCCCAAAGTACTAACCGATTCAGTCATTCATATCATTTTTATTAAAAATGGACGCATTGAATGACTGATCGATTTAGTTTCATTCAGTCCCAAACAAACACGACTTAAGTTATATAATAAATTTTGAGTCAGTCTAGTCTGATGTGTATTTTGGGTCAGACTAGTATTGATGAGAAAAAAATTGAGTTTACAAAATAGATATTGGTGACGAACAAAATTAATTCAATTTAGAATTTTCTCTTAAATTATTATATAACATTAGCTCAATATCCCGGGTGGACCACAGAATTTGACAATGGAAATCTTATTTATTTTTAACATTTTAATTATATATTATATAATTATATATTTTTATATGTATTCTTTAGATGTTTTATTTTCCTATAATTAAAAATCAATAGAATATAATATCATAATTTATTGGCGTTTACTCGCCACACGCTAGAATGTAAGAGAAAATGAAAATATAGATCATAACTAAAACAAGATTTGATAAACCATAACTGACACACTAACTTTGGTTTGTACAATGAATTCGATTAGAATTCTTATTCACGGCTATTTTGTTTTGGTGGAGTTTTCGTGATATTGCAATTAAGTGTATGGATTTGCTAAACCATACAAATGATATTAACTTTGCAATCCAAAGAGGATAATATTATAATAAATTCAGTGAAACTAATGCTAAATTCTCAAGAGTTACAAGCTCATCAACGTCACCCGAAATACCAGCGATATGAATAATGATTTATTATATTATTAAATAGATAAATATTAATTAAATTTTTTTTATAAGATAATTATAGTTATTAAATTATTAAATATTTATTTAAATTATAAATATTAAATTATATATTATAAGTTACTTCGATTAATTATTAAACTAAATATTAGAATAAATTGCATATTTATTTAATTATAATTATAAAAAAATAATTATTTTAATTTTATTTAAACTTGTAATAAAATTCTACATTAATGTTTATATTAACAAAATTTACTTAAAATTCTAATCTGAATAGAATTATAGAACTCAAACTCTAGTAAATTTTTATTTAGTTATGACAATTGAATAAGTATAAATACACAACAGTCAAGTACTAAATCAAATACTATATTTATTTATACCATTAAAAAGTGAGACATGATATTGAAACCGTGCTATGCTTTACTTTTTAATGGTGTATATGAATGTAGTGCTTGATATATTGTTTGATTGTTATGTGTGTAGACTTGTCCATGATAATTAGATAGTAATGAATTCGCTATAAATTTTCAACTAATTTTATAGTTATTATTGATATAAATATTAATTTTACATTTTAATATTCCAATTTATATTATTTTATATATTTATTTTATTTAATTAATATATTTTATTTTATTTTATAATAAATAAATAAATAAATGAAGTTGAGTTGAAAAATAAGTTTTAAATTTTCTAGTTAATTTTTATTTAGACTCTAATAAATAAATGTTCAATAAAAGGACTCTTGGAAGAAGATTATTATGTAAAAGTTTAAGTCAAAAAAAAGAAGAAAAAAACAGAGAGACTAAATTATTTTAAATTAGATTAAGGCATAAATTATGTTTTCTATAAATAAAAATTTTGTTTTAAGGAGAAGGTGTAGTATTTTATTTTCTTTTCCTTTCCAGTAGTTTGGTAAAGGAAGAAGTTCTTTTGTTTTCTTTTCCTTCACATCCGTTTCGGCAGAAGCTTAGTCAGGGAGTTTTTGTTTGTTTTTATTCTTTTAAGTCTCATGTACGCAGCTTTTGAAAGTAAATGACCAGGGAGTGTTCTTAGTAATTAATTGCCCTATTCTTTATTTATTTAATAAAGTTCTTTTTAGTTACTGTTTTCATTTGTTTTTATTTTATTTTATGCAAATATTATTAGTAGAATTAATTTTTAATTCTATGGATAATTAAATTTGTAATACTTAAGATGACGATAAAATTATGTATTGCATATTAATATTTTTTTTCCGTACCGGTATTAATGTCTAATTGTTTATTCTTTCATTTTTACCTTCGCGCAAAATTCATTGTGGTTCTTATATTAATTGCGAGATTTTGATAGGTTATAGTTAATCTGTGAATTTTTCATAACTTATGTTTGTCCATGTTAATAATATGAAGTATCATTATTTTTAAAGGGAAGGAAAAACTAAATTGAAAATTAATTTAGAAAAGAAGAGCTTAATTATTGTATTAGTATTTAGTGGATTCGAATTCTTAGGTAATTTTTCTCATTATTAATTTTTGTTATTGATTTTTAAATTTGCGTGATTTAGTTAATTAATAATTCTCAATTTTTTATTATTTTTAATTTGTTTGGAATATAAATTAAGGATTTAATAATTAATCTAGTCTCTATAATTCGACCTGTACTTGTCTGTTTTTCAATTTGACGCTGTGCACTTGCAGTACACAATTTTGACACATCAAGTTTTTGGCGTCATTACCGGAGACTAGATTTAATTTTTTATTCCTTAATTTTTATTTATTTGAATTAGTTTTTATCACTTATATTTTTTATTATTCTTTTTCAAGATTATCGAAGCGGATCGAAGGAGTGAAAATATAAAGATTTTGTTGCTGTGCTTTTTCTGGTATTTCTTATCTCCATAGTTTTTTCTTAAAATAAAAAAATAGTAATTTAGTTTATTATTTTTAATTTAGAAACTAATTGTCGCATTCATGCATTCACTCACGTAGAACATATCTTGTTTAGGTTTTTATTTTATTTATTTATTTGTTAAATATAAATTGTGGTTATTGTTGGAGGATTGAATTACGTTAAATTTCTCATTCTTTCGTAATTCACATAATTTTAGGACATTTTATTTGTATACAATTTTTTATTTTAATTATGCATTTTTATTTTTAATTTGACTTTAATAGCACAAATCATAACAAGATAAGGTGAGAATTTCATTATCATTCCTTGGTCTCAAGCTCAATTAGAACAAGGGACTTCAAGAGGAGACTGAATTTTAAATTAATCAAACTACTGGTGTCTAGGCAAGTGGTTTAAAAGACAAACGCCTAAAGAGCGCGTGGTTATTCAATTAGTCACCATACCCACGGAGAGACTCATACCGTTCTTACACTTATTTGGCTAGTGGTGTGATTAATTTCAAATTTAATTGAACCTTAAGGTGTAACTCGGACCAATTAGGAGCTGTCTAAATTTTATATAGGCTGACCGTAGAAGTAATTTTTTTCTTCTCTTATTTGATTTTATGTGCTTATCTGTTTATTTACTTATTTGCTAGTAGTGTATGCAAAAAGTGTGAGTTAGGGACAAAACATCCCGATTAGTGAGAAGACTTGATTTTTCGGAATTCACTTTAAAAAAAATGGAGGTTACACAAACCATTTCTTTTATGGAACGATGTTATCCTTCCCAACCTTCATGCATCAGTCTACCATCGGTAACTTGTAATAATTTTGAACTTAAACCGCATTTTATAAATATGTTAGCTACGTTCACTTGGATAGAAGATCCATTGTGACGACCCCAAATCCGAGTTCTTTAACCTCGGGTTTGGTTCTCACTGTAAAATACCTACTAACACTTAAATACATATATTGCATTTAAACTTTGCGGAATAATATAAAAGGTTCTTTATAAAAAGGTTACACTTCCCAAGGTCGATTAACCTTAATCGTAACATTACATATCGTAAGGGAAATACAAAAGATTTACAAAAGAAATTACATAACAGTAATTTAATCTAGCATGCATTAACTAAACTAAGCGTTTGCTTTCCCTTTGCCTTTGTCTTGTTTAGAGCATTCGGGCTTAGCTAAAATTAAGTTATGATATAGCAAGAATGATCAACTAAATGTCTCAGCAAGTTTATAAGCAACAACATATGATATATCATGATGAAAAGGGAAATAACATCAGGGCTTTCAACAATGAATAACAGTTGTAAAAGAAATCGAGAATCAATGTTTCATTATAAGAAGGGATTGACTCTTTACTGCTGAGTGATTTTTAATGACCATGAACTGCTACTAAGGTAGAACAGACATACATATATCTAACACCTCGAAAAACGGGACACTTGAGGGGATCAACCTCTCGTATCCTATGTATATGCATAACATTTAGATTTCTTGCACAAATTTGATTTCCCGACAAATAAAAATCCCCTTTGATGAATTTAGACATGCATTGTCTAGCTGAAATAATTAGCTTAGACATTCTTAAACAGTTCTTAAATTACGGAACTATAACATTTGCAAAGGCACTATGTGCGAATACAATATAATAATGATGTGAAGTAACTTTTGATAATTAATTCGCTCAAAGGTCTGTCAAATAACTACGAGTGTAGATACTTGCTCAACAATAATTGAATCGCACAATTTAAATAAGGTTGAAGAATACTTGCAACAATAAATACAAGTTAGGGTTAAGAAGAACTTGCCTCGTGTGTAGTCTACTGCTAACCAATTCAATTTATTTCTCTTTGAGTAGACCTAACAATTAATCAAGTTGATCTTTAAATTAGTATCATATATACATTCATATGATAACCTCTATACTTCTTACACCTCTAACAACTCTAACACTTAACCAAATAATCATGTAGTTAAAGGTATATAAACACTTAGAAAATATTATCATCACTTGATAATATTTCAATCACATAAAACCTATATTAGTTATTTAATAGAGTTCAAACTCTTATATAATATTATTGATAATTTAATAATATTTTATTAACCTTCTAATATTATTAATCATTTAATAATATTCTATTAATTATCTAATATTATTAATCATTTAATAATATTTTATTCCCTTATTAATATTATTAATTATTTAATAATATTTTAATCATTATATAATATTATTAATCATTTAATAATATTTTATTACTTTATTAATATTATTAATCATTTAATAATATTTTATTCATTATCTAATATTATTAATCATTTAATAATATTTCATTGACTTAATAATATTATTACCAATGTAGTAATATTTAATCATTTACAAATGTTATAATCATTTAATAATCTTTTAATCACATATTAATATTATTAATCACTTAATAATATTCTATCACAAACAATACCAATAGTTAACTCTTTAATTGTATTAATGTTAGCCTTTATTTTAAATATTTAGCTATCAATTAGTTACTAATAAACTTCATATATTGGTTTAATATCCAAACACATTCATTTTACACTTATTTTCACTTAATTTATCAAAGAAAACTCGACCGGACCGACCCGACCCGACCCGACCCAGACAACTTGATCATTCTGTTTTGAATGCCCCAGCGCTCAACATAGGCTATTCTGGGGGCCAGGGCGTCTAAAACAGAACACAAACTCTAAAATGGGTTATCCGACCTCCAATCACTCTGACATCCATAACTTCTTCATTTTAAAATATTTTGGGGTGATTATTAAGTCCATTCTTATAAGAATTTTCTCCCCTCTACAATTTCTCTTTAGATCACAAATCCAAATTCCGAACATAACTAGATTCAAAACTGCTCACAAGGATAAGGTAAAAACTAACTTCACAATTTATTTGGTTTTAATGGTTCAAACATGAATTAAATAAACTCAACACATTCAAATGACACCAACTTAGTGTTATTGTCTTCCTAACTTCTTGTTCTATAATATTCCATGGTTCAATCATATTTTTGAAAACGTTTTACACGAAATTTAAAGATGAACCACTTAGGGTTTAAAAATGACCTACTTTGTGATAAAAGTCATAACTCCTTTGTTTTTCATTATTTTTGAAAGCTTCAAGTTGAGTTTTCTTTAAAACTCATGTATGTAACTTTCTAGCCATAAAAATCCATTTTTCAACTTATACATTTCAAACTACAACATAAAACATCATATGCTTGACTAGGGTTTTACCTGTAAAGCTTAATATGGACATTTCTACTATTTTTATGCATTCCACACATACCAAAACATGATATACACACATTAAACTATGAATATACATATATAACATAGTTTAAGACTTCTAGACCATCAAAATAACTTTTGATCGGTTAAAAATATATTTTTGACCATATAAAACATATATAGACAATAAATATGAACTAAGAAGAGTTGAGAGCACTTTTGAACCTCTTGAAATTGAATGCTCTTTTTCTCTTGGCTATGAACTTGTTAGAGACTCCACCTTGATAAATCTCTAGCAAATTCTCACAACTCACAAGTGTTTCTTTCTTTTTCTCTCAAATGCTCTCATTTTCTTCTCTCTAGAATTCTAACAAATAAACTAACAAACATCACCAAGTGTGTGGAGTACTCTATTTATAGTACTTTACTAATACATCATTAACTCTCCTAATCCACCAATATAGTTAAATTAAAGCTTAATTGAGATTACTATTGCATGGATTGACAAGTTGAATGATTAAGTGATTGACTAGAGTTGTTCACCTACTATGATCTTGTGTACAAAAGAAGCAACTTTGCAAAACAAGCCAACCCAAGTGGCCCCCCTACAATTCTCAACAAAAATGGGATCTAGTCACCCATTTTTGGTTTATTTTTAATGCTTTAATTATATATATATACTCCTAGATATATATATATATATATATATATATATATATATATATATATATATCAATGTTGACCAATTTTGACTTTCTTTTATATATATCAATGTTGACCAATTTTGACTTTCTTTTGGGCTCCACCTTGGACTCTAGAGTATAATAAGTTGGGCTCATTCAATTTACTTGTTTGGGCTCAAATTAATTAATACATTAGGCTAACATTTAATAAACTATGCTATTTTTAATTAAAATAAGCATTGGGCTAGATTAATTAATTACATGGACTAAGGTTTAATTTAATTACTTAGACTACTAGGTAAATTTAATTGACCTAGTTTAACAACTCATTTGGATTTAAAATATAATCCAATTAGATTTGCTTTAGTTAATTATAACCTCTTGCTTCATTGCTTTAAATAAATATACACATACACAAGTATATTTATTTAATTATCTAATACACAATTAATTAGTACAATTTTTTTTAATTCATTGCTAATTATTTAATAATCATAATTACAATGTCTAATAGAATTCATGGTCATTACATCCATACTTATTCATTAAGAATTTCAGGAAGTTTGTGCTTTATTGAAAATTCAACAAATGTCTGAAGGCCCGATTAGGCTAAGATTGATCACATTTGTTTTAAAAGATAATGCTAAAAAGTGGTTAATAGCCTAGCAAATAATTCCATAACAACCTAGGAGAGATTTGTTGTTACATTTCTAAAAAAATATTTTTCAAATCATAAAACTGCTAAAATTAGGATTGCAATTCATCAATTTTGTCATCTTGAAAAAGAGTATTTTTGAAAATATTTTGATAGATTTAAAAATTTGTTATCCCATTGTGGGTACCATGGAATTGAGAAATGAAGATTGTGTCAAATTGTCTACGAAGGTTTAGACTATCTCACTAAAACAATGTTAGAGTTAATGTGTCAAGGGATTTTCTAAAAAATGTTAGGAAAGGGCTTGGAAATTTTTAGAAGACTTAGTAGAAAAAACCATGTAATGGGAAACCATCCAAGAGACCGATAAACCTAATTCATCTTGGGGTGTTAATACAGTTGACAATTTAATTGCCACTAAAGCTAAGTTGGTTGGTGAACTTAAAAGACTCGAAACATTAGAAACTAGGGAGCCATCACATGTGAACCAACTTGAAGAATATGAATAAGTCAATGCAATGTTTCAAAAACCTAGGAATGACCCATTTGCACCCAATTATAATTCAGGTTGGTGAAATCATCATAATTTTGCATGGAACTGAGGACCCTACCCAAATAACTCTTCAAATCAAATCAATCAGTCTCAAAATCAAACTTTTCAACCTTACCAAAAGCTGAATCCTAGTCCGTACCAAAATTCAAATCAATATCCACTAGGTTTTTCTAATAAAAGTGAGAAGAGACTTAGCACTTTAGAGAAGAGTATGGAGATTTTCGTGCAAAACAATAACTAAACTTTATCTCATGAAGAGATCCAAATTAGTCAATTGGCTACTACAATGAGTGAACTGACCACTACAATTAGTGAAAAAGAGAAGAGTAAGTTCCCTATCTAGCCCGAGACTAATCCAAAATTTTCAGTACCTAATCAAAAATCTTATCATGCCAATTCAGTTGAAACCAACCAAGTCAACCGTGTGAATTATGTAATCTCTTTAAGATTTGAAAATTATTTTTACAATCATGCTGACATTGATAATGAAGAAGAGAAAAATTTAATTAATGAATCTAACAATTCATCTTCAAAGTCGGCACTGTGATATCTCGAATATTGACAAGATTTCTTTTAAATAAAATTTTAAGAGATTAAATAAAGGTTAGAGATTTAAAACCTAATTTGGAGAACGAAAATGTATAAAAAGAGGATTAATTTTTTTTAATCTATATGTTATAAGGAACCTTTAGGGTGGTATAATCATGTGAAGAGATGTGTAAGGTATATACATAATTATAAATGTATATTTATTCAAGGCATGAAAAGGAAGGACATGAGATATAATTAATTTATTTAATTATGTGCACTATGAATTTAGGGTATGATATTTATTACCTAACTTGAATATTGACCTTGAAAGGTAGGTTAATGATTTTAATTAAGTAAGTAACTTACTTAATTAATATGTTATGATTTAAGATTCTATTATCATTTGAGTATTAATCAACTAAGAAGGGAAGATGACATTTGTAAAACTTTCCATAAATAGAAAGTTCAGAGTTATAAGTGTATTTATCTATATATACACAATTAAGTGGTATATGACATTAATAATATGTATAAGAGATTTTGAAGGCCTTGCGTGCGACTATGTGCATGAAACTAATTACTTAAGGAAATAACTTAATTATTTAATTTACAAAATAATGTTTAGTAATTATTTTGTGATGGCCAAATTATTAATTTAAAAAGTAAGGGGTTTTATTACACTCTATTGTTGTAGGCCCAAAACGACTAGTAAATCAAACCTAATGTTATACGTAATTTAGCCCAATCATTTTGGGTAGGAGGTCTTAATAGCTTAATCTATTTGTTTTGTTAAACCTTATGTTGGGTTAAATTGAGAGTTAATGTGTTAAATGAACTCAAGCCCAATCAGTTGCAATTCGGGTGGAAGTGTTAGTGACCAAATTGGTTATGCATTGTAAGACCAATGTATTAAATAAGGAAGTCCAAACCCGATAGATTAAGATGATTAATAACAGGGTTTAAGGTTGTGTAGGAAATCATAATGCTGGTATTTTGGATGTAATTTTTGGCTTAAATAAAAGGTGCTATAACTTAGCAATTTTTGAAATAATGTCAGAGTTGTGTGCATATGTATGGGCTATTAGTGATAGCATTAGTTGGGCAAGTGGGGAGTTGTCACCCCGCAGCCTTACATGAGTATGAGGGGTGGGCATCATGAGCTAGCTTTAGTTGAATAAAGGAGTAGCTGTTTGTAACTTGGTTAAGTCACAAATGGACTTGAATTTTGGGACAAGAAGAGGACTCCACCCAGCTGTTGGAGAGGGGTTTGTGGACAATCAAGGAAACAACAGGGTATGACATTTCTAGGCTGACAAAGTGCAGCTGATGGGAGTAGTTCGGTTGACCCAAGAGGGGGTTGAGATGTAACTCTGTTGAGTCTTATAGAAATCAAGTGTAGGGGCTGACTAGGGTTGTGCTAGAGGTGAATTTAGGGGCCCATGACTGATGGGAGGGAAGTATTTTAACTAGCTCTTATGAGCTCCAAAAGCCTAGGTGATAAGTGGGTTTTATACCTATGTATTAACTATCTTTTAGCTTAATATTTTATGAGTTGTTAAGTGTTTTATATTAGTTTTAAGTGTCTTATATTGCATTTATGTGTTTTGATGTTATTTGTAGAAATTGGAGTAAGGGCTTGGTTGATCAAAGTTTTGAGTTGTTATACTTGCATTTTCAGCTTGCTAATTATGTAGTAGTCACTTCAGGCCTAATTTTGACCTTGATATGATTAAAATTTTTCAAATCCTAAAATATAAAAGTTGTATTTCTACTTCTCAGCTTTTCGTAACATCTTTAATCATCTCAATCGAAGTTCGTATGAGAAAGTTTTGTTCGATTTATCAAAGAAAGTCAAAGTAGTGGCATGTCGTAAATCAGTCGAAATTCAAAGTCGGGGCTTTCAAATTACATTGAATTTGAAAATTGAGGCATTTAAAGCAGAATCCTAGGGGTCGCCTAGATCAGGTTTTGGATGCTAGTTTTGATTTTTTGACTCCGAATTGGATTGAGATGTCTATATATGCTAGGGATTTGATTTGTAACCTATAAATACATCTCAAAACACATATTTTAAAAGCGTCTAACAGAGAATTAAGAGAACTAACATATATCTATCATAGTTAGGAATATAATTTAGAGACAGATTAAATGAAGATCTAAAGAAGGATTCAACACAAATGAGCAAAAATTGAAGGTAGAGATTAAAGAATGCGCTACAAGAATAAGAATTTTTATCTCTTATCTTTTTTAATTTTTTGTATCTTTACGATATGGATTAATTAATATTTTATGGAATTGTTTTCTTTTTCAATTATAGGCTAATTATTTAATTGAGATTGCAATTAAACCTAATATGTAGTTTAAATTAATTTAATTTATTTTTAATTATATTGATTATAATTGAATTAGTTATCATATTTTGTGCGTTCATGTAATTAATTAACTGCAGTAATTAATTGTGATATCTTAAATGAAATTGTAAGGGGAAGTCTATGATTAGATTCAGATATGATAACATGTGAATTTACAAATTATTTGTAGGAAGAGTATCATAATAGTGTATAGGATGAAAATATCTATATGTCACATGTAACTTTATGATAGTGCCTTTTGATTTACTTTCTGAACGAAGTGGTTGGCCGACGAATGTGTGGAGCTTGATAGCTCACTCAAGTGTGGGTGGACTCGATTTCTTCTGGTTTGAAGCAATCCCTCTTTCTCATGCTTCACCATATGGATTACCTATCTTTCAGTTTCCTCCCTCAACTCCCTTCGGTCTCCTTTAGCTTGCGGATCCATAAGAAGGAGGGAGTCTAAAGACTTCCTCCCGAATAAATAGTTTGATCTTAATGAGTTTATTTTAAGTTATTTTGTATAGTAATATAACAACTTAATTGGAATAGATCTTTTTATTAATTTTTGAACAAGGTTAATAAGTAGTTAGACATTCTTAGTTAATAGTTCAATATAATTAATTAATTAAAAAGAGAGTGAAGAGATTTAAATAAAGTATTGGGGAATATTGTAATCTTAAATATTTTTAATTTGATTTTATTCCTTGTCAATAAATTAATTTAGTTAATAATTTTAATTTGGTTTTATTTTATAATTTAATTGCATTTGTTTAAATAAAATTAATTTGATATAAAGTTAATAACTGGTAATAATTATTTTTAATTTCCTGTGAGTTTGACACTCTTCGTATCATTATATTACTTGACCGACATGTATATTTGCGTGTTAATTGCTAATTAAAAATTAGGCAAACACTAGGCATTATTTTATTTTGAGAGAGAAGTTAAAAAATAAGAGAAACTATAGAGGGGAGGAAGGACACGTCTGATAAAGGAAGAAAGGAACCGAAACAACAACTATTAACTTAGCACAATAAACAAGGTTCATTAACAAATAAAGATCAAACATTAAGCATCATTCTTAAGCAATTAAAGGTTAGAAATTCTCTTATAGTCAGATTATTATAATGAGTAAGTAAACTAATGATTTTTTTGCTTTGTACATTATTGTTATGGGAGTTGTGATTGATTTGGGGATTATGGTGGATTTGAAGTATAAGGATGAAAAGATAATGGTGGTTTATGTGTATTGATGATTATTATCTATGATAACTTAAGGAATGCACACTTACTATGTTAGTGTCTGCATGATTAAATTTGATGATGACATAATAATAGAATGATAAGATCAACGCTTAATATATATTTGTATAGATAGCTTTTGTAAAGTCCTAATTGAATTCATATGTACAAGGACTTAGTTTTGAAAAGATCAAATTTGTTAGGTTGATCTTCTGAGAAAAAAATATTGTGTAGAAATTTAAGACTTGAAAATTTAGATAAGATAAGATAAAGGAATTGCATTGCAAAGATTAGAATCGTATTGCTACATATGAATCATATTGCAAAGATCAGAATCGAATTGCTACATCAGAATTGCATTATAAGATCAAAATCGTATTGCTTAGTCAATATCGTATAATAGAAGCTGGTTCATATAGAAGATAAGGCCGCACTTTAAAATCTATATGATCTGTTCAGTTAGTAGAGTAAAAGCTGTCAGAGTAATGACAAAGAAAACATCATGAGTGAAGGGCTCGATGCAACTCTTTCAAAGTCAGACATAATATCTGAAGCTCAGAAATACTTGTGTCTATCGGCTAGTTGACGCAGAAAACCTTGTCAAAGAATTACCATATTTGTAAATCTGATAAGCTGACAAGACTAAAAGACATTTTACCTATCATCAAAATACTCATGATAGAGATATCTGAAATTGAGACAATAAATGAGCAACGACTATTTTGCAACGGGAAGATTTCAAGATATCTATTAAAAGAAGAGCAAAATCCAAAAAAGAGCTAGAGATGAGATACTGATCAAAAATTTAAAATCTGCAACGTTCAAAACTTACTATACGAAAAAGTTAAGCATCCCATTCAAGTTGCTAAGTACTTGAGAAAATAATCGTATTGCCAACTTAGCAACAACTCATAACTTCATCATCAATAACAGAAGTAGAAAGATGAGACTTAGTGACTCACTTGATTTTATGTGAATTAGACCTTGTGTGGGACGGACTTAGTGTCCAAGCAGGATGGTTCTTAGTGAACTAGGTCTTAGTGACCAAAGTATCGAGACTAAGTGACTTGAAGAGACTTAGTGTCCAAGTGTGCCAAGATTGAGTGACTTAAATGAGCCTAAGTGGTTCCGTTGTAGCTAATCATAGTGATCAATATCCTTAGTGAATTTCCTACTCGTGGATTAGAAAAGTAGAGTAGGAGTTATTACGTCTCCAAATCACTTAAAACTTGTTGTCTCTCATTTACATTTTGTCATTTACTTTCTGCTTTATAATTACTTGTGAATGTGGTTGCTCATTATTACCTTTAAGCTCCAAATATCATAACTACTCACTAAAGTTTTACATCAAAAAGGGGATTTTGAAATACATTCCATTGTGCTTAATTGACCTTGATTTATAAGTCAACAATTAACTTTTTACTTAAACAAATCAAAGAAATTTTTGAAAAGACCTATTCTTTTCTATGCCTCTGGGATATAACAACTGGTATCAGAGCTGTTGGTTCTCTTGAATATATAGCTTAACAGCTTGAGTAGATTTATGACACTCAACAAAACTAGTTCTGAGCTTGGAGGTGAAAATAAGCCACCAATTCTTAATAGAGATAAGTTTGCTAATTGAAACGTTTGTATGCAGGCTTATATGGATGCAATTGATGACGAGTTGCTTAGTACTATTACAAATGGTCCTTATGTACCTACTGAGCTATCTCCAACTCTTAAAGATCCAGATAAAATGGTAGTCAAGCATAGAACAAAATGGACGAAAAATGAAAAGAGACTAGTACAAATGGATAAAAGAGCTAAGAATATATTGTTCATGGATTTTGAGGATGAACTATTTGAAAATGTAGTAAACAACATTACAACCAAAGAAGTATGGGAGGCTTTGCTTGTGATGCATGAAGGCACTGAAGAAGTTAGAAAAAATAAGCAATCTTTGTTGACTTAACAATATGAAATGTTCAATCATATTCCTGGAGAGAACATCACATCAACTTATGCAAGGTTCAATATTCTCTTTAATAGCTTAAGAGTTTATGGTAAGATTTACCCCAATAAAGATCTTAACATAAAATTTATGAGAGCACTACTAAGCAAATGGGATACAAAAACAACTTTAGTCAAAGAATTCAAAAATGTGACATCTCAAATTTTTTACAAGATTTCTAAATAAGGATCTTGGTTAATTAAATAAAGGTTAGAAGTTAAAAACCTAGTTTGGAAGAACAAAAAGTGTAAAAAAGTGATTAAATTTAATTTAATATTTAATCAACGTGTTAAGAATGACCTATGTGGTTTAAATTGTAAAAAGTGATTCTTGATGTAACAAGGGCCTTATAGAGGTTATAAGGATCAGTCATTTATATAAGGTACATTAGTGACTTGTGATAGGGCTAAATTATACGATATTTTTATTCCCTAATACTTAGTTTTTATATTTATTGTGTGCTTAAATATTTAATTATTTATCATATTTTGGTTTTAATAGGTTTTATAGGATTTTAGTTAATTTATGTTAATTTAGGTAATTTTATAGTATTTTTATATTTCTTTTTATTTATGTGTTTTTATTTATTTTTAGTATTTTAGGTGTTTTATTTATTATTATGTGTTTTTAGGATTTTTAGTATTTTTATATTATTTTTATATTTTATTTTGTAGGAAAAATAAAGCTTGGGGGCAAATCTGGAAAATCCACAAAAGTTAAATGGCATTTTCGGTAAATAACCAGGCTGATGGCAAAATCGTAATTAAGGAAGAAAAGACGCGGAGGGCAAAAGTGTAAATTCCGCAAAAGACCGGTGGCAAAATCGTAATTAAACCGAAACCTGGGCCGCGCGTAATGCGCGCGCATAAATCAGTAAAGAGACGACGTCGTTTGGGAGCGATAGCAGTTCAGCAGCACCGGGGATGAAACGGTGTCGTGTCAGAAGAACCGGAACGCTCCGCGCAATGCGCGGAATGTCGCTGACGTAATCCATGCGCGGTTTCCGCGTTGACCGGTCAAAGCTGGCGTCTTAAGGGCGCGTTTGTCTTGCACATTAATGCTGGAAAACGGGATTTTTAGGATTTTTGCTACTTTTTGATTCCAAATTGGATTTTAATTCCAACTAGGGTTAGGATAATAATTATTTTTCTTTTTCTTTTATTTTTAATTGTAAATCCTATTAGGTTTTGGACAAGTTAGAGGCCTATAAATAGAGGGCCAAGCTCTCTCATTATTCATTGTAAGCTTTTGGGAGTTTTTCTTCTACTTTCTTGGAGAGAGCTTTTCAACTATTGGAGATTATTTTGAAGAATGTCAGGCTAAGTTTTTATTTTCAGTTCTAAAGGGATGTTGAATCTTATTTTTAATTAATGTTTTAATTGAGTTTTATTATTTATTCCTTCATGCATGAGATTTATTCTTGATAATCTGTTTTAATTGTTCTATGATATTTGCTTGATTAATTTGATAATGGCCTGTTAGATTAATCAATAATTTATCATATGCTAGATTAAGATTTAATATTAAGCAAACGATATTTTATCTGATCATAAGTAGCAATTAATAATATTTAATTGTGGTCAAACTTTTGAATATTATTATGATTTTCAAGATGCAAGTTAAATGGTCCGCGATGTTGAGATTGTTGCTTGGAATAATCTAATTCTCTAATTTTTAATGCAACTGTTATATTAAATCTAGACTGATAGTTCTAGGTTGTATGATAGTTAGGGTCTTTTATGAGCGATTGCTGCATGAGATTTATAATTTAAGGAGGATTTCGGGTAGCTTGGCGATTGTCGGTTATCTAGGATTATTAATTTCAATTGAAAGAAAAGATAATAATAACTTGATTAATTTGTTGATTAAAAGAAGGGGATACTGAACTAAGGAACTGAAGTTTGTTTTAATTGATTTTTCTCATATTTATTTATTATTTAGTTTTATTTATTTATTTGAATTTTAATAATTAATTTCAAAAACCCCCCATTTAATTAGATATTTTTGAAAACATTAGATTTATTAAAACAATTCACTCTCTGTGGGTTCGACTCTTACTTTCACTACTACATTAATATTTTTTTAAAAGTAAGATTTTATTTTTGGTTGCTTGAGACAGCTTCCCAAATTTTGGCGCCGTTGCCGGGGAGTGTTATTTGTTTTATTTTTCTTTGTTTTCTTTAATTAACTATTTTATTTATTTATTTATTTATTTTTCTTTATTTTGTAGTGTATGACCCGATCCTCTCAATTTGGTGAATTGAATTTTGATCCAGAGATCGAGAGAACTGCAAGAAGGTTAAGAAAAGAGACTCGTCAAGCTAAGAGAACAGTTGAGGACCAAGCTTTCATATCCTCACCAGGCCTCAACGTTGCACTTGAACTCTACTCTAATAGTTCACCTAGCGATTCCGAAGAGGAGAAGATGGCTGTCAATAATAACAACAACATGACTTTAAAGGAGTTGGCTACTCCTAATTTAAATCAACAACCATTGTGTATTGAGTATCCTACTTTAGATGCTCCTTTTGAACTTAAATCTGGCCTAATTCATCTTTTGCCTACTTTTCGTGGTCTTACAAGTGAAGATCCATACAAGCATCTAAAGGAGTTCCATGTGGTATGTTCAACCATGAAACCACAAGGAGTCAATGAGGAGCACATCAAGCTGAGAGCATTCCCTTTCTCCTTAGCAGACCTAGCAAAGGATTGGCTGTACTTTCTCCCTTCAGGTTCAGTACAATCATGGAGTGACATGCAAAGGCTATTCTTGGCGAAACACTTTCCTGCTTCAAGAGTTGCCAACATAAGGAAGGAGATATGCGCCATCCGACAGTACAATGGAGAGACTCTATACGAGTATTGTGAAAGGTTCAAGAAGTTGTGCTCAAGTTGTCCACTACACCAACTCGATGAACAACATCTTATCCAATATTTTTATGAGGGATTATTGCCAATGGATAGATGTATGATCGATGCTGTAAGTGGTGGAGCACTAGTTGACAAGACTCCCGACGCTGCAAAGAACTTAATTGCAAATATGGCAGCTAACTCACTGTAGTATGGAACTAGGGTGGATCACTCACCGAAGAGGGTCAATGAGGTGAACACAGGCAATATTGAGCAAAAATTGTCAGATTTAACTGCTTTAGTTTTAAAGATGTCAACGGGAAATACACCTGTTGCAAAGACTTGTGGGATTTGTTTGTCATCGGATCATGTTACAGATGCTTGCCCCACTTTACAAGAGGATGACATCACACAACAAGCCAACGCAGTAGGGAACTTCCAAGGACAACCTCAACGCCGATATGATCCATATTCTAACACATACAATCCAGGATGGAGGGATCATCCCAATCTGAGCTACGGAGGAAATAGACCACCACCACCGCAACAAAATGCCTTTCCGAATAGGCAGCAAGGTTTCCAACCAACTCAACAACAGTACCCACCTCGACAAGTAACACCTGCAAATTCTGGGACATCTTTGGAGGATATGTTCAAAGCCTTTATGAACCAAACCCAACAATTTCAACAAGATACAAGGGCTTCCATTCACAATTTAGAGAGTCAGATAAGTCAGTTGGCTACAACCGTTGGTCAATTGGATTCTCAAGGCTCAGGAAAGTTACCTTCACAAACCATTATAAATCCTAGAGAAAATGCAAGTGCTATTACGTTAAGGAGTGGAACGCAGTTGGATACACCAAGGGCTACTGTTGAATTTGATGAGGATAAGGCTAAGGAAGAAGCAGAAATTTCAAAGGTAATCTCTAACCCTCCTATTCAACTTAAGTCTAATCCTTTACCTTTTTCTCCCAGGAATCTTAGAACTTCAAAGAAGGATGAGCAAGATAAGGAGATTCTAGAGACCTTCAAGAAGGTAGAAGTGAACATTCCTCTATTAAACGCAATCAAACAAGTTCCAAGGTATGCCAAATTTTTGAAAGAATTATGCACTAATAAGAGGACATTAAAAGACGATGAAAAAGTGACGGTCGGAGAGAACGTGTCAGCGGTCCTCCAAAGAAAGATGCCCCCTAAATCTAAGGATCCAGGTATGTTCACAATTCCATGCAAAATAGGTAATACCAGATTTGAGAAAGCCATGCTAGATTTAGGAGCTTCAATCAATGTCATACCATTATCTATTTATGCTTCTTTAAATCTAGGACCTTTGAAAAATACTGGTGTTATTATTCAATTGGCTGACCGTACTAACACTTATCCCGAAGGGGTAATTGAGGATGTGTTGGTGCAGGTCAATGAGCTTATATTTCCTGCAGATTTTTACATCGTGGATATGGAAGATGATACATCTCCAAATCCCGCCCATATACTGTTAGGGAGGCCATTTTTAAAGACAGCAAGAACCATGATTGATGTGCACAATGGAACCTTGACCATGGAGTTCGATGGCGAGAAAATTCAGTTCAATATCTATGAGGCCATGAGGTATCCTAGCGATGTCAATTCTGTTTTTGCTATTAACGTCATTGATTCATTAGTGCAGGATTCATTCGATCAAATGCATAAGGATAGCTTGGAGGTTGCCATCACAAAGAGTTTGGAGGTGAACCAAGAGGAGGAGATTGAGCGAACACAAGAATTGAAAGAGACAATAGCTGCCTTGCATTCATTGCCTAAAATTTCAGCTAAGTATGCAGTTTCATCTATTCAATTACATATAACTCATCAAAAACTGTTACCTTCTGTTGTGCAGGCACCCACATTAGAATTGAAGCCGTTGCCGACACATTTGAAGTATGCATACCTAGGGAAGGAGGACACCCTGCCAGTGATCATTGCCAACAATCTAACCAAGGTTCAAGAAGATAAACTGCTTCGCGTCTTGAGGGACCACATCACAGTCTTTGGTTGGACTATCGCAGACATCAAAGGCATAAGCCCGGCTGTGTGTATGCATCGGATACTTTTGGAGGAAGGAGCTAAACCAAAAAGAGAGGCTCAAAGGAGATTGAATCCACCCATGATGGAGGTAGTGAAAAAAGAGGTGATCAAATTGCTCGATGCAGGTATTATCTATCCTATCTCTGATAGTCAATGGGTAAGTCCAGTACAGGTAGTTCCAAAGAAATCTGGTATAACTGTTGTTAAGAATGATAATAATGAGTTAGTGCCCACACGGATGCAAACAGGGTGGAGAGTGTGTATCGATTATAGGAAATTAAATGCTGTAACTAGAAAGGATCACTTCCCTCTCCCCTTTATTGATCAAATGTTGGAAAGATTAGCTGACCACACTTATTATTGCTTTTTAGATGGTTTTTCAGGTTATAACCAAATTGTGATAGCACCAGAAGACCAAGAAAAGACCACTTTCACATGTCCATTCGGTACATTTGCCTATCGGAGGATGTCTTTTGGATTGCGCAATGCATCAGGTACTTCCAAAGATGCATGGTGAGTCTATTTTCTGATCTTCTTGAGAATTGTATTGAAGTTTTTATGGATGATTTCACAATTCATGGTGATTCTTTGGATGCATGTTTAGACAATTTAACTCGTGTACTCGACAGATGTTTAGAAACTAATCTTGTTCTTAATTGGGAAAAATGTCATTTTATGGTAGAACAAGGTATAGTACTTGGTCATGTAGTCTCAGCTAGAGGATTAGAAGTCGATAGAGCTAAGATAGACATTATTTCTGCTTTGCCTTATCCTGCCAGTGTGCAGACGATCCGTTCTTTTCTTGGTCATGCAGGATTCTATCGTAGATTTATCAAGGACTTCTCAAAGATAGCCCTACCGCTGTGCGAATTACTGAAAAAGGATGTGCAATTCCAATTCAATGACGATTGCAAGGAGGCGTTTAACAAGTTGAAGAAATTATTAACCTCTGCACCAGTCATACAGCCAACAGATTGGAGTTTGCCATTTGAGATCATGTGTGATGCTAGCAACTATGCCGTAGGAGCTGTCTTGGGCCAACGAGTGAACAAAGCTGTGCATGCAATCTACTATGCTTCCCGAACTTTGGATGCTGCTCAGATTAACTACTCAACAACGGAAAAAGAATTACTCTCTGTTATTTTTGCTTTAGAAAAATTCAGATCTTATCTTCTTGGCACTAAAGTTGTAGTTTATTCTGACCATGCAGCTCTCAGTTACCTGTTAACCAAGAAGGATTCAAAACTGAGGATTATCAGATGGATCCTACTGCTCCAAGAATTCGACTTGGAAATCAAAGATAAGAAAGGAGCAGAAAACTTGGTGGCAGACCATTTGAGTAGGCTGATTAAGGAGGAAGACTCTCTACCATTACAAGATTCTTTTCCAGACGAACGTCTCCTTTCCATTGAAACTTCGGTACCCTGGTATGCAAATCTCGTTAATTATTTGGTTAGTGCTTACATGCCTAGTGAGTTTTCTAAACTCCAAAAAGAAAAGCTAAAACGAGATGCGAAATATTATGTGTGGGATGATCCGTACTTGTGGAAATTTTGTTCTGATCAGGTAATTAGAAGGTGTGTGCCTGATAGTGAGTTTTTGTCTATTCTTACTTTCTGTCACTCTTATGCTTGTGGAGGACACTTTGGACCTAAAAGAACAGCCCATAAAGTTTTAGAATCTGGTTTCTTTTGTCTAACTATTTTTAAAGACTCTTATCTGTTTTGTAAATCATGTGCAAATTGTCAAAGGACAGGAAATATATCAAGTAGAAATCAAATGCCTCAAAATCCTATCTTAATTGTTGAAATTTTTGCTGTTTGGGGTATTGATTTTATGGGACCATTTCCTGCTTCTTATGGTAATGTTTACATTCTTTTGGCTGTTGACTATGTTTCAAAATGGGTGGAAGCTAAAGCCACTAGGACTAACGATTCTAAAGTTGTTACAGATTTTATCAAGTCTAACATCTTTGTCAGGTTTGGAACTCCAAGGGCTATTATCAGTGACAAAGGAAATCATTTCTGCAATAGGATGATAACGACTCTGCTTAAGAAGTACAATGTTATACATAGAGTCTCTACAGCCTATCACCCACAAAGCAATGACCAAGCTGAAGTGTCCAACCGTGAAGTCAAGTCCATTTTAGAGAAGGTTATAAAACCAAATAGAAAAGATTGGAGTCTGAAACTAGAAGATGCACTATGGGCATATAGGACATCATTTAAAACTCCTATAGGGATGTCACCTTATAGGATTGTGTTCGGCAAGCCATGTCATCTCCCAGTGGAACTAAAACACAAAGCTTTTTGGGCGATCAAGCAGTGCAATATGAGCCTAGATCAAGCAGGAGAGCATAGAAAATTGCAGTTACAAGAGCTTGAAGAACTCCGAAATGAAGCATATGAAAGCTCAAAATTGTATAAAGAAAAGACAAAGGCATTCCACGATAAGAAAATTTTAAGGAAAACCTTTACAGTGGGTCAACAAGTCCTCTTATACAATTCCCGATTGAAATTATTTCCAGGTAAACTTCGTTCTCGATGGGAAGGTCCATTTATTGTTGTTAATATTTTTCCTCATGGTGCAGTAGAAATCCATAATCCGAGTACTGGAAAAATATTCAAAGTGAACGGCCATCGACTCAAACCATTCTATGACGGTCATCAAGTGGAAAACGTAGAGATCCTGACATTGACGGATCCAGTTTACCAAGATTGAGAGTAGACAGTGCTTGGGAGGCAACCCAATAAATCAGATTTGCATTTCTTTTCCCTTTTTCTTTTTATAGTTATTTGTGCCTTTATCTTTGCATTATAGTTTACATTGTGGACAATGTAAATTTTAAGTGTGGGGGAAGGGTTTTAGGATATTTGTTTTATTTTTAGGAAATTTTTGTTTTTTTTTTTTTTTAAAAAAAAAATATTTGTTTTTTTCTTAGGGAATTTTTTTTTTTAAAAAAAATTGTTAAATTTTGGAATTTTGTGGGTAAATTCACTGTAAACCCTCATGAGACAAAACTCGTCCACTTGGGGTAACCTTGGGGTTTAAAGGCTTGTTGCACATGCTAAGTGTAATCGTGTTTCCTACGAAAATGAGATAGTTTTTTTTATTTTATTTTTAGGATGTGTCACTTGAGCAATGAGTTAATTGAATTTTAAATTTTTAGCCAATGATAAAATTTTGATTTTTATTTAATAACTCTTGAAAAAATGATAAATTTTTGCTTAGTCTGAATTTTGACTTTTTATTGATTATTACTGTGTTTGAGATTCTTTAAATTTTTATGCACTTATATCCATTTGTTTGAGCTAGTTTTAATTTAGAGAAAGTTTAAATGGTTAAATGCTTATGAAAGATATTTTTGAGCTCTATATCTTATTTGATCATTATTTGAAGTGAAATATAAGGCAAAATATAATTTGGAAGAGATGATTTAGGTACTTTTCTAGGATTATTGAATAAGAAAAAATCTTGTGGTGGGTTGAGATGGAGCGTAAAACGCACTCACTCATAAACACATGAAAAAGCGAGATGGAGCGTAAAACACACTCGCTGGTGAAATGGGGCATAAAATGCACTCACCGTGAAAAAAAATGAAGAAAGAAAAAATGGGATGGAGCATAAAATGCACCCATTAAAAGAAAAAAATTGAAAAAAAATATATTTGAAAGAAAAAAATTGATAATCCTAGTATGTTTCATTGATTAAAAACCTTTTGATCTTCTGGTTTATATTTGTCTGTATTAGCTGAAAGTGATGAGAAAAATAAGTATTTTGAGTTTTGTTGTATATCTTTTATAAGGTAATTAATAACCTAAACTTATCTGAATTTTGATTAGTTTGATACATTTGGATTCACACACACACAAAAGATCTTGAGTAGAGTAAGATTAATAAATATGTTAAAGTTCTAGATTTTGCATAATTTTGAAATTTTTCTCGAGTTATTATTTTAAAAATCTTTGAGACTAATATTGAATTCATATTGATTTGTTGCTCAAGTAAGTTGTTTGTTTATTAGTTTTACAGTTTTTGTTTTTGTTTTGCCCGGGGACGAGCAAAAGCTAAGTGTGTGGGTATTTGATAGGGCTAAATTATACGATATTTTTATTCCCTAATACTTAGTTTTTATATTTATTGTGTGCTTAAATATTTAATTATTTAGCATATTTTGGTTTTAATAGGTTTTATAGGATTTTAGTTAATTTATGTTAATTTAGATAATTTTATAGTATTTTTATATTTCTTTTTATTTATGTGTTTTTATTTATTTTTAGTATTTTAGGTGTTTTATTTATTATTATGTGTTTTTAGGATTTTTAGTATTTTTATATTATTTTTATATTTTATTTTGTAGGAAAAATAAAGCTTAGGGGCAAATTTGGAAAATCCGCAAAAGTTAAATGGCATTTTCGGTAAATAACCAGGCTGATGGCAAAATCGTAATTAAGGAAGAAAAGACGCGGAGGGCAAAAGTGTAAATTCCGCAAAATACCGGTGGCAGAATCGTAATTAAACCAAAACCTGGCCGCGCGCAATGCGCGCGTATAAATCAGTAAAGAGACGACGTCGTTTGGGAGCGATAACAGTTCAGCAGCACCGGGGATGAAACAGTGTCGTGTCAGAAGAACCGGAACGCTCCGCGCAATGCGCGGAATGTCGCTGACGTCATCCATGCGCGGTTTCCGCATTGACCGGTCAAAGCTGGCGTCATAAGGGCGCGTTTGTCTTGCACACTAATGCTGGAAAACTGGATTTTTCGGATTTTTGATTCCAAATTGGATTTTAATTCCAACTAGGGTTAGGATAATAATTATTTTTCTTTTTCTTTTATTTTTAATTGTAAATCCTATTAGGTTTTGGACAAGTTAGAGGCCTATAAATAGAGGACCAATCTCTCTCATTATTCATTGTAAGCTTTTGGGAGTTTTTCTTCTACTTTCTTGGAGAGAGCTTTTCAACTATTGGAGATTATTTTGAAGAATGTCAGGCTAAGTTTTTATTTTCAGTTCTAAAGGGATGTTGAATCTTATTTTTAATTAATGTTTTAATTGAGTTTTATTATTTATTCCTTTATGCATGAGATTTATTCTTGATAATCTGTTTTAATTGTTCTATGATATTTGCTTGATTAATTTGATAATGGCCTGTTAGATTAATCAATAATTTATCATATGCTAGATTAAGATTTAATATTAAGCAAACGATATTTTATCTGATCATAAGTAGCAATTAATAATATTTAATTGTGGTCAAACTTTTTAATATTATTATGATTATCAAGATGGCAAGTTAAATGGTCTGCGATGTTGAGATTGTTGCTTGGAATAATCTAATTCTCTAATTTTTAATGCAACTGTTATATTAAATCTAGACTGATAGTTCTAGGTTGTATGATAGTTAGGGTCTTTTGTGAGCGATTGCTGCATGAGATTTATAATTTAAGGAGGATTTCGGGTAGCTTGGAGATTGTCGGTTATCTAGGATTATTAATTTCAATTGAAAGAAAAGATAATAATAACTTGATTAATTTGTTGATTAAAAGAAGGGGATACTGAACTAAGGAATTGAAGTTTGTTTTAATTGATTTTTCTCATATTTATTTATTATTCAGTTTTATTTGTTTATTTGAATTTTAATAATTAATTTCAAAACCCCCCCATTTAATTAGATATTTTTGAAAACATTAGATTTATTAAAACAATTCACTCTCTGTGGATTTAAGATGCAAAGGATAGAAATGAGTCATTACGATTAGGTAGTCTGAAATGAATTATTGTAAGACAACTGTGTAGTGTCAAAATATGGTAGGTTGAATGTGTGTGTGTGTGTGTGTGTATGTGTGTGTGTGTGTATATAAGTGATCTAATAATGGAAGGGAAACTAAGAATTTGAGAAAAGTTAAGACAATGGATGAAAATATAAATTAAGCTTTAGTTATGAACCACTAATAACTAGCTTAATAAATAGACCTTGAGAGACTAGGTTACAAGAATGACAAGGTAAGGTAAGTCAGAATGTGCAAAAATGATAGAACAGTTTAGCCTAATTTGCATATTAGGAATTTATAGTGTAATAAGAGTTATAAGATTTAAAATCTAAAATTTATTTAATGAATAGACATGAATTGATAGAATTAAGTTGAGTATTTATACGGTGTATAAATACAGAAGATAATACTCTCGAATAGGAGTAGAACGAGTTAAAAAGTTGTATGAAAACAAATGTAATGACCTAAAATTTGTAAAATGCTAATATGAGTTTAGATGGTAAAAGAATTGAATTTTTAGAAATTCGAGCAGGGTTCACTTTTCGAGAAAGTGATTTTTATGAAAAAGGTCAAGGTTTATACTATTTGAAGTGATAGGAATTTACTAAAGGAGAAAATGGGAAGGATGGTAAAGAATTAGAAATGTAATTCTAGTTAAGGAAAAGTTATTTAGCCGGTTTTTGATTAAATGACTAATTAAGCAGTTAAATGACACTATGTGAAAGTATCATAATGGGAAATGAATGATCTAGTCGGTCGATTAAAAGAAAAATTAATTTAAATGAGTATGAAATGAATTAATGAAAAGAAAAAAAAAATTCCTTAAATGGAAAGTTAAAAATTCTTATAAAGGAAACCTTACTTAATTGAAAACTTTCCCAAAAAGGAAAGTCTAGATTTTTGGACAAATGATCAAAATACCCTTGAAAATTGAGTTAATGACCTTGGTGTCCTAAGAGGTGAAAGGATAAAAATGTCTTTGACTAATTATGAGAAATAACCAAAATGCCATTGGTTGAGTTAACCATGATTAAGTTAAGTTAACTCGATTTAAGTTAACTCTCATATAACCTAACTTAAGCAAAGAAAGTGAACTATTCTTCTTTATTTCTTTTTGTTGAAAATTAGAACCCTAGGAGAGAGAAAGAGCAAGACGTCATGGAAGTTAGAGAGAGAAAGCTTGATCAAGGAAGCTAGGATGGTTAGATGATCATGGAGTAAGAAGTAAAGTGGGAGGCCTTATTATGGTGTAGCTTCCCATGTGAAAAAGTTGATTATCCATAAAGATTTAAAAGTTTTTCAAACTTAAAACTTTAGTTTATGTATTCTATGCATGTAATTATGTCTAAAAGGTAGAGCTATGGAAGATTATCATCTTAAGTTGAAAGTTCATGGTTAAAGCTTAAGATATAAGGTTGAACATGAAGGTCTTGCGTGTATTTTCATGTTTTAGAGTATGTTGGAGACATTAAAGCATAGAAAGTATGATTTTGAAAGCTAAACTTAGCTATTGTAGGAATATGTTAATATAAACATATTTTAAAAATAAATAAGTCTTGAATAATTCAAATAAGTGTGATATAAGTGTATAAAAGTTATAATTGAACTCTTTAATGAGTATATAAGAAATGAAGTCTAAGGACTTGTCAATAAGTTTAATGAAAAATTATGCTAAGTGATGCAAATCCAACTTAAATGTGATTTTTGGTAATTTTTGGAATGAACGTTAGAAGTGGTCAAAAATCACTAGTTGACGAAAAATATCGAAAATGAGTTTAAGTGTAAAAATGTGTTTAAACGCCCTTTTATGGGCTAATGTTCCAATAATTTTAAGAAGCTAAATGAGCCAAGTTGTATTTTTGAAAATACTATATAGTAAGGTCTAGCTATGGTTCAAATTTGAGCTTAATTGGATGTAAGATGAACGAGTTTAAAATCAACGAAGTGGGTACAAAAATCAAATTTTAGGATTCTGTACACTATGCCTAGGCACAAAGTTTTGCACTAAACACTGCGTTGAGGCACGGTCAACTCAGAGGATTTCACCCCCAACGAGTTCAAAGCTCATTGGGGCACAGTGCCCTGAGCCCGATTTTTTTTGGATTCGAAATGTTATGTTTTGATGTGACATGATAGAGATATGTTATGTAAACCCTAAATGGATAAAAATGGTCAATGTAGGAGGTGTTAAGGTGTAATGTAAAAATGAATGGTATAATATAGTATACCCAAAAGCTAAGTAAAAGCATGATAATGTTTGTGTAAAATGTCGATAATGAGTTAGGATGTGTTATTAACCTATGTAAGGTGTAATACATCAAGTGTGTATTGATTAAAGATTAGTGGTCTAGTAGTTATAGATTAAGTTAAAGAATGTATGAGATGTGTTATAACCCTATTATAATTGATAGGTTGAACGATGACAAATAGAATTCAGATTAACAAGCCGACGTGATGAAGGATATGAATGACATTCAAGAAGCGTAAAGGTTTATAAGGGTAACGTGTATCATACAAGTTTTTCATAACTTATTGAAATATAATAATTGTTCTATTTGAACTACTTGACATACTAGGTGACATGATTATGTTTGAAATGTGCAGTTGGTGAGTTAATTTTTTAAATGCAATATGTGAAGTTATGTTTTGAAATGCATAGTATGGTAGATATGATGCATAGATACTATGCATAGCATGAAAGGTATTATGCATGTATATAAACTGTGAGCATGAAAAACGTTATCTTGAACTTGCTGAGCCGTTATGCTCATTCTTTCTTTAAACTGACATTTTCAGCTAAGTATGAGAAGGCCTAAGGTTCCAGTAAAGCTAAAAGGATAAAAAAGGATTTTGATATAAAAGCTTATGGATAATCTATTATTTTTACTTAGTGTAACATGACAGTTCATTAGATGAATGCAAATTTGTAAAGTCATAAGTAAATTAATGATTTTGTTTTTCCTAAAACCTTGTCGTTAGTAATGAGATGTATGTTTGTAAATCCATAGGAGTAGTTATGTATGTAAGTTTTATTTAGAGAAATTTGTAAGGAGATACTATTAATTGATCGCTTTAAGTTCTTTTAAGTCGAGTCTTATATATAATAAACTCGTGTATATAGACCAAATATAAGTAAACAGTGTAATGTATGAATAATTATGAACTCGCTTGTATTTCCATAAACTCTTGCACTGGATTTGGCGGTACCCCTCCTACATTAACCGACTCTTCGGTGGTGGTAAGGGTAATGGTTAACTTATTCTATGTGGCGGCATTTTTTGTATAGAGAGAATTTAAATTGTTAAAGTTGTTTCATCTTTTTACTTCCGTTTTATTGCTTAAGCAATTTAACTAAAGCATCTCGACACATATAAACATAAACAGATCTGCATTTATATTCATATGCTAAAACTATAGTACATAACACTTTTACATCATAAGCATACTGCTATAAATGTTACTATCCCTGAAATACTACAAAAGATGGGATCTAACCATAATCATATCACACATCTTCCTAGAGTTGGGATTTACATCATACTAACCCTCTATTAAAATAAAAGTTAGGTTTCTATTGCATCTATTTACATACAACATAAATAAAGAAAACTACTACTAATGCCTGCGCATCCCTCGACGAACCGCATCATCGTACTCCTCATCCCCTATAGCCATCACCACGCTCTTGCTGATAGTATGCATGGACTGACCCTCCTCAACTGGGTAGTAGTACACCCTACTCTGCAATCTGCCAAAAGAAGAACGATAGACATAACTAAATCTATCGATCCTCACCCTCTTCTCTCAAACCTCATCCTCTAACTCTAGCATCTGCCCATGAGCCAAATCTTGTTGGATCTCTATCTCAATCCTATTCTCTATAGCCTGTTGCCAATGGCCTCTAATTTTCTCATTCTCTATCTGTACCTGTTGAACCTTCAGCTCAGTTGTTTCTAATCTAGTCTCCATCACTGTCATCTTCTCCTTCAGTAACGCGTTCTCGCCAGAGAACTGATAAGCTGCATCTCTATACTGGTCCTCCATATGCTGGTGAGTCAGATTTTGCTCCTCTAAGTGCTGAACCCTATCCTCTAGCTCATCATTCCTTGTAGTCAGAGAGTCGATGATGTCACTAGCAGTAGTGCCCATGCCATCAGCGTACTTAGCTGGCTTCTCATCCTCAACCTCTGACTCGACCTCATCCTCACTATATGGCCTCATAACTCCACCCCTGACGGGCTCCTCACAATCTCCCTCCTCTGGATCAGACTCTAAATCCTCTATCGGTGCAGCCGCCACCAACTGTGCAATATCCATATGGATATCAGTGTAAATCACCTCCTCAACAGTATGACTCGACTGTCCTATCTCAGGCATCCTACAATCACACCAATAACACATGTTAGTACAACAATAAAATATATTCATTAATGAAATGAAATGATATTTTATCATGTACATCTCGGCTTGATGAATTTTCTCAATCCATCTCTAAAAATACACAACATGATGAATCTCTCCGATTCATCTCCTAACGCACTCGATATGAGTTTAGTACTAAGGTTATAACTTAGGTTTCGCAATCCTAACGTTTCTAACCTACGGCTCTGATACCAACCTGTGACGACCCCAAATCCGGGTTCCATAACCTCGGGTTTGGTTCTCACTGAACAATACTTAATAACAATTAAATACATAATTTGCATTTAAACTTCGCAGAATAATACAAAAGGTTTCTTATAAAAAGATTACACTTCCCAAGGTCGATTAACCTTAACATAAACATTACATATCTTAAGGGAATACAAAAGATTTACAAAAGAAAATACATATAAGTAATTAATCTAACATGCATCCAGCTAATCTAAGCTTTGTCTTTTCCCTTGCCTTTGTCTTGTTTATAACATTCTTTCTTAGCTGAAATAAGTCATGATATAGCAAAAATGAGCAACTAAATGACTCGGCAAGTTTAAGAACAAATAACATAAGTTATATCATGATGGAAAGGGAAATTAACATCAGGGTTTTCAACAATAGGCAACAATCAAGAATCAATTTTTTAATGTAAGAATGAATTGACTCTTTATTGCTGAGTGGTCTTTAAGGATCATGAACTGCTCCTAAGGTAGAACAGACATATATATCTGACACCTCAAAAGGGGATCAACTTCTTATACCCTATGTATATGCATAACATTTAGATATTTTGCGCAAATTCGGTTTCCCGACAGATAAAAATCCCCCTTATTTAGGGTTGTTCATTCTCAGTCTTACTATAAGAATTCGCACTAACCAATGGTTTTGATAAGCTTTTAAAATATTCAATATGATGAATTTAACATGCATTGTCTAGCTGAAACAATTAGCTTAGACATTCTTTATCATAATATCATGAAATAATTATTTAATATAGTTCAAACTCTTATATAATATTATTAACAACTTAATAATATTTTATTAGACTTATAATATTATTAATCATTTAATAATATTTAACCTTCTAATATTATTAATCATCTAATAATATTTTATTACTCTTCTAATATTATTATTCATTTAATAATATTTTATTTATTATCTAATATTATTAATTATTTAATAATATTTTAGTCCTTATCTAATATTATTAATTATTTAATAATATTTTATTTATTATCTAATATTATTAATTATTTAATAATATTTTATTCATTATCTAATATTATTAATTATTTAATAATACTTTATTGACTTTATAATATTATTAATCCTTTAATAATATTTTATTCATTTCATAATATTTTATTAATTTATTTATATTACTAATTCTTTAATACTATTTATCCTCTTTTACCTATTAAGTTAACTTTCATAATGTTTAAATTACTTTTATTGGATCCAAACCTAATAAAATAATTTGCAAAATATTTTTTATTTTCTGACCCGAGCCGAGCCGACCCGGCCAAAATCGACCCAACTCAACCCGGTCCAGAATTAATTTTAAAACTGTCTGGTTCACCGCTGCGGCGGTGAGTGTAATGATCGAGAAAATTTTGAACTTGATTTTTTTTATTTTATATTCATGAGGAAATATAATGCATGATGTATGTGTGTATGTGTTTAGGTTGTATGATGAGATGTAGTAAGTTAGTTAATTTATTTGAATTAACTAAAGAAGGAAAAAGAATGCAAAAGAAGCTTATGTGATGATATCACAAAGCTGGAATGTTGGCCTTGTAACGACCCCGAAATTCGACCCAATTTTTTTTTTTTTATTTTTTATTTTTTTTCTTTTCTTCTCTTCTAGCTACTGTTTCTGGCAACCATAAACCAACCAACAATTTCCTTCATTTTTGCTAATTTTTTTCCAACATAATAATTCTATAAATCCCATACTTCACACATATATATTCAAAAATCATTTGGAATAATAATTCTAATTATTTATAATTTTTTTTCACACAATTTATTCAACAACAAATCACATAAAATAATTTAAATACAATTATTTATACCTTCCAAAGCTTTGAAATTCCTTTCCATTGAAGCTTTATCTTCACTTGGTAGCATCAATTATTTCTCTCTCTTATGGTGGTGATGTTCGGTGGCGTGATGGTGGAAGAAGATGGAGAAAGAAATAGTTTATTTAATTGTTGGCTTTTCCTTTTCTTTTTGTTTCTTGGTTTCTTCTTTTTGTTTCTTTTATAATGCAAACATTTAAACAATTTGAAAATCTTGACACTTCCACCGACTTTAGCCACGCCTCCACCGACTTAGCAAATTTGGATAACACAATATTTCATGCATTATTAATAATTTAATACATTACGTAATTATTTCTTGTAATAAATATTTTATATAATAAATACAAAATATTTATTTTAATTTACCAAAATTCATAATATGATTTATGAATAATATTTAGACCCTTTTTGGGTACTTTACTTGACAAATTTTGTACACGCATAACGCCATGCATGTAATTATTTGAGGTAATTAATACCTCCAAAAATCATAAAATAATTCATATAGCCCATAAAAATTATTTTTCATAATTTTTCACTTCTTTACTTGAACAACATGTTACATTAACATGTTCACATTTTCGAAATATTATCCTTCATAAAAGTCATAATAATTCCATGATACATAAATATAATTTTTAATAACTTAAAATATTCCTTTTTCTTATTTATTATTCAATTTCTTTAATATTCATATTAATAAATTATATAATTTATTATTATATAATTTATGTAATTACATTCTCCTTTTTAAATAATTTCTTAATTTCCTCTAACTTTATTCCATATAATTTCCTTATATAAATTACATAATTATTCTTATATAATTTATATAATTATTATTTTTCTCATATTTCACTTTAATTTCCTTATATAAATTATATAATTATTATTATATAATTTATATAATTACATCTCTTCTTTATAAATTCTAAACTTTCTCCACCATTCTTAATAAAATCTAAAATTCATAATTATATTATTACAACTCCCTCATTAATTTTCTATTTAAAATTGGATTAATTTAATTATTAATCCCTTAATTTTTCATAATTAATGAAATTGATAATTTAGCAATTAAACATTCACATATATAAATATACATATAATTCCTATTTCTTACATTTCCATATAACCTTATTTAAAACATAATTTCTGTACTTCCATAATAATTTAATTGTACAATTTATTGTACCTTTACCTGAATTTTCTCTTATTCTTCATAAATCGTTTCCAAACAATTTATTTATTTTTTTAATTATTTTAAATCAACACAGATCATCACCATCTCTGTACAAATTTAATTTACTAATTAAATCTCATCATATACCTTAATCACATAAAATAATAATTAATTTGAACAATTTTGATAATTTTATCAATTAAATTCTCATTTAATATTATTAAGAAAATCCTGAAAATTCGGATCCTCACATTCTTCCCCCCTTAACAGGATTCCGTCCTCGGAATCATAATTGCCGTAATAATTATACGTATATTATTCATAGCACTTTGCTTTACTTTCATCTTGATGAATAAAATTTAATCAATAATAATTATATTTTACCTCTTTAATATCCATAACTTACATGGATAACCTCATAATGGTCATTACCGTCAGAATATTTAATTTACAATTTCTTTATAGTAGTACATTTCATATTTCTCTAAAAATTTTATGAATAACACATTAATTCATTTCTCGATATACTTATCAAGATTATTTCTCATTCTCCGAAAACTTTTATTTCTTTAATCATACTTACCCTTACACAATCCACTTACGACATTCTTATATCGCACATCATTCATACTCTGCACATTCATCTTTCTCTTCTTAATTCATATAATTCTTCTTCATATTTCATAATTCATTTCTTAACACCATCTATCAATCAACACTAGGTTTTAAATGCTAACCTTTATTTAATTTTATCATAATCTTTATTTGGAACTATTTTTAAAATCCTGGGTGTCACATTCACCCCTCCTTCATAAAATTTCGTCCTCGAAATTTCTATGTATTGATATCTCATTCATTTGTAACCATTACAATTTCTTTTTTACTCATTCCATATATCTTTCTTTCATTCCGTCCTCGTAATCATTACACACTGTTATTTCTAATCCATCACATTTCATAATTTCTTTACTTCACAATTATTACCTTCAATAATGTTCACATTAAGAAAAATACTACCCCATCCTACCATCCAATCTTCGTAAGAGTAGAGGAATTCAAATTTTTTATTTTGGAAAACTTTCATGATATGCTGAATGAACATTTATCCCGGTTTACAGTACTTCGTTCCCCGAGTACTTCATACTGCAAACCCTGACAGTGGATCAATCTGTCATTAAAGTGATGGATGTTTCACCATACATTGGCACGCCAGATGATTAATCTGCAATGCCTGTGTCTTGCTATGCCAGGTGACCATTCGATCAACCTGCAATAGTCTTAATCTTTTTGTTCATCTCAGCCATAGAATTCATTCAAAAATAATTTGATTGGGTATAATTTTCAAAGAATAGGAATTCAATATATTTCAAAATTTGTCTAGCTGAATCAATAGCTTAGACTTATATTTTCTCAATGCTTGTCTAGCTAGATCAATTAGCATAGACTTACTTTTAACAATTTATAACTCGCAGAAATTTTTAAAACATTCATCATGTCAAAACTTTCAAAACATCCAGCCGAGTCAAATGGCATTGACTTATAGCTTTGACATACGTTTATAAATCAAAATCATTTATGACTTCATGTTACCGCATCATTTTGACAGCCCGTTGAGAATTCCGTCATTAATAATTCCTACACCATAAACCATACTTTATGGTGTTGAATCATCTTATAACGAAATAGTACCGCACCGTCTCAACAACACGTTGAGCATTCCGTCATTCATCACATCTGCACCGGGCTAAAAGGTGCCTGGATGATTCTTTTGAAATACATTTTGATGTAAAAACATTTTTGTCTAGCCGAGACAAGTAGCATAGACACTTTTTAAATCGCTTAAAAATTTCATTTATATTTTTCAAAGCACACACGTGCCAAATCAACTTGAGGCCAAAATTTTCGAAATCTAGCAAAGCTAGAAGAGTGGAAATATCCTAAATTCCCTAATATTCGCTTTCTGCTTCTTCATTTAATTACAAAAAAAATTATTTCTAGGACTATTATTCTTTATCATATTAAAATTTCTATCTACTCCAACTTTTCTATACCCCCGTATAGTTCATCAAACTTGCCACACATTATGAGTCCAGGAACTTACCACAAAAATATGAGTTTAGGAGCTTGTCCTAGCAATATGTAGTCTGAGAACAAGTCAAAGACTATCCATTTACTGAGGGGCTCAAAACATACCATACGATTATGAGTCATGGACTTACCATATGTATGAGTTTTAAGAACTCGTGCCTAAACTTAATATTATCTATCTATCAAAATTGCTAACGCGACTAAAACATTTCAATGATTATCACATAGTAACTAAGTAAACACAAATCCCCCGCCCATACAAAGGATCGTGCTACTCAGTCACCACATGAGTCCTCAAATGAAATTTCGTATCCAAGTTTTCTTCCCCCTTATCATAACCTTTCTATCATTAATGTTTCATCATTCTCTAAATTCTTCTTGAACTATTTCATAGTACCATATCTCTTTATAGCATCAAGCTATACCTTGTTGACCATTAATAGGTCTCTCTTTTCTTTTACAGTCTCATTAGATCCCATCATGTTCTTGCTTCACATTCTATTCCTTACTCGCTTTTCTTATCTTATGATTGTATCGTAGTACGATCCTCTTACCATTCCTGATCATATTATTATGATCTCTTTCTGTGCTCTTTAGATTTCTTTTCATCTTTATTGCTTAAATCAGGTGTCCCCTGATTTCCTTTAAGATTCATCTTTGAATCATTTCAAATATTCTTTCTGATATGTTCTTAATTGAACTTATAATTTTTTTATTTTTATTTTTTATTTTTTATTTTTTATTTTTTATTTTTTTTTTCTCAATTCATTACTTTCATTCAACTCTTTCTTAACATCTTTATCTCTTCCTTATACTTTTATCTCTTCTTTGCAACCTTTCATATTTTCTTTTCTTTAGCCACTATTTGAGAACTATCTTTCTCAACTTGCATCTTTTCCAATCTAATTCCCCCACGTTCATCAAACTTATCACGTATTTGGGCTCAGGAACTTACCACAATCATATGGTTAAGGAGCTTGTCCTAGTCAGGCCTTAGTCGCCCATTCGCTAAAGGGGCTCCACCATACAATCATGAGTCACGAGCTTACTATACGCCTGAGTTTTCAGAACACACAACTATCTTTACTATTCCTTACTTAGGTTATAGCCTAAGGTATCATTTACCTAAGGTTTATAACCTCTAGCTCTGATACCAACTGTAACGACCCCGAAATTCGACCCAATTTATTACCTTAACTTTCACATTTGTTTAACATTATATTCCTTACGTCCAAATTTCGGTTCGTTAATAAATCTTTAATCGCCTTACTTGATCCATTAATTGGTTTTAAAATTATCAATTACCAAAATCTTCATATAATTTTTTCTTTCTTTTTCTCAATTCAATCATTGTATTAAAATATTTGGATGTTTAAAATCTTTACAACTGGATCCTAGTCCCATGGATCGCAACCTTTACTTTTTCTTGCTCTCACTTGTATCATAAAGATCGGCATTCAAATTTTAATACCATTCATATCCATACAAATATTCCTTGTATCATCATTCATAATTAGACTTATAATAATTTCTGTCATAACATTTATCTTGTACAATTACAGCTCATAATTTAACTTTGCTCGTCCTATTTGGATCCTATTTATAGACTCATATAAAACATCAAGGTAACATTGGCAATTTATCCACGTAGCATTATAATATACAAACACGTTTTCTACCTTCTAGGCAATTCATCTCTAACATAATCCAATATTCTTGAATTTCATTTCATTCCTGCAAAAATGGTTAATAAGCAAGTAATGAGCACAATGGCTCAGCAAGTTCAACAGCTATACTTCACGTAGCACATACCTTATCATGCTTGGTGTGTGTCATACATCATGTGCTTGTGCTTTTACTATAGCAATATATCTCATATATATTCATATCGTTGCACAGAATACACATTGTGGTCATATTAATCACGTATCACATAACACATAATTTGTATACAGTTAAAACAAGAATTTCATAACATAACGTTCCAACATTTAACATAAAAGGGACTGAAGAACTTGCCTGGCGTCCAATTAATAGCTCAACTTATTAAATTGGTAGTTCATACCCTTTACTCGATCAACCTATGATCATAAAATAATCAAATAATAATTATTTAACTTCTTGTGATATTAATTTAATTAATTAATATCATCTCTAGGCCAATTATTAATTTATATGGCCAATTATAATAACCTCGTTCCTTAAAATATTAGGATAACTTAATATTGAATACCTTCACTACGGACAACTCGGCTCATCGGATAAAATTTAACATATCTGGTTGTCCAAAAATTTTATTTAAGCATTTTCTAACATTTAAACTGTGACGACCCCGAATCCGGGTCCCTCGAACCTCGAACTCGGTTCAACACTAGTACTACTTTTTCCTTATTGTTCATGAATTACAACAATATTAAAATTGCTAAATAATCATTTATTTACAATTTTACAACATCTCTTCTATTCCAGAATCGAAATCTTTATACATTCCTAGTATGTCTCAATATCATACATGATACGACATTCTATTACAATCAATTTGAGTATCTAAGACTCATAATACATACCAACCAATTCTTATACTACACAATCATTTTACCTGTCCAATTCGGACTGATATCTACAATGGTCGTGCTAGACCTTCAATGAATGTAATATGCATTCCTGTTTCTTGATCCTTATCAAGACTTCAAATACTTGTACTATCTGAAAATGTTGGTTTAAGCAAGAGTGAGCACGACGGCTCAGCAAGTTTAACAGTTACACATAACACATTACATGCTTCACATATACTCTGCAATTTATACTTACATCATGCTTTTCATGCATTTCAGTTTATGTCATACTGCTCATGCATCATATATAACATCTAGCAATTCATGCCTTATATTTATACATAATCTACATGTAATCATACCTCATGCATATCACAATTATCATCAATATCTTTCTATTAAGAATTTAATATCACATCAAAGCATGTTAAGGCACATAGGAGCAAGTTCTGAAAAACTTGCCTGACAGCTTCTACCATCTACGCTTAGTTGCGTCTCTTGTTCAACCTACAATTTATATATAGAATTGACATAATCATTAGCTACCAGGACTATTAATTAGTCTTAACTTAAGACCTTAACTTCAAATTATTAACTCTTAATATGTCCGACAAACGAACCCTTAAGTTCCGGACAAAACCCTAGTCCAAATATAGTTTGGACATATCAGACATGCTTAACCAGCTTACATTCTCTTTATAAAATCTTCGTACGACCCACTTTTAATAAGTTGTCTAAATTAGTCACAAATGGACTATTTACATTTGTTTAATTCAATTAAACTTTCTTCTTTTACATAACTTAATGATTTGGACATTAATAATGTACCAAATACCTCAAAATATTATCTACCCTTGATAATATACAACTACGTTTAAATATTATTAACCATTTAATAATATTTTAATCACTTATTAATATTATTAACCATTTAATAATATTTTAATCACTTATTAATATTATTAACCATTTAATAATATTTTACTCACTTATTAATATTATTAACCATTTAATAATATTTTACTCACTTCTTAATATTATTAACCATTTAATAATATTTTAATCACTTCTTAATATTATTAACCATTTAATAATATTTTAATCACTTATTAATATTATTAACCATTTAATAATATTTTACTCACTTATTAATATTATTAACCATTTAATAATATTTTAATCACTTCTTAATATTATTAACCATTTAATAATATTTTAATCACTTCTTAATATTATTAACCATTTAATAATATTTTAATCACTTATTAATATTATTAACCATTTAATAATATTTTAATCACTTCTTAATATTATTAACCATTTAATAATATTTTAATCACTTATTAATATTATTAACCATTTAATAATATTTTAATCACTTATTAATATTATTAACCATTTAATAATATTTTACTTATTTAATAATGTCATTAATTATTTAAGAACATTTTCATCATATACAAATGTTATTACACATTTAATAACCTTTTAATCTTATACTAATATTATTCATCATTTAATAATATTTTAATATTCTTCAAATATTACCAATAGTTAACTTTTTAATTGTGTTAACTTTAGTCTTTATTTTATACATTTGGATACCATTAAGTCACTAATAAACTTTACATATATGGTTTAGTATTAAAACACATTCATTTTACATGTATTTCAACTTAAATTTTCATTAAAAACTCATCCCGGACCGACCCGACCCGACCCGGACCGACCCGACCCAACCCGGACCACTAAAATTGGTCACTGGCAGAATGTTTCACCGCTGCGGCGGTGGTTTTCACCGCTGCGGCGGTGGTACATAATTTCCGAAACCCTAGTTTGGGGACTGCCCGACCCTCTGACGCTCCGACAGCCATAACTTCCTCATACGGAAACATTTTGGGGTGATTCTTGAGTCCATTCTCATCAGAATTTCCCCCTCTACAATTTCTCTTTAGATCACAAATCCAAATTCCAAACGGAACTGGACTAAAAACGGCTCACAAGGACAAAGTGAAAACTAAAATCACAAATCCTTGGTTTTAATTGTTCAAACTTGAATAAAATAAACTCTACACATCCAAATGACACCAACTTAGTGTTGTTGTCTTTCTAACTTCTTGTTTTACAACATTTCATGGTTTGATCACATTTTTAAAAACGTTTTACACGAAATTTAAAGATCGAACCCCTTAAGGTTTTACCAGTAAATCGCAATATGGAATTTTCTTCCATTTATTTGCATACCACATATACCAATACTTGTTTTAAACATACTAAACCATGAATCTACCTATATATCATAGATTTAGACTTCTAGAGCATCAAAATAACTTTTGATCGGTTAAAAATATATTTTGACCGATTAAAACTTATATAGACTATAAAAATGAACTTAGGAAGGTTTAGAGTACTTTTTAACCTTATGGACTTGTGTGTTCTTCTTCTTCTCCTTCTCAAGTATGTTATGAAGCTATGTGACATCCACCAAGCTCCTTCTCTAGCACTTTCCTTCAACTCACAAGTGTTCTCTCTATTTCTCTCTTGGAATGCTCTCACTTTTTCTCTCTAGAAATGCTTACAAATGAACTAACCAACACAAACCATTGGTGCAACACTCTATATATAGCACTCCCTTAATCATCATCAACATCCACTAATCAACTAGCATTGGTCAAATTAGAGGTTAATTGGGATTACTATTTGATGGATTGATTGATTGATTGACATGGTGAATGACTAGGGTGGTTGAACCACCAACACCAAGTGTGTGATTTAAGCAACATGAAAGAAACAAGCTACCCATGTGGGGCCCCTAAAAATCTCAGCAAAATGGTCTTTTATTCTCCATTTTTGCTTTATTTTTTCTTCATTTAATATACATATATACATCTATATATATATATACACATATGATCAATTGTTGACCAATTTTGACTATCATTTGGGCTCCACATTGGACTCTAGGATTTAATATATTGGGCTCATCAATTTAATTAGTTGGGCTCAATTTAATTATTACATTGGGCTAACATTACATACCCTTTGTTACATTTTAATTAAAACAAGCATTGGGCTTGATTAATTATAACTTGAATCAATGTTAAATTAATTACAAGAATTACTAGGTTAATTTATTAGACCTAGTTCAAAACCTCATTTGGACTTATAATATAATTCAATTACCTCATTAAATAAACACATTAATCTAATTACATAATCCAATTAGATTTGTTATCTATAAGTCCATTGGACCTCTAATTGAGTTAGTTTACAAAACACTAACACTTAACATAGCTTGGGTTTAATTTATTAAAACCCTAATAATGCTCATACATACAAGCACTTCTATTAATTTTCAACATTTTGTTCCACCGCTGCGGCGGTGATTACTACCGCTGCGGCGGTAGTTCAAATTTTACTTTCCAGAGAGTTTCACCGCTGCGGCGGTGAAACCTACCGCTGCGGCGGTAGTGCTAATTTTCAAAATTCTAAAACACATTAATACAAGTACTTTGACTTGATTAAATTTACTATCTTTTATCATCAACTTGGGTTTATAATTTAATTACCCATACCCATGTAGTTATTCATACATTGGGTTACTCAATTAACTTATCCATCTTCATACAAGTATTCCCATATTGGGCTAACACATATAATTCTTTTGGACTAGTCCACTAGTAGTAATTAAATTACTTGGACTCTCCATGAGGCTTTAATCCATAATTTATTTGGACCTCTCTATAATTACCAACAAGACTTACAATAATTAACATATTGGGCTTGTTTTAATTTCACTTTGGAATTCTATACATAAACTTATTAATTAAGTTAATTACTTAACGAATCACTTCACATTATTGTCATCCTAGACAATCATCCTAGCTTTTTCACAACTTCAACTCATAACTAATATAATTAACCTAAGTAATTATATTTCACGACTTTCCTTCTTGCTTCTTAATTAAACTAATTAATTTATTAGCTTAATTGAGTATTAACTTACTCATCCTCTTACTTGGCTAACAAGCTCACTTTAGGTATATACATATATATATCCACCTTCACTTTTCAATTGAATTTATTTCCTTAACAAATTCTCTACATGCATCAATACAATATTCTCACATTTAATTTCTAACAAATCAATTATGTTAAAAAAATGTTTACCCATTTTCTACACATCTTACTTCTCACATTCTAGGTTTTAAACCTTAACCTTTAATAAAATCAATTAAGATATTATTTAAAATCTTGAAAATATCTGGGATATTACATTCACCCCTTCTTATAAGAATTTCGTCCCCGAAATTTTATCATACTCATTTCTACCAATTTTCATCTCTGAGAATATCTCTTTACTCATCAAATTTTATGGCCACCCTTTTCTAGGAAGTGCATACTTTTCACAATTCCAGAACAATGGAATATCTTGCAGAAGAATAAATTGAAAATCAATATCTTATAAAAGAATAAATTGAAAATCAAAATATTTATTAAAACTTTCATACTATTCTGAGGAGTCATAAAGACTGTGAACATACTGCGAGAATGTTTATCAATCACAAAGACTGAAAACATACCACAATGGTTTCGTACGCTAGGTGATCAGCCTATCGTACTCTAGCGCTGTGCACAACGACTTCTCTCGGGGTCGAACTCTTTGGATTTACCAACCCATATCAGCATGCCACCACTGTTGGGCGCCCCCTCGCGGGTTCTTTATTCATGGCTCTGACATATCCCCCATTATGGGGTTGTTCACCTCAGACTTACTACAAAATTCCGCTCCAGCATAAGTTGGATTGGAAAATAAAACTTGAGTCATTTCTGACCAAAAAGTGTCTAGTCAAAATAAATGACATAGACTCACATCATTGAACTGTTCGTATATTACGACTCAAAAATCATTTCAGATTAGTTAAAGTAACTAAAATTCATTTATAGGACTTCATGATACCGCACCGTTGCAACAGTGCGTTGAGGATTCCGTCTTTTTCATCTCTGCACCATGACTTTAATGGCGTGTGATGATTTTATAAATACATTTTGATATTTTCAAATCAATTTGTCTAGCCGAAACAATTAGCATAGACTCTTCTTTAAACGTTTCAAAATACTGAAAATTATTTTGACTTTGTCATATTACATCATACCATAGTGGGCTTAAAAATACATCCAACACTAGGTTATTCTGCATTGATGACTCCATCGTTTATCATCTTTGCACTAAGTGCATTAATGATTTCTAAAAATACATTTGTCTTTTCAAAAGCACAACAGTGCGAATTTAGCACGATTTTAAGAATTTCAAAGTCTAGCATAGCTAGAGGATTTGGAATATCCTAAAACCTCAAAACACCTCAAATTTTTCCTCCACATTCTTTTCCAGCTTAATAACTATATCTAGTATAGCCTTAACTTGACTACTTAACTCTATCCATACTCACTGTTCATCAAACTCACCACGTATTTGGGTTCAGGAACTTACCACAATCATATGGTTTGAGGAACTTGTCCTAGTCATGCCAAAGTCGCCCATTCGCTGAGGGGTTCCACCACATAACTATGAGTCACGAACTTTCCATGCGTGTCGGTTCTTAGAACACGAACTTAACTTAACATCCTCTACCTATTCATTATACATGAGAAAAGAATCACCTTTCCAACATTCATATAACAAATAGCGCGACACCAGGTTTCAATCGATTATCACTATAGGAAGCTAAGTGGTCGTCAAACCAAACACAATCTCCTGCCCATACAAGAAATTGGTCAACTCGGCCACTAATCAATATAGAAAGTTAAGCGGTCGTTAAACCAAGAACAAATACATCAGTTTCCCAACTCTTCAACACTGTAAGGAACACCTGCCATCAGTGCATACGTTTATTCTACGATACACACTGATCGTGCCAAGTTTCGCAGCAGCATCTCCCAAATTGGTTCGCTGACATATCATAGCCCCCGCCCATACAAGGGTTCGTTCAACTCAACCACTATATTAATATAGGAAGCTAAGCGGTTCTAAAACCAAAGCACAAATTCCCTGCCCATACAAGGAATCGTACAACTCAACCACTAATATGAGTTCTCAATTAAAAACCCACAAACCACTAATTTTTCTTAACTGAATACGAATTTTATCCATTCATATTTTAGCACATCTGCCTCATTACGAGTTCATCTCTCTAGATCATTTCATGACCTTATTAGCATTTTCTTTATGCTTCTCAAAATCTTATCATAAGATATTTTCTATCATTTCTTCAAATTAGGTACAACATGACCTTTTTCATTCTTCTCAAATCCATCTTTGGATAATCTTCTATATATGAATTTTCCAAATTCATTTTTATTACTTAAACTCTTCCGGAGTTTATTTATTTATCATTTTACTTATCTTCTACTTCGGTTATAGCCTAAGGTACTCTTACCTAAGGTTTATAACCTATCAGCTCTGATACCAACTTGTGACGACCCCGAATCCGGGTCCCTCGAACCTCGAACTCGGTTCAACACTAGTACTACTTTTTCCTTATTGTTCATGAATTACAACAATATTAAAATTGCTAAATAATCATTTATTTACAATTTTACAACATCTCTTCTATTCCAGAATCGAAATCTTTATACATTCCTAGTATGTCTCAATATCATACATGATACGACATTCTATTACAATCAATTTGAGTATCTAAGACTCATAATACATACCAACCAATTCTTATACTACACAATCATTTTACCTGTCCAATTCGGACTGATATCTACAATGGTCGTGCTAGACCTTCAATGAATGTAATATGCATTCCTGTTTCTTGATCCTTATCAAGACTTCAAATACTTGTACTATCTGAAAATGTTGGTTTAAGCAAGAGTGAGCACGACGGCTCAGCAAGTTTAACAGTTACACATAACACATTACATGCTTCACATATACTCTGCAATTTATACTTACATCATGCTTTTCATGCATTTCAGTTTATGTCATACTGCTCATGCATCATATATAACATCTAGCAATTCATGCCTTATATTTATACATAATCTACATGTAATCATACCTCATGCATATCACAATTATCATCAATATCTTTCTATTAAGAATTTAATATCACATCAAAGCATGTTAAGGCACATAGGAGCAAGTTCTGAAAAACTTGCCTGACAGCTTCTACCATCTACGCTTAGTTGCGTCTCTTGTTCAACCTACAATTTATATATAGAATTGACATAATCATTAGCTACCAGGACTATTAATTAGTCTTAACTTAAGACCTTAACTTCAAATTATTAACTCTTAAGATGTCCGACAAACGAACCCTTAAGTTCCGGACAAAACCCTAGTCCAAATATAGTTTGGACATATCAGACATGCTTAACCAGCTTACATTCTCTTTATAAAATCTTCGTACGACCCACTTTTAATAAGTTGTCTAAATTAGTCACAAATGGACTATTTACATTTGTTTAATTCAATTAAACTTTCTTCTTTTACATAACTTAATGATTTGGACATTAATAATGTACCAAATACCTCAAAATATTATCTACCCTTGATAATATACAACTACGTTTAAATATTATTAACCATTTAATAATATTTTAATCACTTATTAATATTATTAACCATTTAATAATATTTTAATCACTTATTAATATTATTAACCATTTAATAATATTTTACTCACTTCTTAATATTATTAACCATTTAATAATATTTTAATCACTTCTTAATATTATTAACCATTTAATAATATTTTAATCACTTATTAATATTATTAACCATTTAATAATATTTTAATCACTTATTAATATTATTAACCATTTAATAATATTTTAATCACTTCTTAATATTATTAACCATTTAATAATATTTTAATCACTTCTTAATATTATTAACCATTTAATAATATTTTAATCACTTATTAATATTATTAACCATTTAATAATATTTTAATCACTTCTTAATATTATTAACCATTTAATAATATTTTAATCACTTATTAATATTATTAACCATTTAATAATATTTTACTTATTTAATAATGTCATTAATTATTTAAGAACATTTTCATCATATACAAATGTTATTACACATTTAATAACCTTTTAATCTTATACTAATATTATTCATCATTTAATAATATTTTAATATTCTTCAAATATTACCAATAGTTAACTTTTTAATTGTGTTAACTTTAGTCTTTATTTTATACATTTGGATACCATTAAGTCACTAATAAACTTTACATATATGGTTTAGTATTAAAACACATTCATTTTACATGTATTTCAACTTAAATTTTCATTAAAAACTCATCCCGGACCGACCCGACCCGACCCGGACCGACCCGACCCAACCCGGACCACTAAAATTGGTCACTGGCAGAATGTTTCACCGCTGCGGCGGTGGTTTTCACCGCTGCGGCGGTGGTACATAATTTCCGAAACCCTAGTTTGGGGACTGCCCGACCCTCTGACGCTCCGACAGCCATAACTTCCTCATACGGAAACATTTTGGGGTGATTCTTGAGTCCATTCTCATCAGAATTTCTCCCTCTACAATTTCTCTTTAGATCACAAATCCAAATTCCAAAAGGAACTGGACTAAAAACGGCTCACAAGGACAAAGTGAAAACTAAAATCACAAATCCTTGGTTTTAATTGTTCAAACTTGAATAAAATAAACTCTACACATCCAAATGACACCAACTTAGTGTTGTTGTCTTTCTAACTTCTTGTTTTACAACATTTCATGGTTTGATCACATTTTTAAAAACGTTTTACACGAAATTTAAAGATCGAACCCCTTAAGGTTTTACCAGTAAATCGCAATATGGAATTTTCTTCCATTTATTTGCATACCACATATACCAATACTTGTTTTAAACATACTAAACCATGAATCTACCTATATATCATAGATTTAGACTTCTAGAGCATCAAAATAACTTTTGATCGGTTAAAAATATATTTTGACCGATTAAAACTTATATAGACTATAAAAATGAACTTAGGAAGGTTTAGAGTACTTTTTAACCTTATGGACTTGTGTGTTCTTCTTCTTCTCCTTCTCAAGTATGTTATGAAGCTATGTGACATCCACCAAGCTCCTTCTCTAGCACTTTCCTTCAACTCACAAGTGTTCTCTCTATTTCTCTCTTGGAATGCTCTCACTTTTTCTCTCTAGAAATGCTTACAAATGAACTAACCAACACAAACCATTGGTGCAACACTCTATATATAGCACTCCCTTAATCATCATCAACATCCACTAATCAACTAGCATTGGTCAAATTAGAGGTTAATTGGGATTACTATTTGATGGATTGATTGATTGATTGACATGGTGAATGACTAGGGTGGTTGAACCACCAACACCAAGTGTGTGATTTAAGCAACATGAAAGAAACAAGCTACCCATGTGGGGCCCCTAAAAATCTCAGCAAAATGGTCTTTTATTCTCCATTTTTGCTTTATTTTTTCTTCATTTAATATACATATATACATCTATATATATATATACACATATGATCAATTGTTGACCAATTTTGACTATCATTTGGGCTCCACATTGGACTCTAGGATTTAATATATTGGGCTCATCAATTTAATTAGTTGGGCTCAATTTAATTATTACATTGGGCTAACATTACATACCCTTTGTTACATTTTAATTAAAACAAGCATTGGGCTTGATTAATTATAACTTGAATCAATGTTAAATTAATTAAAAGAATTACTAGGTTAATTTATTAGACCTAGTTCAAAACCTCATTTGGACTTATAATATAATTCAATTACCTCATTAAATAAACACATTAATCTAATTACATAATCCAATTAGATTTGTTATCTATAAGTCCATTGGACCTCTAATTGAGTTAGTTTACAAAACACTAACACTTAACATAGCTTGGGTTTAATTTATTAAAACCCTAATAATGCTCATACATACAAGCACTTCTATTAATTTTCAACATTTTGTTCCACCGCTGCGGCGGTGATTACTACCGCTGCGGCGGTAGTTCAAATTTTACTTTCCAGAGAGTTTCACCGCTGCGGCGGTGAAACCTACCGCTGCGGCGGTAGTGCTAATTTTCAAAATTCTAAAACACATTAATACAAGTACTTTGACTTGATTAAATTTACTATCTTTTATCATCAACTTGGGTTTATAATTTAATTACCCATACCCATGTAGTTATTCATACATTGGGTTACTCAATTAACTTATCCATCTTCATACAAGTATTCCCATATTGGGCTAACACATATAATTCTTTTGGACTAGTCCACTAGTAGTAATTAAATTACTTGGACTCTCCATGAGGCTTTAATCCATAATTTATTTGGACCTCTCTATAATTACCAACAAGACTTACAATAATTAACATATTGGGCTTGTTTTAATTTCACTTTGGAATTCTATACATAAACTTATTAATTAAGTTAATTACTTAACGAATCACTTCACATTATTGTCATCCTAGACAATCATCCTAGCTTTTTCACAACTTCAACTCATAACTAATATAATTAACCTAAGTAATTATATTTCACGACTTTCCTTCTTGCTTCTTAATTAAACTAATTAATTTATTAGCTTAATTGAGTATTAACTTACTCATCCTCTTACTTGGCTAACAAGCTCACTTTAGGTATATACATATATATATCCACCTTCACTTTTCAATTGAATTTATTTCCTTAACAAATTCTCTACATGCATCAATACAATATTCTCACATTTAATTTCTAACAAATCAATTATGTTAAAAAAATGTTTACCCATTTTCTACACATCTTACTTCTCACATTCTAGGTTTTAAACCTTAACCTTTAATAAAATCAATTAAGATATTATTTAAAATCTTGAAAATATCTGGGATATTACATAAACTTAATGGATTAATATTTAAATATCAAAATATTAATCCTCAATATTTAATATTTTTACAAAAATATTAATTTTAATGCCCAAACATCAATTCTATATTTTTAGTATTTTTTTCTATAATTTTCTAGAATTTTTAAACAATTTTTAAACCTTTATTTAATTAAATTAACCCTTAATGGCAAATCTGTAAATAGGCTGAACTTTCCGTGCGGTGGCATTTTTGTAATTAAGCCGAAGTTTGGACCGAATGGCAAAATCGTAAATATTGAAACAAAACTCAGCCGCGCCATGCGCGGATCACCTATATCGCGGCCACCAAACGACGCCGTTTAGTGCCCTGCCTCGGAAAAATAATTTTGAGCCGCGCAATGCGCGGACTCTTTTTTTTTTTTTTTTTTTTTTTTTTTTCTTTTCTTCTCTTCTAGCTACTGTTTCCGGCAACCATAAACCAACCAACAATTTCCTTCATTTTTGCTAATTTTTTTCCAACATAATAATTCTATAAATCCCATACTTCACACATATATATTCAAAAATCATTTGGAATAATAATTCTAATTATTTATAATTTTTTTTTCACACAATTTATTCAACAACAAATCACATAAAATAATTTAAATACAATTATTTATACCTTCCAAAGCTTTGAAATTCCTTTCCATTGAAGCTTTATCTTCACTTGGTAGCATCAATTATTTCTCTCTCTTATGGTGGTGATGTTCGGTGGCGTGATGGTGGAAGAAGATGGAGAAAGAAATAGTTTATTTAATTGTTGGCTTTTCCTTTTCTTTTTGTTTCTTGGTTTCTTCTTTTTGTTTCTTTTATAATGCAAACATTTAAACAATTTGAAAATCTTGACACTTCCACCGACTTTAGCCACGCCTCCACCGACTTAGCAAATTTGGATAACACAATATTTCATGCATTATTAATAATTTAATACATTACGTAATTATTTCTTGTAATAAATATTTTATATAATAAATACAAAATATTTATTTTAATTTACCAAAATTCATAATATGATTTATGAATAATATTTAGACCCTTTTTGGGTACTTTACTTGACAAATTTTGTACACGCATAACGCCATGCATGTAATTATTTGAGGTAATTAATACCTCCAAAAATCATAAAATAATTCATATAGCCCATAAAAATTATTTTTCATAATTTTTCACTTCTTTACTTGAACAACATGTTACATTAACATGTTCACATTTTCGAAATATTATCCTTCATAAAAGTCATAATAATTCCATGATACATAAATATAATTTTTAATAACTTAAAATATTCCTTTTTCTTATTTATTATTCAATTTCTTTAATATTCATATTAATAAATTATATAATTTATTATTATATAATTTATGTAATTACATTCTCCTTTTTAAATAATTTCTTAATTTCCTCTAACTTTATTCCATATAATTTCCTTATATAAATTACATAATTATTCTTATATAATTTATATAATTATTATTTTTCTCATATTTCACTTTAATTTCCTTATATAAATTATATAATTATTATTATATAATTTATATAATTACATCTCTTCTTTATAAATTCTAAACTTTCTCCACCATTCTTAATAAAATCTAAAATTCATAATTATATTATTACAACTCCCTCATTAATTTTCTATTTAAAATTGGATTAATTTAATTATTAATCCCTTAATTTTTCATAATTAATGAAATTGATAATTTAGCAATTAAACATTCACATATATAAATATACATATAATTCCTATTTCTTACATTTCCATATAACCTTATTTAAAACATAATTTCTGTACTTCCATAATAATTTAATTGTACAATTTATTGTACCTTTACCTGAATTTTCTCTTATTCTTCATAAATCGTTTCCAAACAATTTATTTATTTTTTTAATTATTTTAAATCAACACAGATCATCACCATCTCTGTACAAATTTAATTTACTAATTAAATCTCATCATATACCTTAATCACATAAAATAATAATTAATTTGAACAATTTTGATAATTTTATCAATTAAATTCTCATTTAATATTATTAAGAAAATCCTGAAAATTCGGATCCTCACAGGCCTTGTATGGCAATTAAGAATATTTTTAATGAACAAGTTAAGTACTTGTATGAATAATAAGAAAGAAGAAGCAAGTGAATTATTTAAGATAACCTAATGTGTGAATAATTGTATGAGTAGGTGTAATGATATTATAAACTTAATTTGATGATAAGAGTTAGTCAATGAATTAATTTAATCAAGTCAAAGTACTTGTATTAATATGTGTTAGGGTTTTGTTAAAACAAACCCAAGAATTAGTAAGTGATAATGAATTGTAAACTAATCCAATTTGGTAGCCAATTGACTTTCAAATAACAAGTCCAATTGGATTATGTGGTAAACCAAAGGGATTAATTAAAGTCCAAATGAATTTAACTAGTAGCCAAGTCTATTTAATAATTAAGTGTGGTATGGATTATCTAGTGATGGCCCAATGTGGTGAATTATGTATTTTAACTAATAACTCAAGCAATTATACTTGCAATACTTATTGGGTAGCCCAAGTGAATCAATGAGAGAGCCCAGACAAATTAAATGAACGAGCCCAATACATTTAATTTCTAAGTCCAAAGTGGAGCCAAAATGAAGTCAAAAATTGGTCAATATATATATATATATATATATATATATATATATATATATATATATATATATATATATATATATATATATATATATATATAGATAGATAGATAGATAGATAGATAGGTGTACATAGATGTTGGTGAATATGTATATATGAATATATAGGACATAAAAATAAAGCCAAATTGGGTAATAAAATGGCAATCCCGAATTTTGCGGCCCATATGGATGTAATGCTTGCTTGGTGGTTGATTTTTGAGTGCAAAATGGTTCAAGCAACCCCCACCCACCCTAGTCATTCATATGGTCATTTAAAAGGTCTATCAAGTGGTCATTCCATACATAGTAAGCAAGATTAAGCTCCTAATTGACTAGTATTGGTTGATTAGGAGATGTTAAGTAAGTCTAGAGAAGTTCTATAAATAAGACCATCAACAAGTCTTGAAAAGGTTGTTGGTTCATTTGTTAGTTTTTTAAGTATTGTAGAGAGAAAAGCTCTAGAGAAAAATAAGAGTTATACTTGAGAATTGAAAGTGTGCTACTCATTTTGGGGAAGAGAAGAAGAAGAGGAGTCTAGCTTTAGCAAGAAGCAGATCTCCATTAAAGGTTTAAAACTGTTCTATCTCTTCCTTAGTTTATTTTTATGGTTTAAATATATTTTGTATGGTCAAAATATATTTTTGACCGATCAAAAGTTATTTTGTCAAAAATATATTTTGAGGCTTTAGAAGTCTAAAATTATGTTATATAGGTAGATTCATGATTTGATATGCTTAAATCATGTTTTGGTATGAGTGGTGTGCAAATAAATGGAAGAGAATTCAATATTGCTATTTACCTGTAAAACCCTAGATGGTTCGATCCTAAATTTCTTAACAAAACGTTTTCAAAAATATGATTGAACCATGAAATACTGTAAAACAAGAAGTTAGGAAGACAACAACACTAAGTTGGTGTTATTTGGATGTGTAGAGTTTATTTTATTCAAGTTTGAACCATTAAAATCAAGGATTTGTGAAGTTAGTTTTCAATTTGTCCTTGTGAGCGATTTTAATCTTAGATCCGTTCACAATTTGGATTTGTGATCTAAAGAGAAGTTGTAGAGGGGGAAATTTTGATGAGAATGGACTCAAGAATCACCCTAAAATATTTTGAAATGAAGAAGTTATGACAGTTTTAGTAAAAGATGTCCGAACAGCCAAAACGAGCGCCGCCAGTGCTCGGACATTTTGCTTTGAGCACCGCCGGCGCTATAATAAGCCTATGGCCAACCCAATTTTAAAAAGTCAAAATTTTGATATTTTAAAATTTTACCAAGTTAGAACTCCGGTTTAACTTGTCGATTAATGAAAAGTCTAAACGAAACACCGTTAGGGACTCAAAACCTAAGATAAACATGTAAAATAAATGTGTTTGAATATTAAACCAATATATATATAAAGTTTATTAGTAACTAATTGATAGCCAGATGTTTAAAATAAAGAATAAGGTTAACACAATTAAAAAGTTAACTATTGGTATTGTTAGAAGATTATTAAAATATTATGAAATGATCAATAATATTTGTATATGATTAAAAGATTATTTAATGATTAATAATATTAGTAAGTTAATAAAATATTATTAAATGGTTAATAATATTAGAATGTGAGTAAAATATTATTAAATAGTTAATAATATTAACAAATGAATAAAATATTATTACATGATTAATAATATTAGTAAGTTAATAAAATATTATTAACTGATTAATAATATTAAGGAATGATTAAAATATTATTAAATAGTTAATAATATTAATAAGTGAATAAAATATTATTAAATGATTAATAATATTAGTTAAGAATTAAAATATTATTAAATAGTTAATAATATTAGTAAGGTTGTAGAATATTATTAAATGATTAATAATATTAATAAGAGGATAAATTAATATTAGATGATTAATAATATTAGCATAGGATTTAAAATATTATTAAAGGATTAATAATATTATTTTGAGTGTAAAATATTATTAAATGGATAATAATATTTATAAGTTATTGAAGACTTTATTTGATAAATAATATTATTTGAAGAGTAAGACATTATTAATAATGTTAATATATGATTGAAATATTATTAAATGATTAATAATATTAACAAAGTATAAAAATATTATTAAAGGGTTAATAATATTATTAAAAGGGTAAAATATTATTAAATGGTTAATAATTTTTATAATTGATTAAGATCTTATCTGATAAATAATATCATTGGGGATAGTGTAAAACATTATTTAATTAGTAATGTTAAAAAGTGTTTGAGATAATAAAGAGATTAAAATGATTATTAGATGGTTAATAATATTGAGGAATTAAATGATTTATTGAAATAATAAATGGTTAAAATATTATTAAACGATTAATAATATTAGTTGTGGTATTTATATATTATCAAAGGTGATAATATTATAAAGCGATGAAGTGATAGTTATGTGATTTAAAATATTATCAAGGGATTGATAATATTATTAAAAGTTTTAAGGTTATGATTAAGTGATAGATGATTTAAGACATTTATGGTAAAGTTATTAATGTTAAATAAACGTGTATGTGTTATGCTAATTTGAGGATCAATGTTGTTGAATATTAGGTCGCCCAAATGAGGTATTTTAAGTTGAATAGCGATAGTCGGGGGAACATGCAAGTTTCTCTGAACCTTAACTTGTATTTATTTGGCAAGTTATTTATCTAGAAGCTGGAATTTATTTCAAAATGCATGATGAAATAATTATTAAGAATTATTTCATATCTACATTATTATTGACAATCGCACTTATGTGCATTTGCATGACTGTTCACGATATGAACTATTTAAAGAGAAATATCTATGCTATTTGTTTCAGCTAGATATTGCATGTGTTATTATGACTGTTCTTGTTATGAACTGTTTTAAGTGAGAGTTCCATGCCAATTGTTTTGGCTAAACCATATACGTTTTAAATTCATAAATTTGAATATTATTGAAATTAGTCCAAACCATATTGTGGTGGTGCGGAATCTGATGGGATAAGCTAAAATGAACAGAGCATTATAAGTGGATAAGCTTACGGTTGGATGGAACATTCCCAATCAAAACGAACTAGATGGTTATATTGTGCACTCTATAAATGTACGATAGGCTGATCACCTAGAGTACCCATAACCGGATATTACAATTGAAATGATTGTTAATATTTAAAATGAACTGACAGTCTTCTGTCTACAGGGTATTGTAAATACTCAAAACGTATGTTCATGGTCTTGTGACCCTTTCAGCATGATGAAGCAGTATGTTAAATCAATTGAATTTATTATTCAAAGTTGTATGTCTTCACAATTAGTGTATATTGTTGAAGTTTTTAGAGCTAAATATTTTTCATTCATGATATATCTTTTATTGTTTATTTAAACTTGTTGAACAAAGTAGTTGATCACCCTTGCTATATCATGAAATATTTTTAGTTAAGTTGAGTGATCTAAGGAGTACCACGACAAAGAAAAAATGAACGAGTAGAAGTAATTAGTTCGTACTATATGTGTAAACCTTTTGTATTATAAGGTAATGATGATGTATTAAAGTTAGTGGAACCTGGGGTTGAAGGTACATTTTGTAATGAAATTATGTATGTTTTTCGCGAGTTATTGAAGTTTTTATTTATGAATGTTTGTTAAGTGATGAATAGTGAGCACCGAACCTGAGGTTCAAAGGACCCGGATTTGGGGGCGTCATAGTGAGGACCACCGCTGTGGCGGTGACTTACAGAAAGTTTCACCGCTGCGACAGTGGGATTTACCGCTACAGCGGTGGCTTAATTTTCAATCACAGGGTGTTTCACCGCTGCAGTTAAATGACACTATGTGAAAGTATCATAATGGGAAATGAATGACCTAGTCGGTCAGTTGAAAGAAAAATCAATTTAAATGAACATGAAATGAATTAATGAGAAGAAAATATAAAATTTTATTAAATAGAAAGTTAGAAAATTCCTAAAAAGGAAGCTTTCCTTAATTGAAAACTTTCCCAAAAAGGAAAGTCTAGATTTTTGGTCAAATGACCAAAATACCCTTGAAAATTGAGTTAATGACCTTAATGTCCTAAGAGGTGAAATGACAAAAATCCCCTTTACTAATTATGAAAAATGACCAAAATGCCCTTGGTTGAGTTAGCCATGATTAAGTTAAGTTAACTCAATTTGAGTTAACTCTTATATAACCTAATTTAAGTAAAGCAAGTGAGCTATTCTTTTTCATTTGTTTTTGCTAAAAATTAGAACCCTAGGAGAGAGAAAGAACAAGAAGTCATGGAAGCTAGAGAGAGAAAGCTTGATTAAAGAAGCTAGGATAGTTGGATGATCATAGAGTAAGAAGTAAAGTGGGAGGCCTTATTATGGTGAAGCTTCCCATGTGAAGAAGCTAGTCATCCATAAAGGTTTAAAAAAATTTCAAACTTAAAACTTTAGTTTATGTATTCTATGTATGTAATTATGGCTAAAAGGTCGAGCTATGGAAGATTATGGGTCTTAAGTTGAAAGTTCATGGTTAAAGCTTAAGATATAAGGTTGAACATGAAGGTCTTGCGTGTATTTTCATGTTTTAGAGTATGTTGGAGACATTAAAGCATAGAAAATATGATTTTGAAAGCGAAACATAGCTATTGTAGGAATATGTTAATATAAACATATTTTAAAAATAAATAAATCTTGAATAATTCAAATAGGTGTGATATAAGTCTATAAAAGTTATAATTGAACTCTTTAATGAGTATATAAGAAATGAAATTTAAGGACGTGTCAATGAGTTTTATGAAAAATTATGCCAAGTGATGAAAATCCAACTTAAATGTGATTTTGGTAATTTTGCAAGCTTAATGGTGAAAAGATATTGAAAGACTTAGTTTTATGTTATTACACATGTTCACGTTGATTTAGTAGTCAATGGACCAAATCAACGGATGAAAGTTAAAATGAAAATGTGTTTCGAGCGATCGAATTCGACCTAAAATGAGTTTTTACTAACAATTACCGCTGTGTGCAAAGTTAAGTTTTTTGAAAGGTCTAGACAATTTTTATATGATGTATGTAAGCTAAATCAATTATTGGAAAGAACGTTAGAAGTGAATGGCCAAAAATCACTAGTTGACGAAAAATGTCAAAAATGAGTTGAAGTGTAAAAATGTGTTTAAACGCCCTTTTACGGGTTATTGTTCCAATAATTTTAAGATGCTAAATGAGTCAAGTTGTATTTTTATAAAATACTATGTAATAAGGTCTAGCTATGGTTTAAATTTGAGCTTAATTGGATGTAAAATGAAGGTGTTAAAAATCAACAAAATGGGTGCAAAAATCAAATTTCAGGATTCTGTAAACTATGCCTAGGCGCAGTGTTTTGCACTAAACACTGTGTCGGGGTTATGATTTATGTATGTATGACTTGAGTTCTAATGTATCAAATGTGAAGGTTATGATCTTAAGACACGTTATGAATGTAAGTTAAATAAATAGGTTTATAGACTGTATTATGATGATAAAGGTTATGTTTTAACACACGATATCGCCATTAGAAAATAATGGAGTTTTGGGATCGCTACAAAAAATTTGTATGAAATGAATGTCCAAATGATCTATGGAAATATACTTACATATGTGCTAGAGTTACATCAAAGAGCAGAAATAATCTCTGATGGAAAGAAGAAAGATAGATGTGAAGCTCTTAAGGTTACTAAAGCTTTATCCAAATCCATGGCTGAAGAAGAATTTGATAAGGAAAATGAAGATAGTGACGATGAGGATGGGACTCTCATAGCAAAAGGCTAAGAATGTTCATGAAAAAGAATTACAACAGAAGGCCTAGGTGGAGTCACATCATTAAAGGAAGAAACAACAGAGATCAAGAAAAAGATCTCTGTTACAACTGCAAGAAACTAGGTCATTTTATTGCTGAATATAACAAGCCTCTAAGAGAAGAGTTGAAGAGAGATAAGAAGAAGTCTCACTCAAAGAAAGAATTCAAGAGCTACAAGAAACAACATTAAAAAGGTAAAGGATTCGTTGTAGAAGGCTCATGGAGTGATTCTGAAAAAGTCACTAGTGGAGAATCAAACGATGATGAGGAATCTTAATTAGCAAATCTATGTTTGATGGCTATAGATGGAAATTCCAGCATACCTGCCGATCATAGAACGATAGACATAAATGAGGTATTTGAATTTAACACTCTTAATGTTGATATTAATGATTTGAGAACTGCATTGCATGATATAACCTTTGACTTGCATCAATACATAAAGATGTTCAGGGTTCTATCAAAGGATTATTCTCTTCTTCAAGAGGAGAAAAAGAGAATGCAATTAGAGCTGGAGGTAGCGCTACGAAACACTGCCTCTCTATCTAAACTTAAAGTTGAGAATAATAAATTGAGATAGATAACTGACAACAATGCTCAAAGAGAGTCTACTTTAGTCTCTAAAATACAAGAACTGGAAAGAACAATCTCTATATGGAACCGATCTACCTCATCTATGGAAAGTTTGATCACAAGTCAAAAGGTGGCCTATGATAGATCTGGATTGGGGTTTGAAGTCTCGAACTCACCCCTGAATGTGGAAAATTGCTTGGAGACTAACAAAGTTTTTTCTTTTAATAAGAAAATCATTTTTGTAAAATCCACAAGAAAAGCTGAATCCACCAATATCAGTTATTTACTCTCTGCAAATCAGATTGTTGTTCAGAAGAATAACAGATCGCATACCGGTCTAGGATTTATAAAACTGCATAGTAGAACAAAGTCTACGTTCGTACCACAAATGATTGTAAGGTTAGGTAAGATTAACTATTCGAACCAACTAGGTGCAAATCGTAGAATAGATTCTTACTCTACGAAAATCAAAATCGTAGAGCAGTATGGAAACAAAGTAAGGATCAACCAAGGAAAGTGTATAACCCTCATGTGTTTCAAGTAAAAAGACATCCACATCCACACACACACTTACACGCAACGTCTTAAATGCTTTAATTGTCATAAAATTAGTTATATAACAGCTTTTTGTTCTGAACATCATCTACCCAAAGTTAAGAAGATATGGGTTCCAAGGAAACTAATAAACATGGACCCAAACTAGTGTGGGTACCAAAATAAATGATAATTATTCTTGTAGGAATCGAGGTCCACTGAATCCACATGGTATCTGGACAGTGGATGCTTAAGGCACATGACTGAAAATAAAGCGTTACTATTTGATTTCAAATTTAAAGATGGACTAGTAGTAATATTTAGAGATAATAATTCTGGACAGACCAATGGTATGGATCAGTTGGAAATGGTGTCGTGTCTTTCAGTAAAGTGGCATATGTTGAAGGACTGAAGTACAATCTACTAAGTATAAGTCAGCTCTGTGATAAGGGTCGCCAATTCCTATTTCTCAACAATAAATTTCAAGTTCGAGACTTGAAAATAAACTCTCTGAAGCTAATTGGATCAAGAGAAGGAAATGTCTATGTAATCAATCTTTTGAAGCCCAACTCTTCAGCAGCAACCTATTTCTATGCTAAAGCTTTAAAAGATATCATCTGGCTATGGCATAAGAGGCTATCTCATTTAAACTTTAAGAATATATCAAAATTAGTTTCCAAAGATCTGGTGAACGGATTGCCTAAACTAGAATTTTTCAAAGAAAGGCCATGCAAGGCTTGTCATCTTGGAAAACAAATCAGAAGTTCATTCAAAAGCAAATAGGCAAACTCTAATGAAAAGCCTTTACAGTTGTTACACATGGATTTATTTGGACTGGTGCTATCAACAAGCCTTGGAGGAAAGAAGTATGCACTAGTGGTAGTAGATGATTACACCAGATTTACTTAGATTTTCTTTTTGAGTTCAAAAGATGAAACTAGTTCACAACTTATCAGTTTTTTCAAGCAAATCCTGAATGAAAATGAAGAGAAGATCAACTCAATAAGAAGTGATCATGGTCGAGAATTTGATTATTCTGAGATGAACGAGTTATGTGAAGAAAATGGAATCAAATATAACTTTTAAGCCCCAAGAACTCCACATTAGAATGGAGTACTAGAAAGAAGAAACATAATGTTAATTGAAGTAGGGAGAACTCTTCTTGCAGCAGCACATCTTCCTAAATACTTCTGGGATGAAGCAATCAACACTACCTGCGATACACAAAATAGATCCTTAATCTATCTTTTATACAAAAAAAATCCTATGAGCTATGAAAAAGAAGAAAGCCAAACATCAGTTACTTTCATACATTATGTTACACGTGCTACATTCTACAAAATGGCAAGAAGTACCTGGCTAAGTTTCAACCTAAAGCAGATGAAGGAATCTTCCTTGGATATTCTTTAGAAAGCTAGGCTTACAGTATTCAACAAGAATTCATTGACTGTTGAAGTCTCTATTCATGTTACATTTGATGAAAGTAATCAAAATGAATCAAGTGAAGTTATTCAACTTGATAATATCGTAGAAAGTAATCCTCCAAATGTATAGCTGAAACGTCACACGACCGCAGATGATGAGCCCGTACGACCAGATCATTCGATCGTGGTGCCAGACATGGAGATTGTCGTTTGCCGGCCGTTTTCCGATCCCCGCGCAATGCGCGGACCCTTCTACCGCGTGGCCGAAACGCCGTCGTTTCGGCACGCGTTTATGAAAAAACAGCTACCGCGCATAGCGCGGGCAGCCTTATATATATATATTTTTTTCTTTCCGCCGTGCATAGGAAGCCAACTTTGCTAAAATTTATCCAATTTTTCTCAAAATTTCACAACAAAAACCATTCCAAAACTCATATAATTCATAGATATACCTTCAAAAATTATTTAGAATAATTTTCTTAATTAATTACTAATTTTTCAACAAATTATTTTAACACTAAATTATTGAAATATAACTCAAAATAAATAGTTTTTATACCTTCCATAACTTGAAATTCCATATTTGAAGCTTATCAACCTTCCTTGATGGCACAAATATTTTCATTCTTGATGTTTTCCGGTGGTAGCTTAGTGGTGGTGCTCGGATGGTACAACAATGGAGAGAGAGAGTTTTGTTTTATTTTTCTTTTCTTTTCTTTTTGTATTTTCCTCTTTCCCTTTTAATTCTATTTCTTTTATAGCCAAATCACTTAACCAATTTGAAAGCTCATAATAATTCCACCGCCTTTTATCCATGCAACCGACTTTGTCAAATTCGGATAGCCACAAAATTTCATGCTTCATTAATAATTTTAATACATTACACATTTATTTCGTGTAATAAATATTTTATATAATGTATATAAAATATTTATTTTAATTCACTAAAAATCATAAATTGATTTATAAATAATATTAATACCTCTTTTGGGTATTTTACTTGACAAATTTTGTACACGCATAACGTCATGCATGTAATTATGTGAGGTAATTTATATCTCCAAAAATCATAAAATAATTCATATAATATATAAAAATTATTTTTCGTAATTTTTTACTTCGTTACTTGGACAACATGTTACATTAACATGTTTACGTTTCCGAAATATTATCTTTCATAAAAGTCATAATAATTCCATTATACATAAATATAATTTTTAATAACTTAAAACATTCCTTTTTCTCATTTATTATTCAATTTCTTTAATATTCACATTAACTTTCCTTATATAAATTATATAATTTAATATTATATAATTTATATAATTACATTATTCCTTTTTAAATAATTTCCATTTTACACGAAATACAACTTATAAAATTTTCTTCCATCCTTAATTATTTTAATTCTCTTATATAAATTATATAATTTATATAATTTTCTTTATACATCACATTAATTTTCTTATATAAATTATATAATTTATTATTATATAATTTATATAATTACATTTATTCTTAATCAAATTCTAAATTTCCACCATAATTCTTAATTAAATCTAAAAATCAATAATTACAATTTTATTAACTTCCTCATTCGTTTTTCATTTAAAATTGGATTAATTTAATTATTAATCCCTTAATTTCCATAATTAATAACCTTTATAATTATCACTTAAACATATACATTTATATATATATATATATATATATATACACATTTCCATATATTTCACATTACCACATAACCTCAATCAAATCATAACTTCTACATTTTCATAACAATTTAATTGTACAATTTATTGTACCTTTACCTGAAATTCTTTTATTCCTCATAAATTGTTTTCAAACAATTTATTTACTTTTCAGTTATTTTAATTCAACATATTTTATCATGATCTCTGTACAGATTTAATTTACTAATTACATCTCATCACATACCTTAATTCACATAAAATAATAATTTATTTAAACAATCTTGATAATTTTATTGATTAAATTCTTATTTAATTTTATAAATAATTCCGAAAATTCGGATCCTCACAGCTATATTTTCCTACAAAAATAAAATTAGAATAAATAAAATATATATAAATAATATAAATTACGTAAAATATAAATAACACACATAAAATTAATATTACATCATATTTTACAATAATAACAGAAAAACATATTAAACTAACTAAAATGCTAAAGAATTCATAATATAATAAAGTTCAAAGGTATTAAATAAATAGGTATAAAAATCAATCATCAAATACCCAAAACTTAAATATTTGTTTGTCCTCAAGCAAAACAAAGATAAATTATACAAACAAAAAATAAATAACACGAACTTGAGCAATGAATCAATATGGAATATAAAAGGGGCACAAAAATTTACTTCAAATGATAATTATAAGAAAATTTTAAAACATCGCAAATTCTAGAATTTCAACCTATATGTTAATCATATCTTACTCATGACCCACAAGTCTGTGTGTGCACCATTTGTAACAAACTAATTATAGCTTGATTGAGCTTAGGCGACCAAATTATCTTGTTGAAAGAAAACAATAACTCCTGAACTTGTTTTCACATCACTCGTCCAAAAATTATAGGTGAATTCATTTTATGCTCATTCTCACCTAATCACACGTTTATGGATGAGTGTGTTTGACGCTCCCTCACAATCCACCACATGATTACTATTTGAATTATATTATTTTTCCTATTTTATTTTTATTTCAGAGGTGACTGCATTTTACGCTCCATCTCACCTAAGCATGTGTTTATGAGTGAGTGCGTTTTACGCTCAATCTCACTCAGCACATGATTTTCTATTCAAACAAGGGTGTTTCGCTCCAAGTGATGTTTAACGTGTTTTAGAGTTTAATGATAACTTTCACAAACATTCGGTTATATAAATATTCTCTATGCATATAACTAGCTTATTACAAATGGATATGTGCTCAAAGTGTAAGGGATCACAAGCAATGTAAAAACCAACAAGTCAAGCACACATACTAAGCCATGTCAAGCCATTTTCTACGAGTTATCACAAGAACAATTAATAGTCCAATCCTCGATTAAAGTTCTAATCATATCAACAATGCTTAAGAATACAAACCTATACTACAATGACTCTAAAACAAAACACACGAAAAAAAACTATTAAAAAAACTATAACAACTCCATTTTCGTAGGAAACATAATTGCACTTAGCATGTGCAACAAGCCGTTAAACCCCAAGATTTCCCAAGAGGACGAGTTTTGTCTTGTGAGGGTTTGCAGAGAATATACCCACAAAATTCAAAACAAAATAAAACTAAACAAAATACTAAACATAACAAAACAAAGCGTTAACGACCCCCAAACTTGAAATTTACAGTATCCTCACTATAAGCAATGAAAGAATTAAAGCAAAGGACTTCCCTGAAACTTGGGTTAGTTGTCAACTTTCGCTCCTATAATTGTAACTGTCTCCCATCATTTGCTACGTTATAACTTGAACAATAAAAATAAAACTAAACGAAGCATTAGAGAAACTTGGGTTGCCTCCTAATTAGTGCTTTTTTATAGTCTTCAGCCTGACTTCATATTTCTTATTCTGAACCTTGAGAATGCTGGGAACACAATTAAGAATCCAAATGAAAGGTAAAAACAAAAAAGCAAGTTTAAACAAAGACCAACTTAAATGAAATCAATAGCGAAAAACATCAGAAATTAATTCCCCGACCCCAAAAACTTGTTGGTCGAAATTGAAACTATTTATTTAATAGTTAAATTCCGGTCTCGAATTTATTTGAATGAATAGCGTGCAAGCATACACGTTCAACAAGTAATAAAGTGAAAGTAAAAGTTAATCCCACGAGGAATTAGTTCTAACGAATTCCAAATATCGATTGCATCAAGTCGATCTTAATTCAAACAGTTGATTTAATGAAAGAAAGCAAAATGAAAATAATACAAATTAACATTTAAACTAGAAAGCAATTTAAGATAGGTGAATCTAAGAATGCAGTTTCCCCTAACATGCCATTTTTATCTCTTAACTTTCTCTCAATTATACGGTTACGACGAATTGTCAACCGAGAATACAATAGTATGTATAGGCATATTTCGATAGCCAAATAAGCGTATCCCATCCAAACCTATCCCATTCGACATAATTCAGACAAGAACAACCCAAGCAAGATAGTTTACTATATTACTATGAGAACTAACACAAGCAGGGTTTCTAAGCACATATTCTCATATTGGCTACACGCGGCACATAGGTATATGTCTATCCTATAAGCAAATCATGCATATGCTCCTAAGAATAATTGCATAATATATGCTATCATATTTAAGTACAAACCTATAATCCATCTTCCAATTTCATAAAGGTTTTCCCAAATCAATCACTTGCAATTAATGACAAACCAATCCATATGGTGCCAATCAAGAGAGAGAAAATCAATTTCAACAACAAATTGTATTCAAAAGCATACTTAGATTCCAATATAAGAAGAATAGCCAATATTCATTACATAATCCATAAGAATCACCATACAACAAAATACAAAGACAAATAAAGAGTTTGATAATATACTTGTTGTCATCCAAGCTCAACCTCCAAGCTCTATCCATCAATGGCTTCATCAAAGGATATCTTGGTTGCGCTTCATCTTCTTCATCCATTTATTCCAAAAATGGAGAGATTTGGATCAAGAATTAAAGGTATGGTGGTTTCCCATGGTGGAAAATCACCTTCCTTCATCTTCTCCAAGCCCTAGTCTCTCTCTCTCTTTTCCAAAATGAAAAAGGAACGAAAGATATATTAATTAGGGCTGAAAACTGGACTTAAAAGCTGAATCTACCGACCATGAATAGTACCACTGCCGCAACGGTAGCAGAGGAGCGCCGTGGTGGTCCTATATAATTTTTTGGGCAGAAGCTTTGGGCGCCTTAGCTGTGGAATAGAGCGCCACAGCGGTGAAACCTGCTGTTGGATTCTGCATTGCACTATCGTTGTGGCGGTAGCAGGGCACCGCTGCGGCGATGGCCTTTGTGCAGATTTTACCAAAATGCCCCTCCAGCTATATTTTCCTACAAAAATCAAATTATAATAAATAAAATATAGAGAAATAATATAAATTACCTAAAATATAAATAACACACATAAAACTAATATTACATCATATTTTATAATAATAGCAGAAAAACATATAAAACTAACTAAAATGCTAAAGAATTCACAATATAATCAAGTTCAAATGTATTAAATAAATAGGTATAAAAACCAGTCATCAAATACTCCCAAACTTGAATATTTGCTTGTCCTCAAGTAAAACAAAGACAAACTATACAAACACAAATAAATAACACGAACTTGAGCAATGAATCAATATGGAATACAAAAATGGGCACAAACATTTTGTTCAAATGATAATTACAAGAAAATTTCAAAACATCGCAAAGTCTAGAATTTCAAAATGAATGCCTTTATCTCAACTTCCTATCTTAAGTGAAACTAAAAAAGATTGAAGAAGCACTTGAAGATTCAAGTTGGATTGGGGCCATGCTAGAGGAACTGAATCAGTTTGAAAGAAACAAAGTATAAAGATTAGTTCCAAGGCTAAATCATCATCTACTCATTGGCACTAAATGGGTATTCAGAAACAAAATGGACGAGGCTAGAATAATAATAAGAAACAAGGCTAGGTTGGTTGTAAAAGGATATTCTCAAGAAGAAGGAATCGATTATAATGAAATATATGCACTAGTAGCCAGATCGGAGGAAATCAAAATGTTTCTAGCCTATGCAACGTACATGAACTTCAAAGTCTTTTAAATAGATGTGAAAAGTGCATTCCTAACTGGAGAATTATAAGAAAAAGTCTTTGTTGAACAACCCCCATATTTTGTCATTCCAACTCTATTAAATCATGTGTATAAATTAGATAAAGCATTGTATAGATTAAAACAAGCACGTAGAGCATGGTATGAGACACTCACTATTTTTTTAATTAAAAATGGATTCACTAGTGGTAGGATTAACACAACTCTATTCCTTAAAAAATATAAAGATAAAACCTTATTAGTGCAAATTTATGTAGATGATATTATTTTTGGTTCTATTGATGAAAAATTGTGTGAGATATTTTGATGACTGATGATTTAGTGAATTCTTTAGCATTGTAGTTTGTTTTTTGTGTTTTTATGTTATTATTATAAATTATGGTTTAATATTAGTTTTATGTGTTTTATTTGTATTTTAGATAATTTATATTATTTCTATATATTTTATTTAGTTTAATTTTATGTTTGTAGAAAATTACTGCGGAATGGCATTTTGGTAATTCTACAAAAAGGCCACCGCCGCAGCGATGCCCTACCACTACCGCGACAGTCTAATGTTCCATTGCGGGATTTTTGCTCTTAAGTCCAATTTTTAGCCCTAATTTTCATTATTTTCATTTAGGGCTGAGAGAGAGAGAGGCTAGGGTTTGAGAGAAGAAGAGGGAAAGGGGTTTTCCACTATGGGAAACATCCTAACCTTGGATTCTTGATCCCTTAACTTCCAATGTTTGAAACTTAATCAATGAAGAAGATGAAGAGCAACCTAGAAGCCATGGATGAGGGAGCTTGGAGGTTGAGTTTGGATGACAACAAGTGTATCTTTTAAATCTTTAATTAGTCTTTATATTATGTTGTACAGTGATTCTTGGTGGATTTATAATGAATATTGGCTAAACTTTTACATTGAAATCTAATTATGCTTTTGAACCTAATTTGTTGTTTGAACTAAATTTCTCTCTTGATTGGCATGATGTGGATTGGATTTTCATAGTTAGTTCTTCATGTATTGATTATTTGGTTAAGAAATTATCTTGGTCGCTTATATGAAATAAACAAATGGATTGTAGTGTGTTGACCTAATGTGATAACCTGTGATCGTGCTTGTTCTACATTGGATTGAATAATTTGTGTATATGATAGGAATATACCTATATGCCATGAGTAACTAGTTAAGAATCTGAGCTTTAAATCATTTTCTAATGTTCATTCTCATAGAAATATAGTGGATTATTTAGACTTGGTTATGCTTGTATTGCTATCGACAGAGGCGTATAAGTACTGTAATGTTCTTGGTTGACCATTCATTAGTTAAGGCCATATGAGTGGGTTATCATGTTTTGTGCTGATTATTAATTGTTTAGATTTGTAACCACTTTAGTAACTTATATAAAATTGAAAGATGGATTATAAGTTTTGATCTGAATATGTTAACGCGTGTTATGCTATTTGGTCTTAGGATTGAATTCATAATTTTTGCGTAGGATAGACATATACCTATATGTCGCGTGTAGCCAATGTAAGAATTTGTGCTTAAAACCCTGTTTATGTTAGTTCTTATAGAAATATAGTGAATTTTCTTGCTTGGGCTATTTTTGTCTGAATTTTGTCGAATGGGATAAGTTTAGATGGGATATGCTTATTTGGCTATCGAAAGATGCTTATAAATATTGTCGTATTCTTGATTGACAATTCATCATGACCGTATAATTGGGAAGAGAGTTAGGAGATTTAATTAACGTGTTGGGAGAAATTGCATACTTAGCTTCACCTATCTTAAATTGCTTTCTAGTTTAAATGTTAATTTGCTTTATTTCAATTTCTCTTCTATTCAATCAATTGTTTAACTGAGATTGGCTTGTTTTGAGTTAGTATTTAATTCCTCATGGGATCGACTTTTACTTTCATTTTATTACTTGTTGACCGTGTATATTTGTACGCTATTCATTCAAACGAATTCAAGATTGGAATTTTACTAATAAATAAAATATAAAAAAAACAGTTCCGATTTCGACCAACAAGCTTTTGGTGCCGTTGCCGGGAAAATAGTTTGTAATTGTTTTTTAATATTAATTTTAATTGAGTTTTTATTTGTTTAAACTTAATTTTCTGCTTATACTTTTTGCTTGGGCTTTTGATTGTGTTCACGACATTTTTAAGGTTTGGAATAAAAAATAATGAAGTTAGGTTGTTGACTATAAAACAAGTACTAAGTGGGAGGCAACTCAGGTTTCTTTAATGATTCGTTTAGTTTTGTCTTTCTTGATCAGGTTATAATGTAGCAAATTATTGGAGTAGACGTTCATAATTAACCCAAGCTTCAGGGAAGTCCTTTGTTTTTAATTCTTTCATTGCTTAAAGTAAGGATAGTGTAAATTTCAAGTTTGGGGGTCGTCTACGCTTTTTTTGATATACTATGATTTATTTTGATGTGATTTTGTTAAGTTTTATTGTGCATTAGTTTTATTTTTCTTTTAGTTTTATTTTAAATTTTGTGGGTATATTCTCTATAAACCCTTACAAGACACAACTCGTCCTCTTGGGCAACCTTGGAATTTAAAGGCTTGTTGCCCAGGCTAAGTGCAATCGTGTTCCAACGAAAATGGAGGAGTTATGTTTGTTTTTATTTTGTTTTCGTGTGTTTTATTTTAGAGTTGTTGTAGTATAGGTTTATGTTCTTGAGCATTGTTGATGTGGTTAGAACTTTAATCGATGATCGGGCTATTGGTTGTTTTTATTATAATTCGTAGAAAATGGATTAATGCTGCATAGTCTGTGTGCTTGATTTATTGTTGGTTTTTACATTTCTTGTGATCCCTTTCGCTTTTGAGCACGTATATGTTGGTAACGAGCTAGTTATGTGTTTAGTTATGGTTTATATGACTATATGCTTATGGAGGCGAGCTTTTACTTTAGGAACTTGTTTATGCATCATTCGAAGCGATTCCCCATGTTTAGATGTTTATTTTGTGCTAGCGTGATATAGAGTGTAAGACGCACTCACTCTGACACACATACACACACACACACACACACAAAAATATATATATATATATATATATATATATATATATATATATATATATATATATATAATTATTTGACTAGTGAATTGCGATCTTTGTTACTCGAGTTAGTAAGCTCTTAGGGGTGTCTTTACACCTAGTGCCCTAAAACCAATTGGTTTAGGAGTCTTTAGTCAAACACTCGTTACATGGCTAACTTTGAAGAGCCTAATAGAATGAGACATTGTACAAGTCAAGAATAAAATTTGATTTTTCTGCTGGGACTAGCATATAGTGATGTGTTATGCATGCTTTTGAATTTCTGAATTTCTTTAATAAGGTAATTTGTTTACATAGGCTAATCTGAGCTATAATTAGTTTGTTGCAAATGGTGCACACACACACACATGTGGATCATGAGTAATGCATGACTAACAAATAGGTTGAAATTTTAGACTTTGCGATATTTTGAAATTTTCTTGTTGTTATCGTTTGAAATAATCTTTGGGGTTATTTTATTTTTCATATTGATTTATTGCTCGAGTAGATGTTAATTGTTTTTGTTTATATAGTTTGTCTTTGTGTTGCTTAAGGACAAGTAAAGATTTAAGTTTGGGGTTATTTAATGACTGGTTTTTATACTTAGTTATTTAATACCTTTGAACGCGATGATTTTGTGAGTTTTTTTAGCATTTTAGTTTATTTTTTGTGTTTTTATGTTATTATTGTAAATTATGGTTTAATATTAGTTTTATGTGTTTTATTTGTATTTTAGGTAATTTATATTATTTCTATATATTTTATTTAGTGTAATTTTATTTTTGTAGGAAATTACTGCTGGAGTGCCATTTTGGTAATTCTGTAAAAGGCCACTGCCGTAACGATGCCCTACTACCGCCGCAACGGTATTACAAAACTCAGAAGCAGTAGGGTTTAGCCGCCACAACGCTCAAAAGCACCGTTGCGACGCTCGAAGGAACTACCAGAAAATATAAAGGAGCGCTGCAGCGGCGATTTACTTTTCCATTGCGGGATTTTTTCTTTTAAGTCCAGTTTTCAGCCCTAATTTTCATTATTCTCATTTGCTTATCTCATTTGGGGCAGAGAGAGAGAGAGATAGAGAGAGAGAGTTTAGGGTTTGTGAGAAGAAGAGGAAAAAGGGTTTTCCACTATGGGAAACATCTTAACTTTGGATTCTTGATCTCTTAACTTCCAATTTTTAGAACTTAATCAGCGAAAAAGATGAAGAGCAACCTAAAAGCCATAGATGGAAGCTATTGATGGGGGAGCTTGGAGGTTGGGCTTGGATAACAACAAGTGTATCTTCTAACTCTTTAATTTATCTTTGTATTATGTTGTATGATGATTCTTGGTGGATTTGTATTGAATATTGGCTAAAATTCTACATTGAAATCTAATTATGCTTTTAAACCTAATTTGTTATTTGAATTGAATTTCTCTATCTTGATTGGCACCATATGGATTGGATTTTCATAGTTAGTTCTTCATATATTGATTACTTAGTTAAGCAATTATCTTGGTCGCCTATTTGAAATTGACAAATAGATTGTAGTGTGTTGACCTTAATGTGATATCATGTTATTGTGCTTGTTTTACATTGGACTGCATAATTTATGTATGGGATATGAATATACCTATATGCTATATATAACCAGTTAAGAATCTGAGCTTGAAATCCTTGTCTAATGTTAATTCTCAAAGAAATATAGTGGATTATTTAGACTTGGTTATGCTTGTATTGGTATCAATAGAAGCGTATAAGTACTGTAGTGTTGTTGGTTGACCATTTGTTGGTTAAGGCCATAGGAGTGGGTTATCATGTTTTGTGCTAATTGTTAATTGTTTGGCTTTGTAACCATTTAGGTAACTTGTATGAAATCGGAAGATGGATTATAAGTTTTGACTTGAATTTGTTAACACGTGTTATGTTATTTGGTCTTAGGATTGAATTCATAATTTGTGCGTAGGATAGACATATACCTGCATACCGCATGTAGCCAATGTGAGAATCTGTGCTTAAAAACCCTGCTTGTGTTAGTTCTCATATAAATATAGTGAATTATCTTGCTTGGATTGTTATTGTCTGAATTATGTCGAATGTGATAGGTTTAGATGGGATATGCTTATTTCGCTATCAAAAGATGCCTATAATTACTATCGTATTCTCGGTTGACAATTTGTCGTGACCATATAATTAAGAAGAGAGTTCGGAGATTTAATTAATGTGTTGGGAGAAATTGCATACTTAGGTTCACCTATCTTAAACTGCTTTCTAGTTTAAATGTTAATTTTCTTTATATCAATTTCTCTTCCATTCAATCAATCGTTTAACTGAGATTGGCTTGTTTTGAGTTAGTATTTGTAAAACTGTTAGAACTAATTCATGTGGGATCGACCTTTACTTTCACTTTATTACTTGTTGACCGTGTATGCTTACATGTTATTCATTTAAATGAATTCAAGATCGAAATATAACTAGTAAATGAAATATAAATAAACAATTCCGATTTTGAACAACAAGTTTGCCAAGTTAATACAGAGTAAATTTGAGATAAGTATGATGGGAGAATTAACATTCTTTCTTGGACTTCAAGTCAAACAAACTCAAGAAGGAATCTTCATAAGTCAAGCCAAGTACATCAAAGATTTGCTTAAGAAGTATGGCTTAGAATCATCTACTCTTATGAAACCTCTTATGGCTTCTGCAACCAAACTTGATAAGGATGAAGAAGGTAAAAGCATTGATGCTACTCAATACAGAGGTATGATTGGATCTCTCATACACTTAACTGCTAGTAGGCCAGATATATTATTCTCTACTAGAATTTGTGCTAGGTTTCAATCTAATACTAAGGAATCTCACTTAACTGCTATAAAAAGGATTTTCAGATATCTCAAGGGTACTCCTTATTTAGGGTTATGGTATCCCAAAGAGTTTCCGTTTAATCTAATTGGTTATTTAGATGTTGATTTTGCAGGATGTAAGATTGACAGGAAAAGTGCAAGTGGTATATGTCAAATGATTGGAAACAAACTTTTTTCATGTTTCAGCAAAAAGAAAAACTCTGTGTCCACTTCAACTGTAAAAGCTGAGTACATTGCTACTGGCATCTACTGTGCTCAGATATTTTATGGATGAGAATCAATTAGATGACTATATGTTTTAATTTAAATTTGTCCCAATATTCTGTGATAATACTAGTGCTATATCACTTACTTATAATCCTATCATGCATTCTAAAACAAAGCACATAGACATCAGATATCATTTCATAAGAGATTATGTGTAGAATGGGAACATATCTCTACATTTTATATCTACTAAAAATTAACTTGTAGATGTGTTCACAAAACCCTTAGATGAATCTAGATTCAATAAATTAATTAGTGAGTTAGGCATGCTAAACTTACAATCCTAGATTTTATGCTCTAAATACTACTAACAGTGTATGAAACTCTCGATCATATAAACTATATAATTGATCGTATGGTGAACCTTGAATTATTGACAACTTAAACGATCGTAAAGCTCACTCACTTCGTAAAGCAATCTGTAGAACTTTAAAATCGAATAGTAACCTGTGTAGAGTTATTATACGGCTATGAAAAGGTGAAAATACATTTGTTAGGCGTGTGAAAAGTTACATCAAAGTTACTGCGTTACAACTGTACTTAAGACCAATTAACTCTTGACACATGCCCCACCTCAGCAAAACAGAGGGAAGTCTCTTAAATGATCTTTTGAAATTCCATTTTGAACTTTACTTTTCAAAAACTTACGTCCAAACCCTGGAATTTGTATTCTTTCTCAATCTAGAAAAATCTAAGTACCTTGTTGTCCATTTCAGTTTGATTTCAAGATACAGTGGTAGGATATCAAGTCATTACTAGAAGTTAGCTATGTTTTGAGAAGTTTGGGTCATTAGAGAAGAAGTTTAGAGATATACTTACTCTCATCTAGAAAGTGGGATTCCAAGAGTTTTTGGAGGCAAAAACCAAAATCTACACCAAGTATGTTGAAGAGCTCTATGTAAATGCTGTTATTAAAGACCGTGCTTTTATAACAAATTTGAAAGGACATGACCTAAAGATCACTGTGGAAGAACTGAACAATCATATGGGGTTTATAAGTAAAGGCATTACATCATTTGAAGATATTGATGGTGAAGAAGGAATGTAGTTGATGAACTACCAGAAAATCCTCAATCAAAGGGGATGAAAAAGGAGTTTCTCGTTGAATATGAATTTTTGGCTGATATAGTTGGAAAATGTATTTTGTGCAAAAGATTCGGCACATAATTATGTCAGTGAACTACAACTGAAGATCATGATTGCTATAGTCAATAAAGTTGAAATTAACTTTGGCTCTATTATGATGGAATGGATAGCTAAATGGGTGAAAGACAACACCAAAAGAAAAGCCATCATACTTGCCCCTAAAATGTACTATGGAAGGATACTGAGTCAAGTTCTGAAGAAGAGGATGAAGAAACTCATCACATATGATGAAGGAGAAAACTTAAATGTCAACAAGAATGTTACCCCAAAGCTGTTTGAGAATTAGAAGAAGAACCCAATTGAAATCCATCGGTCCAGAATGTCTCGTAGCTGCGAGCACACTGTCAGTGAGGTCAAAAAGCTCTCTAAAGCTCAAAACAAGAAAAATGCATATAAGAAAATGACTATCAAGGATCTACCACATCATAAACCTTTGAGCACGAACCCTTGAAGAGGAATAGAAGACTAGAGGAAAAGACAAAAGAAATGTAAAGAAATATTCCATCAGATTTTGAGAAAATTTGTGATGGATTTGCTCCAATATCTTAGATTTTGAAGAAAAAGAAAGGATTAAGAACCAAGAGACAAATAAGAAGTTCTAATAAATAATGTGGAGAATCCGTTTTAGAAAAGCCTCTACCTGCAGAATAGGTATCGATCGTAGAGGACACTCAAGTCGTAGAAGAGCATCAGGTTGTTCAAGAAGAAATGACTATGAATGATATAGCTCTTAAGCTAAAGAATCTAAAAAGGAAGTTAAAAAAGATGGTGGAGAAGAGGAAGAAGAAGAAGAAGAAAAAGACAAAGATCAGAAGCAAAATAAGAGAAGATCTTGTAATTATGTTTGATGATTCACTAAAAGTCACCAAGGTCATCACATAAAGCATCAACATAAATGCTGAGGGGGAGAAGACGCTTACTGATCAGGAACCTTCTTAGGTTATAGTCAAGCCAGGAGATCCAAAATCTGAGGAGCCTATGTCTACTCCTCAAGAACTTCCTCAAGCAACACCAGCATCAACAGGGCTGATAATCAGAATTGTGCTTGAAGGGATAAAAGATCTAAATGCTCGATTTTCTAATAAATTCATTGGATCTGGAGCTGAATGAAGATGAGCTGCTAGACAGTTTCATTAACTTAACTCTGAATAGGACAACTACTCTGTTTGATCCATCAAGTGAACACCTATTTTACTTTATGCCTTTTATGCCTCTGTTGAAAGCACTAAACCTAGGCGATCATAGTTTTGTGAGATGGAGTTACTCAACATTTCCAAATATGAAATTAGTATCTCAAAACTTCCGACGAGTACTTCCTTATGCTACTAAACTATTGTACAATGAATCCTTTCAAGCTTTTGGTCAATTCTATGATAAAGTAAATGTTATTCCCCAGTTATTCTTTTGCGTTGTGTTTACCTATCTATCTTGTCATGATGAGATTGTAGAAATTGTTGGGTATTTTCTATATGAATATATGCGTGCAAGTATACACGGTCAACAAGTAATAAAGTGATAAAGTAGAGAGTCGAACCCATAGGGAATTAAATAATAATAATTACCAAACACTTATTTAATATCAAATTAATTCTATTTAAACAATCTCAATTTAATTATAAAATTAACTAATCAAAATTACTAACTAAATTAAACTACCAAAAATGATTAAATCAAATTAAAATAGTTAAGATCACAATTTCCCCTAACGCTTCATTTAAATCTCTTTGTTCTCTTTTTAATTAATTAACTATATAGAATTGTTAACTAAAATTTCTCAACTATTTACTAACCTTTTTCAAGAATTAATAAAAAGATTTATTCCAATTAAATTACTATATTGCTATGCAAAATAATTTGAAATAAACTCATTAAGATCCAACTCTCAATAAACTTACATGTGGCATATAGGTATCTTCATCCTACACACTATTATGCTACTCTTCCTAGAAAGAATCAACAAATTCACATGTTATCATATCCGGATCTAATCCTAGAATTCCTTTTACAATTCATCCTAAGATATCACAATTAATTATTGCGCAAATAATTATACATGAACGCACTAAATATGATAAACAACTCATATATAATCATTAATAATTTAAAATAAAAAAAATTAAATTAAACTATACATTGGGTTCAATTGCAATCTCAAATAAAAATTAACTCATAATTAAATAATAAACTAACCACAAATAATTTAACATCTCAAAATTACAAAAATAAAAGATAAAGAAAAGAAATTAAATCTGTGTTGATACCCGTCTGTCACTCGGATCACAGTTTTCAATTCCCAAGCTCTGGCTTCAATTCTTGAATCCTTCGCGTTAAATATTTGCTCCTAAAACTACTCCTAAATTACTCTAATATAATATATTATGTCATAATCTTTTCTAATATGCTGAAAATAAAAGTTACATAGTCTATTTATAGGAGTACAATAATAATCCTAAGTTAATGTGGAAAAGAAATCCAATTTGGAATAAAAAAGTATCAAAATCCCGAAAATCTGCCATTCCAGCAATAAACTGCGCGGCAAACACGACGTTAACCGAAGTCAACGCGCTAAAGTGACACAGTAACGTGCTCATTGTGCGAAATCTGTCCCAGCACCGCCTTGTGAAACGGCGTCGTGTCTGCTTAATTCTTCATGCACCGCGCATTGCGTGAATGTAATTCCTGACGCATGCCCGGACGCGCCAAACGGCGTCATTTTTGTTGCTGATTGTTTGGCAATATCCGACTTTACTAAAATTACGAATATGCTACTCCCTTTGCTGAATTTACAAAATTGCCACCAAGGATTATTTTTCCTATAAAATTAAATAAAAATAATATAAAAATACTAAAAATTATAATAATGCATAAAATTACATAAATTACCTAAAATCAATTAAAATGCTTAAAACTCAAAATTAATTAAGCCTAAAAATATATAATAAATAGGTATAAAAACCTATTATCAGAAATATCTTTTACATTCTCAGAATAATCCTCAGTTGATTCTTATCTTTTTGTTGAATCCCCGATCGTACATACTCAAGATGCGATTAAGATAATCAATGTTGATATTCATATTACTCCAATCGTATTAAGTCAAGACCATACGATCGATATCTCAACTCCTATTCCTGAAATTCCAAGTGATGTCTCTCAGGACGTTCCGATCAATGATCCATCTTCACTCTCTCAAATTGAGGAGTCTTGTTCCCACTCAATAATTCAAGTCACTCCATCAACTTCACTTGCTCAAGAGGTTAAAAATTCTCCATCTCCTATAAAGGTGTTCAATTTAATAACAACTCCTGAAAATTCTCCACTCTCTTCTCGAGAAGATGACCAACCAATAACCTCATATGTACCCCCATCTGACATAGCCTCATCATCAAACAATGACTACTTTGATGTCTCTCGTGCATTGGTTGCTATAACTCAACCTCCCTCTCCAAGTCAAGCCTCTCTTCTAAATTAAATCCTCAATCAAGTCTCAGTAATCCCATCCAAAATCCAGATTGCAGATATTATGGCACTTGTCTCTGCGAACCTTGCTGAAGATCTTGAGGATAACACCAAGGAACTCAAATCATGTCTAAACAAGATTACTACTACTGTAGAAAGAGTTCTAGAAGATATGCGTAGAGTATTTGCAAAATAGATGCAAAATGTTTCAAGATATGAGGGAAGGGCTCAACAATCGAGATATAATTTTCTTGAACAAATTGTTCGAACAAAAACAAGCAGTCCCAGAGTACCAAAAATCTAATGACAGTTCTATCAAATTTCTCCATGATAAAATCCTTTAGTTCCACTCTAAATTAGACTTCAAACTAGCAATCGAAACGCAAATGGATAAAATTATTTGCACTACTCATGATGCAATGACATTAGTTCACTAACAAAATGAAGGAGCAGACAAACGATGGTAACACATTAGAACTGATATTGACTCTTCTTGTCAACAATTGTAAGAACTTTTTACTGGTGTCTCTCTTGACTGATGTCAAAAAAGGGGATAAAATAGGAAGATGAGGAAATAGTGGTGGTGCTCAACAGTAATGGAAATCATCAATTCAGGGGGAGCACAAAGGAACTAGGCATTCATCTCCTCTAACTGCTTATGCTCTATCAATAGAATCCTCAAGAGGATAATCTTCTACTCAAAAAGAATTATGGAAAAATGTGACCTTATCCGGTATGAGACCTCCAAATGATGATCAAATGCTTGTTAACATAATGTCTCAAAGTGTTTACATACCAGGAGGACAACAATTCAATATGACTGATCTTGGTCCAAAGGATACCATTGACGAAATTATTAAGTTAAGAATAAGGGATGTTGAAGGCAGATAAATTTACAATGGCAGAGTAGAGGAAGAGAGAAGAAATCCTCCTAGCAAGAAAATAAGCAGTAGGAGATAAGTTTTCATGAAAATTTTAAGATCTTAAGCTTGTATTGACTTTTTAATATAAATGAATTCATGATTTTGATCTACCAATATAGTCTCTCACTATATTCTAAGTCATGTTTAAATTTCTATGCTGCATTAGCAAATTGATGATTTGATCTGAAATTATGGGTTTTGTCATCATCAAATAGAGGGAGATTGTTATTGTTTGCATGATTAAATTTGATGATAACATAATGATAGAATGAGAAGATCAATGCTTAATGTATATTTATAAAGATAGCTTTTGTAAAGTCCTTACTGAATTTATATGTACAAGGATTTAATTTAGAAAAGATCAAATTTGTTAGGTTAATCTTCTAAAAAAAAGTGTTGTGTAGAAATTTAAGACTTGAAGATTGAGAGAATATAAGATGAAGGAATCACATTGTAAATATCATAATCGTGTTGCTACATCATAATCTTATTGCCAAGTCAAGATCATATAATAGAAACTAGTTCATATGGAAGATAAGACTGCACTTCAAAATCTATACGATCTGTTCAGTTCGTAGAGTAAAAGCTGTCAGAGTACTGACAAAGAAAACATCATGATTGAATGGCTCGATGCAAATCTTTCAAAGTTAGGCATAATACCTAAAGCTCAGAAAAGCCTATGCCTACCCACTAGTTAACGCAGAATAGGTAGTACCATATTTGAAAATCTGATAAGCTGACAGGAGTAAAAGACATTATGCCTATCATCAAAATACTTATAATAGAGATATCTGGAATCGAGACAATAAATGAGCAACGACTATTTTTCCACGAAAAGATTTTAAGATGTCTATAAAAAGAAGAACATAATCCAAAAAAGAGCTAGAGATGATATATTGATCAAAAATTAAAAATTTGCAATATTCAAAACTTACTTTACAAAAAAGCTGAACATCTCATTCAAGCTGCTAAGTACTTGAGGAGAGAATCGTATTGCCAACTTAGCAATAACTCACAACTTCATCATCAACAACAGAAGTAGAAAGATGAGACTTAGTGATTCCAAGCATGGTAGTTCTTAGTGAACCAGGTCTTAGTGACCAAAGTACCGAAACTAAGTGACTCGAAGGGATTTAATATCCAAGTGTGCCAAGACTGAATGACTTAAAGGAACCTAAGTGGTTCAGTTGTAGTTGATCATAGTAATCAATATCCTTAGTGGATTTCCTACTCGTGGAGTAGAAAAGTGGAGTATGAGTTATTACATCTCTGAACCACTTCAAACTTGTTGTCTCTTATTTACATTATGTCATTTACTTTCTACTTTATAATTACTTGTGAATGTGATTGTTCATAAGTATTACCTTCAAGCTCCAAACATCAGAACTTCTCACTAAAGTTTCACATCAAAAAGGGGATTTTGAAATACATTCTGTTGTGCTTAATTTACCTTGATTTATAAATCGACAATTAACTTTTTACTTAAACAAATCAAAGAAAATTTTGAAAGACCTATGCAACCCCTCCTTCTAGATCTTTTTCGTGCCTCTGGGATATAACATATTGTTTGTTAAAAATCCTAAAAGAAACTATTTTGTAACTTTGTTTAACTAAAGTGTGTAACTGGTGGAGGATCTAATCATGGATAGTCTTAGGATGATATATGAGTTTTGTTCATGAAAACTTAAGAAGAACATAAATTGGATGGCAAGAGTTGTTTGAAGAGTGTTTAAAGTTTTTGATTTTGTATTCTATGAACCTATCAAGTTGATGCAATTATTAAAACTAACCTAAGATAAAAAGGAGCGAGGAATCATTATTTAATGATTTATGTATGAAAAGATTTATGTTTTGAAAGAACTTAAAAGGTTAAGGCTTGGACTTTTGTAAAATGTTGAAACTAAGAAACCATGTAAGATGTTCAAACTCAAGATGAGTGGTGAACAATGATTAACAAGACTAATAGCACTTAAACTAAGAGTAATAGGAATCTGGGAATGTGGCGCCCCCAAATTCGGGTTCCATAACCTCGGATTTGGTGCTGATGATCCTTCATCTCCAAACACATTCTAAGAATTAAAGTGGAATATAAAAACATAAATTGGTCATTACAATAAGGTTCTACAATGTTCCAAGGTCTATCAACCTTAACATAAAACAAAAGATACACCTTAATTATTCAAAAAGGGTTTATATAAGCCAATTACAACAGTTAAAGGAATAACTAACATGCATTTTAATCTACTCTTGGACCTTTTCCTTACCCTTGTTCTTTTTTTAGCTTTCTGGCTTGACTGAAAAATATTATGATACAGCGAGGGTGATCAACTACTTTGCTCAGCAAGTTTAAGTAAACAATAATCACAAGGAAGATATATCATAATTTAAAAGAATAACTTATGAAGTTTCAATAATATATGATAATTGTGAAGGAACAAGATTCAAGATTCAATTAAAAGAAAGGCTTGAGTCCTTACTGCTGAGTGGCCGCTAAAGACCTTGAACTAAAATTGTAATGACCCCGAAATTCGACAAACCTTATTACCTTAAATTTCATGTTTATTATTCATTATTTTCCTTACTTCCAAATTTCGGTTCGTTAATAAATCTTTAATCACCTTATTTAATCCATTAATTGACTTTACAATCATCAATTACCAAATTTGTCGATATAATTTTTTTTTTCAATCATTGTATTAAAATATTTTGGCATTTAAAATTTTTACATCTCGATCCTAGTCCCTAGATCGCAACCTTTACTTTTTCCTTTCTTTTCAAGATAAGTATTATAAAGCTCAACATTCAAAATTTAATATTGTTTATGTCCACACAAATATTCTTTGTTTCATAATTCATAATTAGATATATAATACCCTCTATCATAACAACTATATTGAGTAATCACAGTACACAATTTAATTCTACTCGTCCTATCTGGACTAAATTATATGTATATACAGCACATCAACGTAAACTTCGCCAATTTACCCACATTGAATTATAATATTGAAAATATAACAATTACGTTCACAACCTTCTAGGATAATCCATCTCTAACACAATCTGATATTCCTGAAATTTGTTTCTTTACCTGCAAAAGTTTATAGTATACAAGAATGAGCGCTACGGCTCAGCAAGTTCAACAGTTGACACCTTTCATGCCTCATGTAGCATATAACATAACATGCTCTGTGTGTGTCATACATCTTGTATTGTGCTTCTACTAAAGCAATATATTTCACATGCGTCATATCTAACTCAGGTTAACGATTACTAAAAGAAGACATTGAACAACTTCACATATAGTCACATATTTGCACCGAAGGCACATAGCAGTCATATTAATAATGAGTCACATAACACATAATTTTATATGCATTTGGACAAAAGTTACTATATACTAACAAATAAACAATTAACAACAAGTACTGAAGAACTTGCTTCGGTGTCGGAATTAATAAATAACCATTTATAATTCTTCTCGTACAACCTATAGTAAATCAATCAAATAATAATTGATTAACACTCTAATATATTAATTTAATTAATGTAAAACATATTAAATGTGGACAAATCGGCTAGTCGGAGAAAACTTGGCGTATTCGGTTGTCCGGATTTTATTTAACAATTTTTTTAAATTTTAAACTTACTAGATTAATATGTAAAGTATTTAAATATTAATCTCAAATATTTAATATTTTTGGAAAAATATTAAATTTAATGCCCAAATATCATTCCTATATTTTTAGTATTTTTTTAAAATTTTTAAATAATTTTTAAACATTTATTTAATTAAAAATAATTTCTGAGGGCATTTTTATAATTTTCGCAACTTCAGGGACACGCTGGTCATTTTTGAAAAAGCTCAGGGGCACGTTCGTAATTTGGCAAGGCCAAGGGACACGCTCGGTATTTCTGAGAAAGGAAGGGGCACGGTGGTAATTAATCAGCCGCACATTGCGCGCGACCCTTCTTCCGCTACACCAAACGACGTTTGGCAAGGCCAAGGGACACACTCGGTATTTTTGAGAAAGGAAGGGGCACGGTGGTAATTAACCAGCCGCACATTGCGCGCGACCCTTCTTCCGCTACGCCAAACGACGTCGTTTGGCTTGGCAGTGGACAAAGTTACAGCGTGCATGGTGCGACCCTGCCCCAACTGCTCCAAAACGCCGTCGTTTTAGTCCCTGCTTCCGAAAAAAATTTGGCCAAAGCGCCATGTGCGGGCGGCCTAATTTTTTTTTTCTTCTTCTTCCGTTAACAGTAAACCAACCCAATCAAAAAAAATACCATTTTTGCTCTAATTTTTCACAACATAATAACTCTAAAAATCATATAATCCATAAATATACCTCCAAAAATTATATAGAATAATTATTCTAATTATTTACTAATTTTTCACAAAATTTATTTATCACGAAAAATACCAAAATAAACCAAATAAATTAATTTTTATACATTTCTCAAGCTAAAAAAAACTTCATTTAAAGCTTCTTCTACACTTGTTGGCACAAAAACTCTCTCTCTAGTGGTGATGGTTGTTCGGTTGGTGGTGGTGATGGTGGTAGAAGAAGAAATGGAGAGAATATTTGTTTTTTGTTGTTTTTTTTATTTTATTCTCCCCCCCCCCCCCCCCCCCCCCCCAATAAAGCTTGCAATATGTGACTTAATTTTAAATGTCACCCCACGTCCATCGACTTGCCCAACCAACCTTGAATTTTCGGATAATCCAACATGCATAAATAAAAATTTAATACATTAGGTAGTTATCTCGTATAATAAATATTTTACATAATATATGTAAAATATTTATTTTAATTCACCAAAATTCATAACATGATTTAAAAATAATATCTAGACCTTTTTCAGGCACTTTACTCTACAAATTTTGTACACGCATAATGACATGCATGTAATTATATGAGGTAATTTATACCTCCAAAATTAATAAAATAACACATACAACTTATAAAAATTAATTTTTATACGTTTTCACTTCGTTGCATGGACAACATGTTTAATTAATATGTTTACGTTTCTGAAATATTATCTTCCATAAAAATCATAACAATTCCATTATACAATAAACATAATTTTAATAAATTAAAACATTCATTCTCCTCATTTATTTTCCCATTTCTTTACTATTTGGCACACTTTAAATATACATCATATAATAAAATATTGTACCATTTGTACAATTATATTTCATTTCTTAATTAATATATTCTTCTTATGTAAATTATATAACCATTTTTATTTAATTTATATAATTATTATTTCCTTACTATTTACATTAACTTTCCTTATATAAATTATATAATTTATTATTATATAATTTATATAATTAATTTTTCCTTATATAATTTCTATTTTACCCAAAGAACAATTTATAAAAAAATTCTTCCATACTTATTCAATTTAATCCTTTTATATAAATTATATAATTATTCTTATATAATTTATATAATTATTATTTCCTTCATACTTTATTTTAATTTTCTTATATAAATTATATAATTTATTATTATATAATTTATATAAATTATTTTTCTTCTTAATTAATTTCTAAACTTCCTCCATAATTATTGATTAAATCTAAAATCAATAATTATAATTTTACTAACTCCCTCATCAACTTTAAATTTTGAATTAATTTAATTATTAATCTCTTTATCCCCATAATCAATAAACATTATAATTATAACAATTAAACACACACACACACACACACACACACACACACACACACACACACATATATATATATATATATATATATATATATATATATATACATATCTAATTCATATACCTCACATTACCATATAACACCATTTAAATCATAATTTATGTACCTCTACAACAATTTAATTGTACAATTTTATTGTACCATTATATGAAATTTCCCTTATTCTTCATAAATTATTCTTAAACAATTTATTTACTTCCCAATTATGTTAATTCAACACAATTTTATTACCATATCTGTACAGATTTAATTTATCAATTAAAATTTCATCACACACTTAAAATCACATAAAATATATCAATAATAAATAATTAAAATAACCTTGATAATTTTGTTAATTAATTCTTATTTAATTTTATTAAATAATTCCCGAAAATTCGGGTTCTCACAAAAACTAAGGCATATCAATGATTCAACCGGCCTTTTAGTGTTTTGGTATTCGAGGGGATCAACCTCTTATACCCTATGTATATGCATAATATTCAGATATCTTACGCAATAGTCGGTTTCCTAATAATAATCTCCTTATTAGGGTTGTTCATTCCCAGTCTTATTATAAGAGTTTGCACCAACTATTGGTTTGGATAAACTTTAACAATATTCTAATGATTACATGTAAGGTCTAGTTAAACAATTGACTATTTATTAAACACTTCATGAATAACAGAACTTAAATGTTTTACAGTTCAATAATAAAACGGTCTTCAATTGAACATAAGTGCGAAAATAACTATAATATGGATGTGAGTTAATTTTTAATAATTAAACCACTTAGGGATCTTGTAAAATAAATACAAGTCTTGGCATAGGAAACTTGTCTGTACTGCTGGTAAGCAATTTAAATTATTTCCTTTAAAAAGACCTAACATTAATAGGTTTGATATTTTAATTAGTAACACATATAAGTTCATAATTATATCCTTAGTACATCTTGCTCTAAATTAATTAAGCTTAATCACATAATTAAAATTAAACACTTAGCACATAATCAGTATTATCATCATTCGATAATATTTAAACACACTAATAATTATCTCCTGATAATAAAAACACTTAATAATATTATCACCCTTGGATAATATTATCAATTAATAATACTTTATCCATTTTCTAATATTATTAATTTTTTAATAATAATTTATTCATTTTTAATATTATTAATTATTTAATAATATTTTATTCATTTTCTAGTATTGTTAATTATTTAATAATATTTTATTAATTTTTTAATATTATTAATTATTTAATAATATTTTATTCATTTAATAACATTTTAATTATTTTATTTGAATTTAAAAATAAGAATATAAAATTTGAAATAATCTATTTAAGCTGGACCCAAACTTACTCGACCCGACCCGGTTAAATAAATTTATTTTTCAAAATATCTGAACTAACGCTGCAGCGTTGCAAACTAGCGTTACGACGATCCCAGGCAAAATGTTTCACTACTGCGGCGGTAAAACCCAGTGCTGCGGTGGATAGTCAGAAAAACAAACCCTAATTTTTTTCCAACTTTTTTTTCTTGATTCCAACTTCAATAGAACTTGTTACACATATCCAAAAGACACCAAATTTGGTTTGTTATCTTCATAACTTAACGTTCTTCAATATTTCGTGGATCAATCATATTTTTGAAAACATTTTTGACCTAAAAATGGATCGATATACTAGGGTTTTGAAAACGACATGTTTTACTACAAGGACTATAACTTGCACATTTCATCGTATTTTTTAAATATTCAAGTTGGGTTATTTTCATGACTTTTAGAGCTATCTTTCAAGCTATATAACTCACAAAAATAACATCCACAACTCATATAACAAAACATCAAATCACATAATAAGTTAGGATTTTTACCAAAAAATATAAATATGCATCTTTCTTACATTCAATCACATACCCAACATATCAAAACACATATTAAGCATGTTTGACCATAAATCTACATTTATAATATAGATCTAACATCATAGAGCTTTAAAATAGGGTTTTGAACCATAAAATCACATTTTCTACAACCAAAATATATTTTGACCATAGAAAATTCATAATACACATAAATACATATTTTCTCCATCAAAGCTCCTCCCTTATACCTTCAAACCCTTCATGGTTCTACAATACAAAGATCTCATATAACTAAGCATGGCAAAACCATATAGATCTATAACTACAACATAAAATAAAAAGAGTTAGGTAAAGAGTGCTTTTAAGCCTTGTGGATCTTAATGCTCCTTTCCTTCTTCTACCAAAATATGACACAAGGCTAGATGACATCCACCCTCACTCTTGATCTCTAAAACTTTTATCTCACAAGATTTCTCACTCAACACATAAAGTATTCTCTCAAATGCTCTCAAGAAAGCTCTCACTCTCTCTAGGAAATTTGCAAAATGACTAACAAACTTTGAAAGCTTGGTGATGCACTATATTTATAGGACATTGGTAAGTATACTTAGCTTTGCGAATCCACCCATACTTAGTTAATTAGCCACTAAACCTAGGAAAACAAGTTCCATTTTTCATGAAACCTAGCTTGTATTGGGAAGCCTTTCTCTTGGAGTAAATTAAGGAGGCTTGGAACAATGCACCCTCCTTGGTTTCGCCCCCTCCCACTTGACCGATAGCCCTCCCCCTCTTTTCTAGCATTTTTTATTCTTCTTTTAATGTCTAAATGATAATATATATACATATACATATATATACCACACATGAATTGATTGGGGCACTATTTGGATACTTAAAATTAATTCCTTGTGTTCATTTGGGCTCCCAACAACATTTCAATTAAACTAACATTACTATATTGTAGGACTAGAAATAAATCAAGTGTTGGGCTACAACATTTAATTCAATTGGGTGAGGTTAATTTAAACATTTGGACTACATATTAAATACCACATTTAGGTTAATAAATTAATCTAGTTAGATTTTTGTTTTAAAAAATTATTTAGACTACCAAAAATTGGTTTAACTACAACCCTAGCCTATACAATGTCTTGGCTTGTTTATTAATTATTCCTTGTTACATTTGATAATAATTAAAAATAATTACACATAATATTCTAAAAATCACATAGTTGTTCAATTAATTCGTACAAAATTCACTTTATTGTTAATTAGTTATAAGTTCTAATTACAATGTGATCTAAAATTCAAGGTCACTGCAAGGAAGTTAAATGAGTCAAAAGTCAAAAATATGAACAAATTTAAGAAGCAGAAAGTTGGGAAATCTGTGTTGAACACCAATTTTCCAGGCCTTGGTTTAGAGTTTTAATGAAATCTATTTGGACAAGTTATATTTTTATGAGATACCTCATAGTAAGGACTAATTTACTATCCCGGAATGATAATAAAAGAACTAAAGGATATCAAATTAAAATTCCTCAAAATAGCCTACAAAAACCAAAAGTTAAGAAATTATGTAGAAATAGAAAAATGGTTAAGTGTAAAAATGTATCTAAATAGAGACTTTCTATAATTTGTAAATATTTATATTAATGAATTATTCAAAAATTATTGTGTGCACTTATGTGTTTACATGTGCTATGGAACTAATAATTCAATTTAAATTGAATTAAGAAATGTGATAAGTAAGACATAAAATGATGATGATGATGATGATGAACTTAAATTATAATTAATTTGATCCTATGTAATATGCCTTGTGTGACATAATTGTTAAGATAGACTAATTAATTAATTAATTAAATTAATGGTGAGATGATTAAATAATTAAATGGACTAATAAAAATTAATATTTAAGTCCAATATGAAATGTCACATAATTTAATGTAACTTTGCCCAACAAGTTAGAAATTAAGGTCCAATGAAATTTTAATTGGAATGGCCCAATGTATATGAATGATGTTGGTATTTATATATATATATATATATATATATACAAACCCCAACCGACCACTACCCCCCATACTAGCAAAAGTGTTGATTTTTCATGTTTGGAGCGATACGCCAAGAAATGATTATAAGGTGTATGGCTTAATCCCTTAAAATGGGGATTAAGTACTACTTTTCACCAAATTCACTTTTGCTATTGGTTAAAGACTTATGGGTTGTATATTAATACATGTATTTGTATATGTATTGTTACATGTATGTGTACATGGCCTTGACCTATAAATAGGAATCTCTAATTCATTTTAAAGAGGTTACTCTAACTTGTTATGTATTAGTGTAGAGAAAAAATAAGAGAGTTGTGAGATAAATAAGAAATCTAGAGGAACTCTTGCAAGTTGTTAGTTTAAGAGGAGTTTAGCAAGGAAGAAGAAGGTGGAGAAATACTTAAAGTTACTCTTTAGGAGAAAAAGTGCATCAAGGAGGTATAATTCCTTAAACTTAATTTTATAAGTTAAGTTAGTAAATATTAGTTCATAATTATATATTTATGTTTGAGTGTGGGAGATTTTGTATGTGAAAATTATGGTGGATTTCGAAGGCATAAGGATGGTGTTATGAAGGAGGATATGTGATTTATATGTGTTCATAGATGTTTATGTTCAAATGAACCAAAGAAATACACACAAGCTTAAAACCCTAAATGTTATAGTGAAAACATGTGATATGGGTAAAAATGGAATAAAATGTGTAACTCTATTGAATCATCTAAAAATTATATGTTGTAGCTCTATGAAATATGAAAAATATTCCAAGAGGAACGAACAAAAATAGAGCTAAACTGAATTTATAGTGTATTTTTGAGGTATGTATGTTCTCATGGAAATCCTAAAATTCTTGAGTGGTATATTTATGAATAAATATATGAGAAGTATTAAAAAAAAACATTGAAATGATTCTAAAACATGAGTTTATCATGTGATGAAACAAGGTTGAACATATTTGGAGGTATAGAAATTAAGTTGAGATCAACTAAAACATAAAGGATTGAAATAAACAGAAGTTAGAAAATTAGGGCTTGGGAAGAAGGGGTGATGCAGCTGCCTCAAAAGTGAAGCAACTGCACCAGACAGTGGTGCAGGTGCGTTGTTGCATTCTATTTTTAGTCAAACCTGGTCAACCTAGGTCAGGTCAGGTCAAACCCCAGTCAAACTGGGTCAACCCGCATTAAAAACAAACTATATTTTCATAATAATAATAATAAATTAAAAAATAAAATAATAATTAAAAATTATTTTATTTATGAATAAATTAACACTAAATATTTCTTTAAGTAATTAAAATAAAGGATTATTTTAATTGCGAATTAGTAATGCGTAAACAATTAAAATTTTAATGAGACTTAACCAATTAAAATAATATTAAAAAATATTTTAATTGTGAATCAATAAAGAATAAGTAATTAAATAATATTAATAATTATTTTAAATATTAAAATAATGCTAAGAATTATTGTGAATTAAAGAAGCATGAATAATTAAGGTAAGAGTAAAGACTACTCTAATTAGTGATTAAACAAATAAAATAATTACTTGAATTATTTTTTTTGTGGATTAATAATGTATGAACTAGGAAAATTGTAATAACCGAGAAAATTAGGAACCCAATTTTTTTTTCATCAGAAAATATGATGTGTGATGTTATGTTATGTATGTGTATATGTTATATGGTAAGATATACTAAGTTAGTTAATTAAATTTATTTGAATTAACTAAAAAAAAGTAAAATGTAAGAGGAGCTAATGTGATGAAAATCACAAAGCTTGAAGGTCGGCCTTGAATGACAAATAAGAAGTTTAATAATCAATAAGAGAATTACTTGTAGGATTAATGAATAAAAAAATAAAAAAATTATTTATGATAATCCATTATGGGATTATTTGTATAAGATGTGAGTAATTATATTAGAAGCCTAAATGATATGTGTGAGTCATGAGAGACTTAATTATAGCATATCAAAATAATAGATTAATAAAGTATTTGTATGTATGTGTGTTAGGGTTTAACAAACAAGTTCAAGAAATAGTAAGTGTTAGTTTTTTATAATCCGTCTCAATCTAGTAGCCCAATTGACTTTTAAGTAGAAAGTTTAATTGGATTATGTAATCAACCCAATATTATTAAATGGGTAGCCCAAGTGTAAATTAAATAATGAGCCTAATGTGGTGGCCTTATATGATTTAATTAGTAAACCATGTATGAAATATATGGTGAGTCCAAATTAATTAAACTAGTCTAAGTGTTAGTGATATACACTAGCCCAATACTTATTTTTATTTCAAGTATAATAAGTTAGCCTAATTGATTTAAATTGTTGGGAGCCTATGTTGGTAAATTAAATGAATGAACTAGTAGCCCAATGAGCATTAAAGTATTGAGCCCAACCAAAGTGAAATAAAAGTCCAACTAGAATTAAATAAAGAGTCCATAGTGGAGCCCAAATGGTGAAATGTATTAGTAATGTGTAATACCCCCAAAATCTATACACTTATCGACTTAACCAATGATCCCATTATTAGAGTTGATGCCCTAGAGGCTAATTATTTGATGTAATTGCTTAACATTTTTGATATTATATTTGATTGAATAAATTGATTATTTTATTATGATTTCATTTACTGCGTTATATAAATGTTAACATAATAAAAGCCCTTAGAACAATTATATGAATTATATAGCTTTAAGTATGTGACTTGAACATGAGATTATATAATTACAATTAGTATCATTGCTCTTAAATGTCCCTAGTCGAGTGTCATTGTTAATGGGACAACAATGATGCATTGAGACTAGTATGTGGATTGACTGATGGCCAAATCTCATTGGTCATAAATATATGAGATATTTGAGTCAATGCATAGTTACATGTTAGAGAACAATGTACAGGACTGACCCACCATGAGAATTCTACGTGGAGCATTATGCAAAGTGTCATAAGAAATTCTCATAGTGACAATGATGTAATGATCCTCCGACCTGAGATCACTATATTATTACACGATAATTTATGTACTTTGATATCATCAAATGTCACCTTTAATAGGGTGGACAATAAAGGCGATTATTGGGTACATCATGAATCGTGTAAGGAATATGAGTGATCTACATGGAATTTAACCCTCCTATATATTAGGGGTGATATCCATAGGCCTCTTGATTGAGTACATCATGAATTGTGACACATTTAATTTTGCACTTTATTTATGCTTGTATACGATATGATATGATAAATAACGTGCATGCTTAATAAGATTAAAAAATTGGTGAGATCTAAATTAATTAATAAAATCCCTCATAAAATTATTAAGTCTAAATCAGATGCCTTCCAATGAATGACACTCATCAAGACCTTGATCAATGAATGTAGGTTTGCCAAAGCAAAGTACCCCATTTATCTTGGTAAGATGTGATAGGATAATTGTGATATCCAAAATGTTAAAATCATTGGGCCCGACTTAACTAAGTTATCTCAATAGGATTGTGGACTTAGAGGCAAAGAGTTTGGTAGGTACCATTAGATGGACTAAAACAAATGTTGTTCACCAAACTATCTAAGAGTTATATATAATATAATTGACAAATGGTTGTCTACATAAATAATTATGTTTTAAGAGATTAGCCAAAGCTAACTTAAGGCGTAATGAAATATGGATCTTAGCTCACTAGAAAGATTTAATAGAAAATGCTTTCCGAATTAATGGTGAGGGCTATTAATTTGATTAAAATAGTGGGAGGTATATTTAGAATGCAATATTATCAATTACATAATATCAAAACTTTGCAATTTGACTTATTATTTTTTGTACTTATAAATTGTAGATATCAATGGCAACCAACAACATAAATAGTCTTTCACTACGATCAGTCCTTGAGAAGGAAAAGTTGAGTGGAATTAATTTCCTAGACTGGCATAGGAACTTGAGGATTGTCCTCAAACAAGAGCGCAAGCTCTATGTCCTTGATGGGCCCATTCCTGCAGCACCAGCTAACACTGCACCACATGCAGAGCATAATGCTTACAAGAAGCATCAAGATGATGCTTTGGACGTGAGTTATCTCATGCTAGCAACTATGAACTCTGAGCTTCAAAAGCAACATGAGTTAATGGATGCTTATGAGATGATCGAGCATCTCAAGAAATTGTTCGCAGGGCATGCTCGACAGGAGAGGTATGATACAAGCAAAGCGTTGTATCACTGCAAGATGGGTGAACGTGATCCAGTTGGTCCACATGTTCTAAAAATGATTGGGTATATTGAGTACCTTGCTAGGTTGGGTTTTTCGATTACTGCGGAATTCCAAACTGATCTAGTTTTGCAATCTTTGAACAGCAGCTACTCGCAATTTGTCATGAATTACCTCATGAATGAAATTACGAAACCACTTACTGAGTTATTGAGCATGTTAAGAACTGCCGAGAACAACATGAAAAAGGCAGGACCCGATCCCATAATGATGGTGCAAAAGGGGAATGCTAAGGGAAAAGGGAAAGGCAATAAGAAGATAGGATCTAAATCTGGTGCCAAACCCAATTTTAAAAACAAACAGGCTTTAAAACCAAAAGGTGGGGTAGCTAAAGAAGGTGATTGTCACTTCTGTGGAAAACCTGGACACTGGAAGAGGAATTGTCATGCATATCTGGAAGAACTCAAGAAAAAGAAAGGAAGTACGACTTCTGATTCAGGTATATATGCTATAGAAGTCAATTTGTCTACTTCTACATCATGCGTATTAGATACTGGATGTGGTTCTCACATTTGTGTTAATGTGCAGGAACTTCAAAGGAGTAGGACTTTGGCGAAAGGAGAGGTTGACCTACGAGTTGGGAATGGAGCAAAAGTTGCTGCACTAGCCGTAGGAACTTATCATTTATCTTTGCCCACTGGGCTAGTATTAGAATTAGAGGATTGTTATTATGTGTCTGCTATGAGCAAAAACATTATTTCTGTTTCTTGTTTGGACAAGAAAGGTTTTTCATTTTTAATAAAGAACAACAGTTGTTCGTTTTACTTAAATGAAATATGTTATGGTGTTGCACAATTGTTTAATGATCTTTATATTCTTAATTTAGAAATGCCTATCTATAACATAAATACAAAACGATTTAAATCAAATGATTCAAATTCGACATATCTCTGGCATTGTCGTTTAGGCCATATAAATGAAAAACGCATATCCAAACTCCATAAAGATGGATTTTTGGATTCATTTGATTTTGAATCACATGAGAAATATGAGTCTTGTTTATTAGGCAAGATGACTAAAGCCCCTTTCACTGGTCACAGTGACCGGGCTAGTGATGTATTGGGACTTATACATAGTGATGTATGTGGACCCATGAGTTCGTTAGCAAGAGGTAGGTTCTATTACTTCATTACATTTACTGATGACTTCAGTAGATATGGATATGTGTATCTTATGAGACACAAATCCAAATCCTTAGAAAAGTTCAAGGAATTCAAGAATGAAGTTCAAAACCAATTTGGCAAAAGCATAAAAGCCCTTCGATTCGATCGAGGTGGTGAATACTTAAGCCAAGATTTTGATGACCTTCTAAAGGAGTGTGGTATTATATCACAACTCACTTCACCTGAAACACCATAATGGAATGGTGTGTCTGAGAGGAGGAATCGCACCTTGTTGGACATGGTACGATCAATGATGAGTCATGCAGATCTTCCAATAAGCTTCTGGGGTCATGCCCTAGAGACAGCTACATTCGCACTTAACCGTGTTCTTACAAAGACGGTTCAAAAGACACCATATGAGATGTGGACTGGGAAACGTCCTAGTATGTCATTTATGAAGATTAGGGGTTACGAGGCGTTTGTAAAACGTCTGGCTTCTGACAAGCTCGGACCCAAATCTGACAAATGTAATTTTGTGGGATACCCTAAGGAAACAAAAGGGTATTATTTCTACAAACCTTCTGAGAACAAAGTGGTTGTTGCTCGAACTGGTATTTTTCTAGAAAGAGAATTTGTCTCTAAAGGAAACAGTGGGAGAAAAGTAGAACTCGAAGATATTCGAGAACCACAAAATATCATTGAACCTAAGTTAGAACATGAGCAGGAACCACAAGATATTGTGGAGAGTGAACCTGCTCAAATTACACAAGGCATTCGTAGATCTAGTAGGACACGCCAAGAGCCCGAGAGATATTATGGATTTCTTGTGACTCAAAATGGCGATGTGATGCTCATAGATCAGGATGAGCCTGCTTCCTACCAAGAAGCTATGAATGGACCAGATTCTGAGAGATGGCTTGAAGCCATGAAATCTAGGATGGACTCCATGTATACTAACCAAGTATGGACTTTGGTTGATCCACCCAAAGGGGTAAAACCAATCGGGTGCACATGGGTTTTCAAGAAGAAAATCGACATGGATGGTAATGTACAAATCTACAAAGGCCGACTGGTAGCAAAAGGTTTCAAACAAGTTCAAGGTGTTGACTATGATGAAACCTTCTCTCCAGTGGCAATGGTTAAATCCATCAGGATCTTACTTGCTATTGCAGCCTTTTATGATTATGAAATCTGGCAGATGGATGTCAAAACTGCTTTCCTTAATGGAAATCTCCTTGAGGATGTGTACATGACACAACCTGAGGGTTTTTTCACTCCAAAGGATGCTAGAAAGGTATGTAAGCTGCAGCGATCCATTTATGGATTGAAGCAAGCCTCTAGGAGTTGAAATCTTCGATTTGATGAAGCAGTCAAAGAGTTTGGCTTTATAAAAATTAAGATGAACCTTGTGTATATAAGAAGATTAGTGGGAGTCACATTGTTTTCCTAGTATTATATGTTGACGACATATTAATTATTGGGAATGACATCCCTTCCTTACAGGCTGTAAAAACATGGTTAGGAAAATATTTCTCCATTAAAAATTTGGGCGATGCAACCTACATTTTAGGTATCAAGATCTATCGAGATAGATCTAGAAAAATGCTCGGCCTAAGTCAAAGTACATATATTGATAAAGTGCTGAAAAGGTTCAGCATGCAAGAGGCAAAAAAAGGACACTTACCCATGACTCATGGTGTAAAGATCTCTAAGGCTCAATTTCCTAAATCACAAGATGATGAAGAGCGTATGAGAAAGATCCTTTATGCTTCGGCAATTGAATCTATCATGTATGCAATGATATGTACTCGTCCGGATGTTTCATATGCTTTGAGCTGACGAGCAGATACCAGTCGAATCCAGGTGAAGGTCACTGGACAACAGTCAATAATATCCTCAAGTAACTGAAAAGGACTAAGGATTCATTCTTGGTATATAAAGGTGAAAATGAACTGGCAGTAAAGGGTTACATAGATGCTAGTTTTCAGACTGACAGTGATGACTATAAGTCTCAGTCAGGTTTTGTGTTTTGCATTAATGGTGGTGCTTTAGCTGGAAAAGTTCGAAGCAAGAGACAGTAGCCGATTCTACAATAGAGGCTGAGTATATTGCTTCTTCTAGTGCAGCCAAGGAGGCTGTATGGATTAAAAAGTTCATCACTGAACTTGGTGTTGTTCAAACCATTGTTGATCCAGTTGAGTTATACTGTGATAATAATGGAGCCATTGCACAGGCTAAGGAACCCAGATCTCACCAACGATCCAAGCATATACTTAGGCGGTACCATCTCATCCGTGAAATCATTAATAGAGGTGATGTACACATATGCAGAGTGCCAACAGATAATAATGTTGCAGATCCACTAACCAAGGCTTTGTCGCGGCAGAAGTACGAAGGTCACACTAGTTCCATGGGTATTAGATACATGAGTGATTGGCTCTAGTGCAAGTGGGAGATTGTTAGAGTTGATGCCCTATAGGCTAATTATTTGATGTAATTGCTTAACATTTTTGATATTATATTTGATTGAATAAATTGATTATTTTATTATGATTTCATTTACTTCGTTATATAAATGTTAACATAATAAAAGCCCTTAGAATAATGATACGAATTATATAGCTTTAAGTATGTGACTTGAACATAAGATTATATAATTACAATTAATATCATTGTTCTTAAATGTCTCTAGTTGAGTATCATTGTTAATGGGACAACAATGATGCATTGAGACTAGTATGTGGATTGACTGATGGCCAAATCTCATTGGTAATAAATATATGAGATATTTGAGTAAATGCATAGGTACATGTTAGAGAACAATGTACTGGACTGACCCACGATGAAAATTCTACGTGGAGCATTATGCAAAGTGTCATAAGAAATTCTCATAGTGACAATGATGCAATGATCCTCCGACCTGAGATCACTATATTATTACACGAGAATTTATATACTTTGATATCATCAAATGTCACCTTTAATAGGGTGGACAATAAAGGTGATTATTGGGTACATCATGAATCGTGTAAGGAATATGAGTGATCTACATGGAATTTAACCCTCCTATATATTAGGGGTGATATCCATAAGCCTCTTGATTGAGTAGGACTATGAAATGCATGGTCATGCTCAAATATTGATTTGTTTCATATAGTCTACTCATTGATCAAGAAAACTTAGATTAAATTATGAAGAGTATGACATTTTCCATGCCTCGAGTTTAATTTAGGATGTCAAGGTTAAAAGGATTAAATTGCATTGAAACATTGGTCAAAAAAAAGATTGCATCGAATCACCGATATTATTATTATTTGGGTAGCAGTGATGCATTACTAGATGCCGCTCACTGTTTATAATTTTATAATATGATTTTAAAATTATTGCCAACATGATAATAACCTATAGGGTCACACACTTAGAACGTATTTAAAAAGGAATTAATTTAAATTGTAAGTATTTAAATATATCAATATGATTGATAGTATTTAAAATTACGAATAGGATAATTTATATATATGTATATTAATTAAGTTAGACTTAATTAAGATATAATATATATAAATTCGGATTTTATTTTTCTAATTAAATTAGATTTTGGTTAATTCCTATTAACTACTATATATATTATATATCAGTAGTCTTAATCACGTAAGGAACAAAAACTAAAACCCTAGCCGCTTTCAGAAAGAGGGTAGAGAGAAAAATAATTCAGAAATCCAGATCTTGGTGGCTAGTACTGCGGTTCCTTTTGCTGCAGATCGTGGGACGATTCGCGGAGCGTTCGTGTGGATACCGTAGAGACGCAGTCGCTAGATTGCGTTGAAGATTCAAAGCCGTTCCAGAATTCCATCGTCTCCTGTCCATCTCGGATAATCGGTAAAATAATCTAAACCTTTGATGAATCTATTTTCGCTTGGATCCTGTCTTAGGGTTTCGGTAATTTTTTTTTAAAATTTCGTTGCTTTCACTGTTTTGAAACCCTATCCCATAATCATATTGGTTAAATTAGTCTTATTTTAGACTATATATTAAAAGTTTATCTTAACTTTGTCCCTGGATCTTAACTTGATCTCGGTCTCATTATTTATACAAGTATGAACTTGTATTTCATCCGTATAAATGGATAATACCATATATAACCTTAAGATTTAGATATTCTATAACTTTACATATTTCAATATCCACGACATTAAATCATTAGGATGGCTTTTGGGAACAGAGAATCTCGCGATGAATGTGTGTATCTTCACCCGTGATAAATGTTTGCATCTTATCTATGACAAATGGTTGTATCTTTGTCCGGTGCAAAATTCTCTTTCCGTACAGAACATTACCCAACTAGTTAAAACCCCCACTTGAAACACATTTGTTTATAGTGATATCTCTTTATATCAATAATCTTACTTATCTGACATTCAGAATAGTAATAACAAGTTATACCTGGGTCCGAGGAACCTAACGATGGATTTGACCAGTCAACATCGATTACTACTATCTCGGATGTACAGCACTCACAAGTCATTTATCGATCATCATCCAGATAAATAGATCAGTATCAATACTATTTTAAGTTTTAACAATTCTAAGTTATATCAAAATAAAGACAAAACAACATTCTGATGATAATAATTTATATCATTCATTTAATATTCGGTTACATATTTTTTTGTCCATATTACAATAGTCATTATGACTTTATACTAATACAAATAATAAACATGAAAATCTAATCTACGCTTCATCTTTACGTTCGTGATCTTCTTAACATTCATCTTTAATCTGCAAATAAGGTTTTATTCGCAAGAATGAGCACGACGGCTCAGCAAGTCTAACATATATCACATACGCAGTTTATGCTTTCATATAAACTTTAACATGCCTTGACTGAACATAATTCTCCATTTAATATCACATATAACTCACATTCCAACAATTTATATCACATTGACACACAAAGTGTATAAATTATGTTCATAACTCGTAACCATAACACATAACAGTTAGAAGGCTTGCAAACATCAATTAAAGACTTCACATAACAACGTGACATTATAAATCTTATTTATTATTTTAATAATACTACACAAGTAGCACATATCAAAAGTTAGAAGACTTGCCTTGAAACCATTTTAGGGTTTCTCGAAAAATTGTTAAACGCCTACAAAAAGGGTTATGCGTCCCTGAATGTCAGTTTATCAAAATTTTATTTTGAATACATCATAGAATAACTTAACTAGACTATTTCCATTAGTGGAATCATTTTGTTAAGTGGCAAACTCAAAATCCTAATTTTAAGCCCTAAAATCTGAATGGTCCATAAAAAACTTCAACTTTAGCCTCTTTTAAGGTGACAGTCATAACTTTGTCATACGAAAAATATTTTTGAGTTATTCTTGAGTCTAAATTGCTTATAATTTCAATATCTACAACTTCCATGAAGGACGTTTTAGCATATTCAAAATTTAAAATTTTGAAATTTTGGCTGAAAGGTCAAAATGCTAACTTGGATGAAAATTTCTTGATTCCACTTGGTAAAACATGATACCACAAGCATCAAAATGCTATGTTATCATGTTCTAATACTTAATAACACTTCATAACATATAAATAACAAAATCATAAAAATAACACTTCATAAAATCTAAATAACAAAATCATAAACCTACTTATAAGAAATTTATGACTTTTTATCAAGAACACAAAGTACACGAAGAACTAAGTTTCATCGTTCTTGATTTAACTTGCTAAAACATGGTGCCACAAGCATGAATTTGCTAGGCCATCATGTTTCAGAACTTTATAACACTAAATTACAAAATCATAAACCTACTTATGTAGGAAATTATGACTTTTTCTCAAGAACACACGAAGAATACGAAAAACGAAAAATCATACCTGATAACGACTTATGTTCTTGAGCTTTTGGATTTCATACTTGAAATAATTTGAGCATTATAACGACTTACATATGTGATTATAACACTTTATAATTGACAAAATTTGGTCATTATAACTACTTCATTATAACAATTTATCATTATTGCTCAAGAACACACGAAGAACACAGAGAACGACAATCGTACATGTCTACAACGTACGTTCTTGAGCTTTAAACTATGAAATGAAATTCGACATTATAACTACTACAAAATGAAGAAAAGCTCAACACGTGAAGAACACGGAGAACAACAATTGTACATGGCTACAACTCACGTTCTTGAGTTCTTAAACAAAAAGTAAACAAGCATAATAACAACTAACAATTTACCTCACGAAGTGCAAGCTTTAAGTATTTCTTTGCACTTGATTATTGTCTCACAAGAACTCTCTCTATATTTTCTCTTTAACTCTTAAAAATTGTGAAGAACTAATGAACATTAAGCCTTCTATTTATAGAAAAATCAAATTTTATTAATCGTATTTTTACCCCGGCTTATTACACTTTGCACCCTAGCATATTTTTGGAATATTCTTTTAGGGCTTGCATCATCATTACATCACTCTTCTTCTGATTGGTCGATTCATTTTCACTTAGATTTAGTTCCAAACAAATCGTGCTAGTTTTTTTCCAGTTAGTGTAATTGTGTTAATTTTCCCTAGTTTGGTTACACTAACTTAGTTACACATAACCTAATTTGATTTTAACTAATTAATTAAATATTAGTATATCGTATAATATTCGTATTCTACTTGTATTATACCTCGTATTAATCTTGTATTAATCTCGTATAATCTTCTGTATAATTCTCGTATTATACATTACAGTATACTTTTATTATTCTTCGTATTCCTTCCGTATTTGCCACGTATTCGTCCCGTATACGTGAATACTAATCTCCAAAAAAAAATTTGGGTAAAAAATTTATTGGTCAAAATGCATCTACTGTCAATAAAAAAGCTATTCAGGAATGTGAATTTTTAAAATTCAGAAGAAAGTTTTTAAATGAATAGTGTTTTACGCATTTTTCGAGAAAAAAAATTATTAGCTAAATAGCATTTATACTTCATATAAACGCTATTTTGTGAAATACGATATTTCAAAATGTCGAAAAAAACAGTCATAAAGACAGTAAATATTTTCTCATAAATCGTGTAATTTTTATCTTTTTTCCTGATTTTTTTATTGGTTCCCTAACATCTAAACCTCATATTAACACTATGTTGTGAAATATAAAAAGTCCTATAGATGAAAGAAACAGTCAAACGAATGAAAAACGTTTTCTCATAAATAGTATTTTTACACATTTTTCGAGAAAAACTGTTATTGACTATTTCATGTTTTCATAGGGTGGGAAGGATGAATCTTGAAATGGAATGTCAATTTGACCTATATGTTTCCTTTGAGAGCCTAGGTTATATCCTAAGGTTTAGGGTTCAAGTTTTACCTTTTTTTCCAATTTAGGTTTTTGTCTTAAATTGACTTCTGATTTTCAATAAGTGTTATGGTTAACTACTCAAACCAAAACACAAAATCCTACACATAGATAAATCACATAACACATTTAAAAGCTCAATTCAAGCTTTACTATTCACATAACACATATTAGATTAAAGATTTTTAACCTCTCAGTTATATACGGTCGTATTTTTGAGTTGTATATATTCTTTAAGATAGCTCAAGGTATGCTTAAGAAATCGTTTTCTAAGTTTTAAATAGATAATTTGAATTAGATCTTGTCATATCATTTTTGAAATATTTGGGATATTACATAATGTGTATGTATATATTGGTATATATGAATACTAGTATATATATATATATATATATATATATATATATATATATATATATATATATATGTGTGTGTGTGTGTGTGTGTGTGTGTGTGTGTGTGTGTGTGTGTGTGTGTAATGAGAATACAGTCAAATTGGAGGAAAAAATAGCCTTAGGGACGAAAATTAGGTAGAGGGGACCCACTTGGGATGTGAAGCTTGCTTGGTTGCATTTTTGGAAGGACAAGAGTGGCTTATCAACTCCACCAACCCTAGTCATTCACCTTTAAATCAATTAGTCAATCATGTGGTCATTCAAAACAATAGTAAGCAAGATTAAAGTCTTAATTGCCTAAGTGTTAGTAGATTAGGAGCTTAAGTGAAGTATTCCTAGAAGTCTATAAAAAAGAGCATTCACCAAGCTTAAAGAAGTTTGTTGCTCATTTATTAGTTTTTCCAAGTATTGTAGAGAGAGTTTCCTGGAGAGAAAATATAAAAAATCTTGAGTTCTTAAGAGTTTGTGTAAAATATTTTGAGTGTTAGTAAGTGTGAACTATTGTTCTAGTGGTTCACTCAAGAAGGAGGAAGAGATCTAGCAAGGAGAAAAAGAGTTTCAAGCATCCTAGAAGGTTTAAAAGCTTCCTAACTTTAAGCTTGTTACTTATTTAGTGTTGTATAAGTCTTTTTATATGCGTTGTTGTGAGAAAATATATGTGATGGGGATCTATGGTGAGAACCAAAGATATAAGGGTAGTTCATTATGGAGTATATGTGAATATGTGTGATCTACGTGATCTATATATATGTATGTGATTTTTATAGTTAAAACGTTAGCTTGATGTATAAAGTGTAGTCTATGTTTTCAAAAAGTTATTTTAAAACTCTATGATGATAGATCTAGTCTATATATGAAGATCTATGGTCAAAGATGTATGAAAAGTGTATTAACACGGTTGGTATGTGAAAATATTGAAGAAAGATGAAGATGAACATGTTTCAAGTAAAAACCCAAGTTCAATGTCTTAGTTGTAGATTTGTGGTTTAAGATATGTAAGTTATTTTTGTAATTTATAGGTTTTGAATGATAGATCTATGTGATATGAATATAACCTAACTTAAACTATTGAAAAATATGTTAAAACGAATAAGTTATGATATTTCTACCAAACTATGTCGGATCTCAAAGCCCTAGTTGATTTGGTGAGTTCGATCATGAATTTAGTGTCCAAAATATTTTTGAAAAGTTGATCAATTCATGTAATATTAAAAAACATTAAGTTACAAAGATAACAAATTAAATTTGGAGTCATTTGGATGTGTATAACATATTTTATGAAAGATTGAATCAAAAGAGTCAAAGTTGAAAATTTAAGAAAAAACATAAAATTGTATTCTGCCTACCGGCGCCGCAGCGCTAGGTCAAAATTCTTGAAAAATAATTTAATTAAATGGGTTCGGGTCGGATCTTTTGAGGATAAAATGGGTAAAAAAATTATAATATAATATAATATTTGTAATGACCACGAATTTCATTAGTCATTGTAAATATACTTAATAAATATTTAGCAATGAATTTAAACTTTTTGTATTAATTAATTGTGCATTAGATAATTAAATAAATGTACTTATGTGTTTGTATATTTATTTAAAGGATGAAAGCAAAGTGTATAATTAATTAAAGCAAATCTAATTGGATTATATTTTTAATCCAAATAAGTTGATAAACTAGGTTAAAGATATTAACCTAGTAGCCCATGTAATTAATTTAATTACTAGCCCATGTAATTAATTAAACAAGCCCAATGCTTGATTTAATTAAATGTAACATAGACTATTTAAAATAAGCCCAATGTGTTATTTAAATTGAGCCCAAACAATTTAATTGAATGAGCCCAATAGAAGTTATTCCCAAGCCCAATGTGAAGTCTAATAAGGGTCAAACTTTGGTCAATATATATATATATATATATATATATATATATATATGTATATATGCACATTTTTGCATTAAAAATAAAGGAAAAATGGCTTGGAAAAGCCATTTTGCTGATTTTTGTGAGGGACCCACTTGATGTTGCTTGATTTGCTAGATGGCTTCTCTTTTACACTAGATCAAAGTTGGCCAACAACCCTAGTCATTCCATGAGTCAATCACCAAGTCATTCAATCAAATAGTAAGCATACTTAGCATTTAATTTGACCAACATAGATGAATTAGAGAGTTAATGGTGTGTTAGTGGTTGGCTATAAAAGAAACACTCCACACTTGTTCTAGGTTGGTTAGTTCATTTCTAGAGAATTTCCTAGAGAGCAAAGTGTGAGTTTTTGAGAGAAAACACATAAGTGTTGAGAGAAAAAGCTAGAGCTTGAGCTTGGTGGATGTCCAACAATCTCATCACATACTTTGGTAGAAGGAGAAGAAGAGCATCCAAGACCTCAAGGTTTAAAAGTGCTCTCAACTTCATCTTATTTCATTTTTGTAGTCTAGAAAGCTTTTGATCGGTTAAAATCTATTTTTAACCGATCAAAACTCGTTTTGATGATCTAGAAGTATTTAACTATGTAATATATGTATATTCATAGATCTATGTATTTATAACATGTTTTGGTATGTTAGAAATACATAAAAATGGTAGAAAAATTCATAACACCATTTTACCGGTAAACCCTAACTATGCATGCTAGGTTTATGGTTGTATTTTGAAATGTACAAATCGGAAAGTGGATTTTTATGGCTAGAAAGCTAGATCTATGAGTTTTAAAGATAAAACCTTTTTGAACTTTTCAAAAATAAGGAATAACAAAGAAGTTATGGCTTTTACCGCAAAGAATGTTGATTTTAAAACCCTATGTTGCATTGTGAGCCATTTTGAGTCTAGTTACGTTTGGAATTTGGATTTGTGATCTAAAGAGAAATTGTAGAGGGGGAAATTCTGATGAGAATGGACTCAAGAATCACCCCAAAATGTTTTCGTATGAAGAAGTTATGTCTGTCGGAGCGTCGGAGGGTCGAGCAGTCAAACAGTTGACTTTCGGACAAAATGGCTGACGCAGCCGCGTCAGGGCTGACGCAGCTGCGTCAGAACAATCTGTTAAGCAGATTTTTGGTACTCCGGGTCGGGTCGGTCCGGGTCGGGTCGGGTCGATCCGGGTCGAGTTTTCTTTGAAAAATTAAGTTGAAATAAGTGTAAAATGAATATATTTGGGTATTAAACAAATTTATATGGAGTCTATTTGTAAATCAATGCTATCTAAATGTTTAAATTAAATACTAATGTTAACCCAATTTAAAAGTTAACTTTTGGTATTATTTAAAGAGTATTAAGATATTACTACATGGTTAATAATATTAATAAGTAATTAAATATTATGAAATGATTGATAATATTAGTAAGAGATTAAAATATTATTAAATGAGTAATAACATTAATAAGTCAATAAAATATTATTAAATAAATAATAATATTAGTAAATGAATAAAATATTATTTAATGATTAATAATATTAGATAATGAATAAAATATTATTAAATGATTAATAATATTAGATAATAAATAACATATTATTAAATGATTAATAATATTAGATAATGATTTAAAATATTATTAGATGATTAATAATATTAATAAGATAATAAAATATTATTAAATGATTAATAATATTGGATATTAAATAAAATATTATTAAATAATTAATAATATTAGATAATGTTTAAAATATTATTAAATGGTTAATAATATTAATGAGGTAATAAAATATTATTAAATGATTAATAATATTAGATAATTAATAAAATATTATTAAATGATTAATAATATTAGATAATGATTTAAAATATTATTAAATAGTTAATAATATTAAATAATAAATAAAATATTATTAAAGGATTAATAATATTATGAGGTAAATAAAATATTATTAAATAATTAATAATATTAAAAGGATGATAAAATATTATTAAATAATTAATAATATTATAAGGACAATAAAATGTTATTAATGGATTAATAATGTTAAGTGATTGATAGAATATTATTAAAAGATTAATAATATTAGAAGACTAATAATGTATTATTAAACGATTAATAATACTACAAGACTAATAAAATATTATTAAATTATTAATAATATTATATAAGTGTATGAACTATATTAAATAATTAATATAGGTTCTTTGTGTTGAAATATTATCAAGTAATTAATGATAATGTTTCCTATGTGTTTATATACCCATAATTATATAATTATGTGGTTCGTAAGGTTTATAAAGGTCATTATACTTACAAGTATATGATACTAATTTAAGATCAAACTGATTTAATTATTAGGTCCGTTCAAGGATTGTTAAATTAAGTTGGTTAGCAGTAAACGACGCACGAGGCAAGTCTTCTACCCTTAACTTGTACTTATTGTTGCAATTATTATTCAACTTTAATTACTTTGAGCAATTCAATTATTGTTGAGCAAGTATCTACACGCGTAGATATTTGACAGACCTTTGAGTGAATTAATTATCGAAAATTACTTCACATCGTTATTGATTATTGTATTCGCACATAGTGCTTTTGCAAACTGTTTAAGAACGTCTAAGCTAATTGTTTCGGCTAGACAAATGCATGTTAAATTCATTTAGTTGAATATTATAAAAGCTTATCCAAACCATTGGCTGGTGCGGATTCTTACAGTAAGACTGAGATAGAACAACCCTAGTTAAAGGGGATTTTTATTTGTCGGAGACCCGACAGCGCGCAAGAAAACTAAATGTGATGCATATACATAGGACATGAGAGGACTGATCCCCTCAAGTGTCCCGTTATTTTAACAAGGAGTCAGACATTGTATGTCTGTTCTACCTTAGTAGCAGTTCAGGGTCATTAAAGACCACTCAGCAGTAAAGAGTCAATTCCTTCTTTTATTGAACATTGATTCTTGTTATCTTTCACAATTGCTATTGTTGAAACCTTGAAGTTATTTCCCTTCATCATGATATATCGTATGATTGTTGTTTATAAACTTGCTAAGCCATTTAGTTGCTTATTCTTGCTATATCATGACTATATTTCAGCCATTCCCGAAAGCTCTAAATCGGACAAAGGCAAGGGGAAAGCGAATGCTTAGTTTTAGTAATTGCATGCTAGTTTATATTACTGTTATGTAATTACTGTTGTAAATCTTTTGTATTTCCCTTAAGATATGTAATGTTAAGATTAAGGTAATAGACATTGGGAAGTGTAGCCTTTTAATTAAGGAACCTTTTGTATTATTCCGCGAAGTTTGAATACAATTTATGTATTTCATTATTGTTAAGTATTGTACAGTGAGAACCAAACCCGGGGTTAAAGAACCCGGATTTGGGGTCGTCACAGGTTGGTGTCAGAGCTGTAGGTTAGAAACGCTAGGATTTGCGAAACCTAGGTTATAACCTTAGTACTAAACTCTTATCGAGTACGTTAGGAGATGAATCGGGGAGATTCATCATGTTGTGTATTTTTGGAGATGGATTGAGAAAATCCATCGAGCCGAGATGTACATGATAAAATATCATTTCATTTCATCAATGAATATATTTTATTACTGTACTAACATGTGTTATTTATGATATAGGATGGCAGAGATCGGACAGTCGAGTCGCACTGCTGAGGAGGACTATATTGATATCCATATGGATACTGCACAGTCGCTGGTGGCTGCACCTGTAGAGGAGCCAGAGTCAGATCCTGAGGAGGGGGATCGCGTGGAGCCCGTCTGGGGCGGAGTCATGAGGCCTTACAGTGAGGATGAGGCCGAGTCAGAGGAGTCTGAGGAGGAGGAGGAGTCAGTTGATGGCATGGGCACCACTGCCGCTGACATCATAGAGGGACTGGCCGATAGGAACGAGGGGCTGGAGGCAAGGGTCCAGCATCTAGAGGAGCAGAATCTGACCCACCAGCACATGGAGGATCAGTATAGGGATGCGGCTTATCAGTTCTTTGGCAAGAACACGGAGCTGAAAGAGAAGATATTAGGACTGGAGGGTCAGGTACAGTGGTACGAGGAATCGGTGGAGCACTGTGCAGTGCTAGCTCATCAGCTGGTAGATCAGGATGTGGAGCTGTAGGCTAAGTTAGCAGTAGCTGAGACTAGGTTGGCAGAGGCTGAGCTGAAGGTTCAGCAAGTACAGGCAGAGAAAGCCGCCATCTGTGCACACTGGCAGGAGGCGATAGAGGACCGGATAGAGATGGAGACACAGCGGGATGCCGCTCATGGTCAGATGATGGAGCTAGAGGAGGAGGTCCGCGAGAAGAGGGTGAGGATAGATAGACTCAGTTACGTCTATCGCTCATCAGTGGGTAGAATCCAGAGTAGGGTGCACTACTATCCTGCTGAGGAGGGTCAGACCTTGCACACCATTAGTAGGGGCGTGGTCAGGGCCATTGGAGATGAGGAGTACGACGATGCGGTTCGTCGAGGGATGCGCCGTTAGTTGTACTATTTCCTTTATTTATGTTGTATGTACATAGATGCAATAGAAACCCAACTTTTGTTTTGATAGAGGGTTAGTATGTTGTAAATCCCAACTCTATGAAGTTGTGGGATATGTTAGATCCCGTCTTTTGTTTTAACTATCGGGGTTAGCAGCGTTTATAGCAGTATGCTTATGATGTAAAAGTGCTACGCACTGTGTTTTAGCATATGAATATAAATGCATTTCCATTTATGTTTATATGTGTCGAGATGATTATTTGTGCTTTAGTTTAAATTACTTAAGCTACAAAACGAAAGTAAAAAGATTGAAACAACTTTAATTAATTAAATTTTCTTTATACAGAAAATGCCGCCACAGAGAAGAAATCAACGACTACCCCCACCACCACCCGAAGAGTCAGTAAACGCCGGAGGGGTACCGCCAAACCCTGTCCAAGAGTTCGTAGAAATGCTAATGGGAGCATTTCGCGGACGCAACGCAGAGGCTACTGGAGCAACAAACCCTGCCACTCCACTAGCAACCTTTAAGGATTTCAAATTAATAGGACCACCCGAGTTCAAAGGGACCACGGATCCTATAGAAGCACAGACCTGGATAGAGGAGATGGAAAAAGTCTTCGAGGTCGCACGAGTATCGGAGGAGCAAATAACCTCATTTGCTACCTTCATGATGAAAGGGGAGGCCAGCCATTGGTGGAAGGCCAATAAGAGTAGAGCAGGGGCGGGAACAATCGTATGGGCGCGATTCAAGGAGGTATTCTTGGAAAACTACTTTCCAGAGAGTACATAGGCTAGGATGGAAATCAAATTCCTAGAGCTGAAGCAAGGTAACTTGTCCGTATCCGAATATGCAGCCAAGTTCAATGAATTGGCGAGATTTGCTACACATCAGGTGGACACTGAGGCGAGACGCGCCAGACGATTTGAACAGGGGCTGAAACCGTGGGTTTACAGTCGGGTAGCTGTTCTCCAGATCACAAACTTTGCAACATTGCTGGAGAAAGCTATCATAGCTGAAGGAGGGAACGAAGCTTTGAACAAGCACAACCAAGAACGGAACAAGAAGAGAAACGATGGGGGAAACCGAGAGGGTAGCAGCGGGGGAAGTAACTCGAACAAGCGCAAGTGGAATAACAATAGCAGTTCGGGGACACCCCAGGGAAGTGAATCCAAGAAAGCCAACAAATGCAGTCAATGCCGGAAGAATCACTCGGGGGAGTGCATGAAGGGAAAGAACGTCTGCTATAACTGTGGGCAAGAGGGGCACATCGCTCCTAATTGTCCCACACAGAAGAGGAAGGGTTGTTTCGCCTGCGGGGCCATGGACCATCAGTTTAAAGATTGTCCGAAGAAGAAGAACATCGGAAGGAGTTCGGGCTATAAGGGAAGCAGCAACAACAACAACACCAAACTGACCATTGGAGGCCCGGTGCCACAGAATAAACCAACGGCACGGACTTTCAACATGACGGTGCAAGACGCCGTTGAATCAAAAGACGTGGTGTCAGGTATTATTCTGATCAATGATATAAATGCTTATGTATTATTTGATTCGGGTGCTACCTGTTCATTTGTGTCTGATGAATTCGCTAGACGGTTAGAATTGCCTAGAGAAAAACAAGAGAACCCAATGAACATAGAAGTGGCAAATAAAGAAGTGATTCCGGTAGAGTATGTACATAGAAACTGTTGTGCTAAAATCAGGGGTCAGAAGTTGAGTGTAAATTTAATTCTAATACGTTTGGGGGAGTTTGACGTTATACTTGGAATGGATTGGTTGTTTAACCATGGAGCTATAATTGATTGTCAAAAGAAGTGTATACACCTTAAGACACCGAATAGGGCTAAGGTCGTATTTTATGGCAGCAAGTCGTCTAGACAATCAGCATGTCTGACGATGATGCAGGCCAAGAAACTGTTGAAGAAAGGTTGTGTAGGGTATTTGGCTCACATAGTGGACACACAAATGGTGAATCCCGAGATGGAGCAAATACCAGTAGTGAGGGAGTTCATGGACGTGTTTCCAAATGAACTGCTAGGTTTACCGCCAGATAGGGAGATAGAATTTGTAATTGATTTGGTACCGGGGACAGCACCAATATCAAAAGCACCATATAGGATGGCTCTAGTAGAAATGAAGGAGTTAATGATCCAACTACAGTAGTTGTTGGATAATAAGTACATTCAGCCAAGTGTTTCTCCATGGGGAGCACCTGTGTTGTTTGTAAAGAAGAAGGATGGATCAATGAGATTGTGTATGGATTATAGAGAGTTGAATAAGGTAACAATTAAGAACAAGTACCCGTTGCCACGAATTGACGATCTTTTCGATCAATTGAAAGGGGTGAAGTACTTTTCAAAGATTGACTTGAGGACTGGTTATCATCAGTTGAAAGTCAGGAAGGAGGATGTACCCAAGATGGCATTCAGAACTCGATATGGGCATTATGAGTTTCTGGTGATGTCGTTTGGACTGACGAATGCGCCCGCCGCATTTATGGACATGATGAACAGAATATTCAAGCAGTACTTGGATAAATTTGTTGTCGTGTTCATCGACGACATTTTGGTTTATTCCAAAACGGAGGAGGAACATGCGGAACACCTAAGATTGGTGTTGGAGATGTTACGGAAGGAGCAGTTGTATGCTAAATTTTCGAAGTGTGAATTCTGGTTGGAGAGAGTTCAATTTTTAGGTCATGTCATTGACAAGGAAGGAGTTTCAGTAGATCCAGCGAAGGTTGAAGCGGTGATGAATTGGGAACAACCAAGGACGCCGACAGAGGTAAGAAGTTTCTTGGGGTTAGCGGGTTACTATCGGAGATTCATTCAAGATTTTTCAAAGATAGCAACACCGCTGACAAATTTAACGAGGAAGACGGTGAAATATGTATGGACGGAGAAGTGTGAGGAGAGTTTTCAGGAGCTAAAGAAAAGACTTAGTGGAGCACCTGTATTGACTTTACCGAACGATACAGGAGGTTTTACGGTCTACAGTGATGCATCGCACAAGGGACTTGGCTGTGTGCTTATGCAAAATGGCAAGGTCATTGCGTATGCGTCCAGACAGTTGAAGGATTATGAGAAGGGATACCCTACCCACGACTTGGAGCTGGCAGCGGTAGTGTTTGCCCTTAAAATTTGGAGACATTATTTGTATGGAGAGAAATGTGAGATATTCACAGACCATAAGAGTCTGAAGTATATCTTCACACAGAAGGAGTTAAATATGAGGCAACGGAGATGGTTAGAATTGATCAAAGACTACGATTGTGAAATTCTATACCATCCCGATAAGGCCAACGTAGTAGCAGATGCTCTAAGCAGAAAGAGCAGGGAGAAATTGTTTATCTTGACAAATCAGGAACAATTGGTTCAAGAGATGGCTCGAATGGAGTTGGAGGTGAGAAATCCAAATGATTCAATGGAAGTAGAAGCGAGCCCAACCTTATTAGATAGAGTGAAAGAGGCTCAAGACAAAGATGAAGAATATGTCAGAATAAGGATGAGAATGACCGAAGGGGAAAAGGTCAAATTCAATGAGGATAGCATGGGATTGCTAAGGTTTGAGAATCGTGTTTGGGTACCGCTAGTGCCCGAACTACGAGAGGAAATTTTGCAAGAGGCCCACAGTACGAGATACTCGATACATCCGGGGAGTACGAAGATGTATCAAGATCTACGTCAGCATTTTTGGTGGCCGAATTTAAAAAGGGAGGTCGCAGAATGTGTCAGCCGATGTCTAACTTGTCAAAGGGTAAAGGCCGAACATCAGAGACCAAGTGGATTATTATAGCCGTTAGAGATTCCTGAGTGGAAATGGGAGCATATCACAATGGATTTTGTGGTAGGACTTCCAGCAACACAGAAGGGATTCGACGCAATTTGGGTGATTGTGGATCGACTAACAAAGTCAACTCACTTTTTACCAATCAAGATTAAGTTCAGTTTGGATCAGTTGGCCAAACTGTACATCAAGGAGATAGTTTCGAGACATGGGGTGCCGGTATCGATTGTGTCAGACAGAGATCCGCGCTTCACGTCAAAATTTTGGAGAAGTCTTTAGGAGAGATTGGGGACACAGTTGAGAATGAGTACAGCATATCATCCGCAGACCGATAGGCAAAGTGAAAGAACAATACAGACATTGGAAGACATGCTCAGGGCCTGCGTGATGGATTTCAAGGGCAGTTGGGAAAACCATCTACCACTAGTTGAGTTTACATACAACAACAGTTATCATGCAAGCATAGGCATGCCGCCTTACGAAGCATTGTACGGAAGAAAGTGCAGAACACCTCTATGTTGGGATGAGGTAGGAGAACGCCGACTGTTGGGTCCGGAATTGGTTCAACAGACGGTAGAAATTATTAAGGTAATAAGAGCTCGGCTAGTAGCAGCTCAGGATCGTCAGAAGAAATACGCCGATTTACATCGTCAAAAGCGAGACTTCGAAGTTGGGAGTTTTGTGTTCATGAAGGTATCTCCCTGGAAGGGGAAAATCCGATTCGGAAAGAAAGGGAAGCTGAGTCCAAGGTTCATAGGACCGTTCGAGATATTAAAGAGAGTGGGTGAAGTGGCGTACGAGGTAGCTTTACCTCCTGAACTGGAGCATATTCACAATGTGTTTCATGTGTCAGTGTTGCGACCATACAAGTCAGACTACAAACATGTCATATCCTATGAGCCAATACAAGTCGAGAAAGACTTATCGTACGAGGAAATTCCTGTCCAGATATTAGATAGGAAAGAGCAGAGTTTACGAAATAAGGTTATACATTCTGTCAAAATCCTTTGGAGGAACCACAATGCTGAGGAAGCTACGTGGGAGCTTGAAAAAAAGATGAGGGCTAACTATCCGAATCTTTTTTAGTAGTTTAAATTTATAATTCCGGGGACGGAATTCTTATAAGGGGGGGAGAATGTAATGACCACGAATTTCATTAGTCATTGTAAATATACTTAATAAATATTTAGCAATGAATTTAAACTTTTTGTATTAATTAATTGTGCATTAGATAATTAAATAAATATACTTATGTGCTTGTATATTTATTTAAAGGATTAAAGCAAAGTGTATAATTAATTAAAGCAAATCTAATTGGATTATATTTTTAATCCAAATAAGTTGATAAACTAGGTTAAAGATATTAACCTAGTAGCCCATGTAATTAATTAAACAAGTCCAATGCTTGATTTAATTAAATGTAACCTAGACTATTTAAAATAAGTCCAATGTGTTATTTAAATTGAGCCCAAACAATTTAATTGAATGAGCCCAATAGAAGTTATTCCCAAGCCCAATGTGAAGTCTAATAAGGGTCAAACTTTGGTCAATATATATATATATATATATATATATATATATATATATATATATATATATATATGTATATATATATATATATAGATGTATATATGCACATTTTTGCATTAAAAATAAAGGAAAAATGGCTTGGAAAAGCCATTTTGCTGATTTTTGTGAGGGACCCACTTGATGTTGCTTGATTTGCTAGATGGCTTCTCTTTTACACTAGATCAAAGTTGGCCAACAACCCTAGTCATTCTATGAGTCAATCACCAAGTCATTCAATCAAATAGTAAGCATACTTAGCATTTAATTTGACCAACATAGATGAATTAGAGAGTTAATGGTGTGTTAGTGGTTGGCTATAAAAGAAACACTCCACACTTGTTTTAGGTTGGTTAGTTCATTTCTAGATAATTTCCTAGAGAGCAAAGTGTGAGTTTTTGAGAGAAAACACATAAGTGTTGAGAGAAAAAGCTAGAGCTTGAGCTTGGTGGATGTCCAACAATCTCATCACATACTTTGGTAGAAGGAGAAGAAGAGCATCCAAGACCTCAAGGTTTAAAAGTGCTCTCAACTTCATCTTATTTCATTTTTGCAGTCTAGAAAGCTTTTGATCGGTTAAAATCTATTTTTAACCAATCAAAACTCGTTTTGATGATCTAGAAGTATTTAACTATGTAATATATGTATATTCATAGATCTATGTGTTTATAACATGTTTTGGTATGTTAGAAATACATAAAAATTGTAGAAAAGTTCATAACACAATTTTACTGGTAAACCCTAACTATGCACGCTAGGTTTATGGTTGTATTTTGAAATGTACAAATCGGAAAGTGGATTTTTATGGCTAGAAAGCTATATCTATGAGTTTTAAAGATAAAACCTTTTTGAACTTTTCAAAAATAAGGAATAACAAAGAAGTTATGGCTTTTACCGCAAAGGATGTTGATTTTAAAACCCTATGTTGCATTGTGAGCCATTTTGAGTCTAGTTACGTTTGGAATTTGGATTTGTGATCTAAAGAGAAATTGTAGAGGGGGAAATTCTGATGAGAATGGACTCAAGAATCACCCAAAAATGTTTTCGTATGAAGAAGTTATGGCTGTCGGAGGGTTGAGCAGTCAAACAGTTGACTTTCGGACAAAATGGCTGACGCAGCCGCGTCAGGGCTGACGCAACTGCGTCAGAACAATCTGTTAAGCAGATTTTTTGTACTCCGGGTCGAGTCGGTCCGGGTCGGGTCGGGTCGATCCGGGTCGAGTTTTCTTTAAAAAATTAAGTTGAAATAGGTGTAAAATAAATATATTTGGGTATTAAACAAATTTATATGAAGTCAATTTGTAAATCAATGTTATCTAAATGTTTAAATTAAATACTAATGTTAACCCAATTTAAAAGTTAACTTTTGGTATTATTTAAAGAGTATTAAGATATTACTACATGGTTAATAATATTAATAAGTAATTAAATATTATGAAATGATTGATAATATTAGTAAGAGATTAAAATATTATTAAATGAGTAATAACATTAATAAGTCAATAAAATATTATTAAATAAATAATAATATTAGTAAATGAATAAAATATTATTTAATGATTAATAATATTAGATAATGAATAAAATATTATTAAATGATTAATAATATTAGATAATAAATAACATATTATTAAATGATTAATAATATTAGATAATGATTTAAAATATTATTAGATGATTAATAATATTAATAAGATAATAAAATATTATTAAATGATTAATAATATTGGATATTAAATAAAATATTATTAAATAATTAATAATATTAGATAATGTTTAAAATATTATTAAATGGTTAATAATATTAATGAGGTAATAAAATATTATTAAATGATTAATAATATTAGATAATTAATAAAATATTATTAAATGATTAATAATATTAGATAATGATTTAAAATATTATTAAATAGTTAATAATATTAAATAATAAATAAAATATTATTAAAGGATTAATAATATTATGAGGTAAATAAAATATTATTAAATAATTAATAATATTAAAAGGATGATAAAATATTATTAAATAATTAATAATATTATAAGGACAATAAAATGTTATTAATGGATTAATAATGTTAAGTGATTGATAGAATATTATTAAAAGATTAATAATATTAGAAGACTAATAATGTATTATTAAACGATTAATAATACTACAAGACTAATAAAATATTATTAAATTATTAATAATATTATATAAGTGTATGAACTATATTAAATAATTAATATAGGTTCTTTGTGTTGAAATATTATCAAGTAATTAATGATAATGTTTCCTATGTGTTTATATACCCATAATTATATAATTATGTGGTTCGTAAGGTTTATAAAGGTCATTATACTTACAAGTATATGATACTAATTTAAGATCAAACTGATTTAATTATTAGGTCCGTTCAAGGATTGTTAAATTAAGTTGGTTAGCAGTAAACGACGCACGAGGCAAGTCTTCTACCCTTAACTTGTACTTATTGTTGCAATTATTATTCAACTTTAATTACTTTGAGCAATTCAATTATTGTTGAGCAAGTATCTACACTCGTAGATATTTGACAGACCTTTGAGTGAATTAATTATCGAAAATTACTTCACATCGTTATTGATTATTGTATTCGCACATAGTGCTTTTGCAAACTGTTTAAGAACGTCTAAGCTAATTGTTTCGGCTAGACAAATGCATGTTAAATTCATTTAGTTGAATATTATAAAAGCTTATCCAAACCATTGGCTGGTGCGGATTCTTACAGTAAGACTGAGATAGAACAACCCTAGTTAAAGGGGATTTTTATTTGTCGGAGACCCGACAGCGCGCAAGAAAACTAAATGTGATGCATATACATAGGACATGAGAGGACTGATCCCCTCAAGTGTCCCGTTATTTTAACAAGGAGTCAGACATTGTATGTCTGTTCTACCTTAGTAGCAGTTCAGGGTCATTAAAGACCACTCAGCAGTAAAGAGTTAATTCCTTCTTTTATTGAACATTGATTCTTGTTATCTTTCACAATTGCTATTGTTGAAACCTTGAAGTTATTTCCCTTCATCATGATATATCGTATGATTGTTGTTTATAAACTTGCTAAGCCATTTAGTTGCTTATTCTTGCTATATCATGACTATATTTCAGCCATTCCCGAAAGCTCTAAATCGGACAAAGGCAAGGGGAAAGCGAATGCTTAGTTTTAGTAATTGCATGCTAGTTTATATTACTGTTATGTAATTACTGTTGTAAATCTTTTGTATTTCCCTTAAGATATGTAATGTTAAGATTAAGGTAATAGACATTGGGAAGTGTAGCCTTTTGATTAAGGAAACTTTTGTATTATTCCGCGAAGTTTGAATACAATTTATGTATTTCATTATTGTTAAGTATTGTACAGTGAGAACCAAACCCGGGGTTAAAGAACCCGGATTTGGGGTCGTCACAATATTAATATTAGATAAAAAAATAATTAAAGTATTATTAAATAAATAATAATATTAGTAAGGGTATAAATATTATTAAATAGTTAATAATATTAGAAAATAAATAAAATATTATTAAATAATTAGTAATATTAATAAATAATTAAAATATTATTTAATAGTTAATAATATTAGTAAGTGAATAAAATATAATTAAATGATTAAAATATTATTAAAGGGTTAATAATATTAGTAATGAAATAAAATATTAATAATATTAGTAAATGAATAAGATATTATTCATTGATTAAAATATTATTAAATGATTAATAATATTATTAAGAGAGGTAAATATTATTAAATAGTTAATAATATTTGTAAATGGTTAAATTATTATTAAATGGTTGATAATATTTATTTGTGATTAATATATTATCAAATGATGATAATATTATGAAGTTTAGGTATGTTATTAAAGGTTAATTATGTGATTGGAGTATCTACTCAGCAGAATCGACCGAATGACATAATTTTCAACAAGACGGTCCAGGACGCAATAGCTTCAAAGGACATTGTGTCAGGTATTATTCTGATTAATAACATAAATGTCTATGTGTTGTTCGATTCGAGTGCTACCTTTTCTTTTGTGTCTGATGAATTTGCTCGACATTTAAATTTACCCCAGGAGCGGTTGAAAAATCCTTTAAATATAGAAGTCGCTAACAAATAGGTAATCCCCATAGAATTTGTACATAGAAATTGTTGCGCAGAGATTAGGGGACATAAGTTGCCAATAGATCTAATCCCTATAAGATTAGGAGAGTTTGACGTGATATTAGGGATGGACTGGTTACATAATCATGAGACAATAATTAACTGTCAGAAGAAAAGTGTAAACCTGCATACCCGAATCGGTCTAAGGTAATATTTTATGGTAGTACATCGCCTAGGCAATCTAGCTGTCTAACGATGATGCAGACCAAGAACTTACTGAGGAAAAGATGCGTAGGGTATTCAACACATATTGTAGATATCCAAAAAGTGAGAGTAAAGATGAATAGTATACCAGTACTAAATGAATTTTCAAATGTGTCTCCAAACGATTTGCCCGGTCTACCTCTAGACAGGCAATTTGAGTTCGTAATAGATTTAATGCTAGGAACATCACCGATTTCGAAGGCTCCGTATCAAATGGCGCCAGTTGAGATGAAGGAAATAATGATACAATAACAAGAGTTATTAGATAAATGATATATTCAGTTGAGTGTGTTTTCATGGGGAGCACCAGTTTTGTTTGTCAAAAAGAATGACAGATCATTACGACTTTGTATCTATTACTGAGAGTAGAACAAAGTGATGATCAAAAATAAATATCCATTGTCAAGAATTGATGATCTTTTTAATCAGTTGAAAGGAGCGAGGTGTTTTTCAAAAATAGACTTGACAATGGGGTATCTCAGTTAAAAGTGTGAACATAAGATATACCAAAGACGGCGTTCAGAACCAGATATAAACATTATGAGTTTATGGTAATATAACGACCCCGAAATTCTACCAACTTTATTACTTCAAATTTTACATTTATTATTCATTATTTTCCTTACGTCCAAATTTCGGTCCGTTAATAAATCTTTAATCCCCTTATTTAATCCATTAATTGATTTTAAAATCAACAATTACCAAATATTTCGGTATAATTTTTTTTTTCTCAATTCAATCATTGTATTAAATATTTTATCATTTAAAAACTTCATTTCTTGATCTTAGTCCCTGGATCGCAACATTTACTTTTTCTTTCTGTAGCTAGTATCATAATTCTCCACATTCAAAATCTAATGTTATTTACTTTCATACAATTATTCCTTGTTGCATCATTCAAAATCAATCATATAATAATTTCTACTGTAACAATTAATTTGAACATTCACGGTTCACAATTTAACTCTATTCATCCTATACAGATCTAACGTATATGAATATACGAAGCGTCAAAATAAACTTTGTAATTTACCATAATGAATATAACCATTTCATTTACAACCTTCTAGGTTGATCCATTTCTAATATAATCCGATATTTCTGAAATTCATTTCTTAACCTGCAAAAGTTTATTTTAAGCAAGTAATGAGCACAACGGCTCAGCAAGTTCAACAGTTTATACATCACGTAGCACGTACATTAATATGCTCGGTGTGTGTCATACATCATGTGCTTGTGCTTCTACTATAGCAATATATCTCATATCATTGTACAAAGTACACATAGTTGTCATATTATCCACGTATCATATAACACATAATTCCTATGCATTTGACAAGTTTTAACATATCATAACAGTTAAACATTTAACATAAAAATACTAAAGAACTTACATGTATGTCCAATTAATTAATTGATAGTTTAAAAACCCTCTCTCGATCAACCTATGATCATAAAATAATCAAATAATAATTATTTATCCTCTCATGATATTAATTTAATTAATTAATATCATTTATAATATAATTAACTCAACCCGACGATTTATTTTAAGGTATCGGGTCAATTATTAATTAAAATGGTTAATTTTATTAACCTCATCATTTAATATATTAATTTAACTTAATATCAGCACCTTCAATACGGACAACCCGGCTTATCGAATAAAATTTATCATATTTGGTTGTCCGGAAATTTTATTTAACCATTTTCTAAATTTTAACCTTATTAGATTAATATTTAAACATTTAAATATTAATCCTCAATATTTAATATTTTTACAAAAATATTAAATTTAATGCCCAAACATTATTTCTATACTTTTAGTATTTTTCTATAATTTTTAAACAATTTTTAAACATTTATTTCAATTAGAACAATTTTCTAAGGGCATTTTGATAATTTCCGCGCCCTTAGGGACATAACCGGAATTTCCCGAAAAGTCCAGGGGCATTTTCGTAATTTTCGCAACGTTAGGACTTGTTCGGTATTTGCCAAAAAGTTCAGGGGCAAAACGGTCATTTCACCGCTTGACCGACTCCGCGCATTGCGCGCGGCGTCCTCCTTGCCAGCCAAACGACGTCGGTTGGCTCGATCGGCACCGAAAACTCAGCCGCGCATGGCGCGACCCCTTCTTCTGCGCCCCAAATGACGCCGTTTTATTGTCGCGTCTGGAAAAAAAGGCCCGCACAATGCGCGGGCTTCCCTTTTTCTTCTTCATGTTTTCGCAGCAACAGTAGGCCAACTTTTCCCAAAATTTCTTCACAATTTCCATAACAAAACTACTCCAAAAATCATAAAATTCATAGTTATACGTCCATAAATTATTTAGAATAATTATTCTAATTATTTACTAATTTTTCACAAAATTAATTTAACATCATAAATACATAATTAAATCAAATAAATTAATTTATACGTTCTTAAAGCTTTAAAAAAATCCTTTCTTGAAGCTTATTCTTCCTCCTCATTGGTGGTAGCTACGGTGTCAAGTGATGGAGAGTGGCGGTGATGGTGGCTCTCGGATGGCGTGGTGGTGGCTGAGAAGAAGAGAGAGTTTTTTTTCTTTTTCCTCTTATGTTTGCTTTTTACTTCCTTTTCTTGTTTGTTTCTTGTTCTTTTTATAAGCCATCCACTTAACCAATTTGGAAAAACAAAAGAATTCCACCGCCTTTTCCCTTCTCGGACATTCCGAACTTAGCATGAAAAATTTAATTTAATACATTACGTAGTTATTACGTGTAATAAATATTTTATATAATGTATATAAAATATTTATTTTAATTTACCAAAAATCATAACATGATTTATAAATAATATTTAGACCTATTTTGAATACTTTACTTGACAAATTTTGTACACGCATAATGACATGCATGTAATTAAATGAGGTAATTTATACCTCCAAAATTCATTAAATAATACATATAACATATAAAAATTATTTTTCATAATTTTTCACTTCATTACTTGGACAACATGTTACATTAACATGTTCACATTTCTAAAATATTATCCTTCATAAAAATCACAATAAATTCATTATACATAAATATAATTTTTAATAACTTAAAACATTCATTTTTCTTCTTTATTTTCATTTCTTTATAATTTACATTAATTTTCCTTATATAAATTATATAATTTATTATTATATAATTTATATATTACTTTATCCTTATTCATTTCACACAAAATACAATTTATAAAATTTTCTTCCATCCTTAATTAATTTAATCCTTTTATATAAATTATATAATTATTCTTATATAATTTATATAATTATTAACTTCTTCATTCTTTATTTTAATTTCCTTATATAAATTATATAATTTATTATTATATAACTTATATAATTACTTTTCTTCTCAATTAATTTCTAAACTTCCTCCATAATTTCTTAATTAAATCTAAAATCAATAATCACAATTTCACTAATTTCCTCATTACCTTTTTTTATTTGGATTAATTTAATTATTAATCCATTTATTTTCATAATGGAATTCATGATTATCAATCAAACATGCACCTTTATATATATATATATATATATATATATATATATATATATATATATATATATATATATATATATATAATTCACATATCTCTCATTACCACATAATACCATTTAAATATAATTTATGCACCTTCACAATAATTTTTATTGTACAATTTATTGTACCTTTACATATAATTTCTCTTATTCTTTATAAATTATTTTTAAATAATTTATTTACTTTTCAGTTATTTACAATTTATCACCATCTCTGTACAGATTTAATTTACTAATTAATTCTCTTCACATATCTAAAATCACTTAAAATAATAATTTATTTACACAACCTTGATAATTTTATCAATTAATTTCTTATTTAATTTTATTAAATAATTCCAAAAATTTGGATCCTCGCAGGTAATGTCGTTCAGATTGACTAATGTGTTGGCAACTTTTATGTAATTGATGAACCAAGTTTTCAAGCCATATTTGGACAAGTTTGTGGTAGTTTTCATTGATGATATTCTGATTTATTCAAAGACCAAAGAGGAACATGCAAAGCATCTGAGAGTGGTGTTAGAAACATTGAGGAAAGAAAAATTGTATGCAAAGTTTTGTAACTGTAAGTTTTAGCTGGAGAGAGTACAGTTTTTGGGACATGTGATTGATAAGGATGGAGTTTCTATGGACCTTGTAAAGGTGGAGGCAATGATTAATTAGAGCAGTCGAAGATGCTTACGAAAGTGTGTAGTTTCTTAGGATTGGCGGGGTACTACTGAAGATTTATACAAGATTTCTCGAAGATTGCGACACCATTGACTAATTTAAAAATGATGGAAGTGAAGTTTATTTGGATGGAGAAATGTGAAGAAAGTTTTAGGGAGTTAAATAAGAGGTTAAGTGAAACGTCTGTGTTATTATTGCCAGATAGTATGGGAGTTATGGGTATTTTCTATATGAATATATGCGTGCAAGTATACATGGTCAATAAGTAATATACTAGTAAGTAGAGTGTCGAACCTACAGTGAATTAAATAATAATTATTATCAAATACTAATTTAATATCAACTTAATTTTATTTAAACAATCTCAATTTAATTAATAAAATAAAACTAATTAAAATTACTAACTAAATTAAACTACTAAAACAAATTAAATCAAATTAAAAATAGTCAAGATCACAATTTCTCCCATTGCTTCATTTAAATCTCTTCACTCTCTTTTTAATTAATTAATTATATAAAATTGTTAACTGAGAATACTTAACTATTTTTTAACCTTTTTCAAGAATTAATAAAAATATTTATTCCAATTAAGTTGTTATACTGCTATGCAAAATAACTTGAAATAAACTCATTAAGATCTAACTCTCAACAAAGTTACATGTGACATATAGATATATCAATTTTATACACTATTATGCTACTTTTCCTAGAAAGAATAAACAAATTCACATAATCACATGTTATCATATCCGGATCTAAACCTATAATTCACTTTTGATTTCATATAGATTATCCCAATAATTAATCACAATTAATTAATACATTAACGCACAAAATAATTAATTAGGTATAAACACTATAATCTATTCGTTAACTTCATATAGATTACCACATTAATTAATGCAAATAATTAAATACTTGAATACACAAAATATGAAAAACAATTCAATTATAATCAATTTAATTAAAAATAAATAAATTAATTTAAACTACACATTGGGTTCAATTGCAATCTCAAATAAAAATTAGTCCATAACTAAATAATTAATTATGCATAAATAATTCAACATCTCAAAATTCTAAAAATAAAAGAGAAAGAAAATAAATCAAATCTGTGTTTTGATATACGTCTGTCACTCGAATTACAGTCTCCAATTTTTAAGCTCCGCCTTTAATTCTTGAATCATTCGCGTTGAATATTTGCTCCTGAAACTACTATTAAACTACTCTAATATAATATTCTGCTCTAAACCTATGTTAATAGATTCTAATTTATTATAATGTACTGAATATAAGAGCTACATAGTGTATTTATAGGAGTACAATAATAATCCTAAGTTAATATGGAAAAGAAATCCAATTTGGAATCAAATTAAAGTTAAAATCCGCGAATAATCCCAAAAATCTGGCAAGCCCGTACCACCAAAGGCGCCTTTAAATTTGTCAAAGTTGACCCGATCAACCCAAACACGCGCTAACAGCTGGCCCAAACTCCGCCTCGCGCACATGGCGCGAGTTTACTTCTGCTGCTACCCATAAACGCCGTCGTTTCAGCGCCCGCTCCCCTTACTGCTTATCCAGCATCCGCGCATGGCGCGGACCTTACCTATATGTTACTGACTTCATATGACACCGTTCAGTTGCTGATGCGGAATGACTTGCACGCTTGGCGCGCCAACTAGCGGACTTCTTCTTATTACGATTCTGCCACCGAGCACTTACTTACCATTCTACCACTAAAAGTTGCTTTTATTGCGATTTTGTCCCTCAACACTTGCAGAAATTACAAGATTGCCACCATGGTTTAATTACCTACAAAATAAAATATAAAATAATTAAAAATAAATAAAAATAATAAAAATACATAATAATAAATAAAACACCAAATTCCTAAAAATACTTAAAAACTCACAAATAATTAAGCCTAAAAATATTAAATAAATAGATATAAAATTCAATTATCAAATACCTCCAAACTTAACTCCTTGTTTGCCCTCAAGCAAAACAAAAATAAAAACTAAGACTCTACTAAATAAATCAAAATTACTCAAGCAATGAATCAATATAAATTTCAACATTAGCCCCAAAGATTGTTTAAATAATAAATCAAAGAAAATTTTAAAATTATGCAAAGCCCAAAATTTTAACATATTTATTAATCTTACTTTACTCAAGACCCTTTGTGTGTGTGTGAATCAAAATGTATTAAACTAATTAAAACTCAAATAAATTTATGTAATTAAATGCCTCATGGAAGATATTACACAATAAAAGAATTACAAAACAAAACTCTATAACTCACTTTTCACATCACTTTTCGCTAATAAATGTAAATATAAACTAAATGATCAAAAGATATTTTTTTTCTCACATTACGTACACTAGGATCATTTTTTATTTTTTTATAAGTTCACCACATTCCTTTCCAAATATTTCATTCATCACAGGTGAGTGTATTTTATGCTCTATCTTAACTCACCATATGATGATTAATTCAACTCGGAAATGATTAATTTCAAAGAATCCTAGAACAATTTACCTAAATCATCTCCTTCAAATTATATTATACCGTATATGTCACTTCAAGTTATGATCAAATAAGTTATAGAATTCACAAATATCTATCATAAGCAATTAACTATATAAAAATAAACTAAAAACTAAAAATAAAACTTTGGTTGTCTCTCAATAAACGCTTGTTTTAAAGTCTCAGCCTGACTATTCCATTTTCTCTAGCCCAGATCGAATTTATGCCTGATGAATCACCTTGGAAGTCATGACTTGACCATTCGCTTAACTTTTCCTTGAGACTTGAGACCCCCAAATTTGTGTTCATCCTTCTTCCTCCAATAAAATTGACCTTTCAATCCCACAACATCAACCCGAAAGCACTCTTCTTGATCACTTGGAAATTTTATTGCATTAAACACCTTGAAGGTCACTTCTTCATCTTGAACTCTCATAGTTAGCTTGCCCTTTTGCACATCAATAAACGCTCCCCCCATAGCTAAAAATGGACGCCCAAGAATAATCGGTATATTTTTATCCTCCTCAAAATCTAACATAATGAAATCCGCGGGGAAGATAAACTTATCAACTTTTACAAGAACATCTTCAACAATCTCTTTTGGATAAGTAAACGACCGATCCGCCAACTGTAAGGTGACATGGGTGGGCTTTGCTTCCTTCAAACCAATCTTCTTATAAACTTATAGAGGCATTAAGTTTATGCTCACTCCCAAATCACACAAGCATCGATTAAACAACTAACTCCCAATGGTGCACGGAATGATGAAACTACCCGGATCTTTCAGCTTCGGTGGTAGCTTCTTTTGCAATATAGCGTTGCACTCCTCCGTTAGAGCCACTGTCTCATAGTCTCCTAGCTTCTCCTTCTTTGACAAAATCTCCTTCATGAACTTTAAGTAGCTAGGCATCTGCTTTAATGTGTCTGCAAAACGGGATATTAATGTGTAATTTCTTGAATACCTCAAAAAACTTTAAAAATTATTTGTCGAGCTTGTTCTTTTGAACTCTTTGCGGGAAAGGTACTGGTGGCACAATCTAATTCTGCTTCGGATTCACAACTTAAGGTTTAAAACCTAGATTGGAGGGAATGAGAATGTAGATGAATGAGTAAACATTTAACCTAATTTATGTGTTAGGAATTAAATGTGAGTAATCATGAACTATGAGAATTATAACCTAGAGTCGGTTAATATGAATATTTTATGGAATATTAAGAGCTGTGTATTTATACGACGTGTAAATACAAAATCACGAATCATGAATACGAAATGTAATACAAGGAATAAACTTTTCATAAATGAAGTTTCCATTAAAAGAAAGTTTAGAGAAAATGAGAAGATGACCATTTTACCTTTGGTTGGTGCGATGTAATGACAAAGTTACCTTTGGGGTAAAATTTGATTCAATTGGCCCAAAACCCTAACTCATAAAATGTTTATGGCCAAATTTGTTCTAATTTGTGTTAGTGGCTCAACCTAAATTAATTAAAGGCCAATAGAATACATTGATAATTCCAATAATAGAATTAATACAAGTTCAATGTTCATATACTAACAAGATTTGTAGAGAATTATTATGGTAAGCTATTAAAGTAGTAAGCCCAATAAAATAGAAGTGGTGTGGCCAATGTGTGGGACACTTGTAGAAATACTTGCAAGTGGTGTAAGTATTTGTAAAATAACCAATGAATTAAAATTCCAAGCCCAGTGAGTTAGCACAATAAGGTATACTTACATGTATGGTTAATGTGATCCAATAAAATTTAAATTCTAGCCCTAGTGGTAGAATAAGAAAAGTCCAAGTGATTGATAAATTTAACCAGCGGACTAAATTAAGATAATTAAATTGTGTAGGCAATTTAAAATAGCAAGTCTAATTGGATTATATATTTAGTTCAAATAAGTTATTGAATTGAGTTCAAGTTTAATTAAACTAGTAGGCAAAGTAATTTACTAGTAGCAAATAGAATGATACCCCAAGTGTGCTAACCTAAATGAATTAATTGGTAGCCCAACCAATTTAACTTCCAAGTTTAATGCTAGAGTTATGGTTTAGCCCAAATGAATTTAAATAAGAGTTCAATGTACGGCCCAAGTGATGTAAGTATGGTATATATATATATATATATATATATTTCACCAATTAAGAAATAAAAGAAAATCAAAAATATGGGGGAAGCCCAAGATGGGTGCAATGCTCCAAGCATTCCCCTAGAAAACATAAATCTTCAAATCCCTCTAATGTAAGGTCCATTCCCATAAAAGATGGATCTTGTTCCTTGCTAGGTTAGTATCCTAATTAATTATGTGTTGGATAATTAGTGAGGCTAATTACACTTACCAATTATCTATATATAGAGTACTCCACCAAGTGGTCTTGTTTGTTAGTCTTTTTGCTAGATGTTCCAAGAAAAGAAAAAGAGAGAGAACTCTAGAGAAAAATTTAGAGAAAAGAAAATCTAGACAAGAGAATGAGAAGAAAGCTTGGAAGATAAATCTAGCAAGGATTGAGGAAGATGATCAAAGATAGATCATCCATTCATTCAAGAAGAGAAGAACTCGTGAGGTTCAAAAGTATTTCTTAAAACCCTACCCTTTTTATTATGTTTTGATTCTTCCATTTTGTGGTAGGAGAGTTGGATTTATGATTGTTCATGGTAGAACCATTGAGATCAAGAGTGAATCTAAGTATGTGTGTGTGTGTGTATGTGTGTGTGTGTGTGTCTAGATATGCTCAATGTATTTTCCATGGTCAAAATGTATTTGATATGGTAAATATGCTTTCTATATGGTCAAAATATATTTTAATGGTAGAAAACTATTTTTAAAGCTCTTGATGCTTAAATCCATGCTAGACTAGTATATCTAGGGTTTAATGGGTTTAAGATGAGTTTTGATATGCATCTATGTAGGTAAGTTTGACAAAAAGCATGAAATCGATTTTCGTCGAAAAATCCAAATCTGAGTAGTCTGTTCCCAGATTTACTATTCACGTTCCATAACTCGTATTCATGATCTGTCAACTTTGGGTGGTAGACCTATAAGATACGAAGATTTTTCAATTGGAACGACTGAAAAATATTAAACGAGCTATTTATGGTGATTTTTCACGTAAAATAGTTTCTGTCAAAAAATACCCGAAAAACTACTTTCTAGAATTTCGCAAGGGCTGTTTTGGCCACTTATCTTACTCTAATAATTATGGACTTTTCATACATGATATTATATGGAATATAGCATCCACTTTCCAGAAATGAGCTCGATCCGACTTCGGGGGAGTGATTTATTTCCCGACGTTTCTTTAGGTTTTAAAAAAGAAAAATGGCTATAACTTGAAATGTATAACTCCAAACATTATAAAAAAAAATTAATGGGAGTATTATATGATGGTAGGAATCTCCCATAAAAAGATCAGGATGTTTTGATAAAAACTCAATGTTTAATAATTTGTGTAACGACTAGAAATGGACTATTTAAAAATAGTAAATGAAGTTGTAAAATTAAAAGAAAATTATTTTGTACATGACATGATATATAATATGTATACACAAGAGTTATAAAAATAATAAGTCAATTAAGTATTTCTAATAAATATGAAGGACTTAAGAAAAATAAGGAAAATAGAATAAAATAATTATGTATTATTCAATTTTAATTAAATAATATATAAAGGTAATTATTTATTATTTAACTAATATTAAATAATAAATAAAGTAAATAAAAATAATTTAATTATTTATTTATTTTTAAATGCTAAATAATAAATGAAGTAAAGGAATATTTGGAGTTAATACAATAATTATTTATTATTTAATTAATATTAAATGATAAATAATGGTGATTAATTATTTAATTATTATTTAAAGGATATTAAATAATAATTAATGGAAGATAAAGTTAATAAGGTAATTATTTATTATTTAATAAATAAGGATGATTAATTATTTAATTATTATTTAAAGGATATTAAATAATAATTAAAGGGAGATAAAGTTAATAAAATAATTATTTATTATTTAATTAATATTAAATAATGAATAAGGATAATTAATTAATTAATTATTATTTAAATCATATTAAATAATAATTAAAGGGAGATAAAGTTAATAGAAATGATTATTTATTAATTAATTAATATTAAATAATGAATAAGGATAATTAGTTAATTAATTATTATTTAAATGATATTAAATAATAAGTAAAGGGGAATAAAGTTAATAAAATAATTATTTATTATTTAATTAATATAAAATAATAAATGGGGATAATTAATTAATTAATTATTATTTAAATGATATTAAATAATAATAAAAGGGAAATAAGGTTAATAAGATAATTGTTTATGTAATGATAAATAACAAGTAAACTTAATTAAATTAATTATTTATTTAATTAATATTAAATAAATAAAGTAAATGAGTTAGTGAAATAATAATGTGATTAAACAATTTACATTTAATTGTTTAAGCCTTTAAGTATTACTAAGGGTGTAAATTTTTATTAAATAATTTGTAGTAATGGTAAGTGATTAAATATTATTAAAAGATTAATAATATTAGTAACCAATTTAGATATTGTTAAATACTTAGTTGTAAGACCCCGATTTTTATAAAGTACAAATTAAACTTTTCTTTATATGTTTTCTTCTGAAAACGGTAAATGAATAAATTGACAAAAGTAAAAATTAAGAAATATTTGTACAAATTTTATTTTGTAGGAAAATATTCGTTTTGTCGGGGAATATTCGATTCGTACGATGGTACCGAAACAATCAAATATTGGTGGACCCCCACAACGAATTATTGTCGAATATATAAAGCGATATACGTAACATTTCTAAATAAATTTAGTTAACGGTACTATCACTTTTAACTGTTAAAATAACTTGTGGTAAAAGAACAGTAACATACGATATTGCACAGTAGCACACGGTATTGTACAGTAGCACACGGTATTGTACAGTAGCATACTATATTGCATAGTATTTCATATTATTGAACTGATAAAGTGACTATTGTACTATATTGACTTTATTGAACCAATTATTGTCACATGCATAATAATTTATATTATTGAGCTGATAATTGTTACAGTAACATATGCACAGTAATTCACATTACTGAATCAATAATTGTCATTACACAGTAACGTGCTATTTTCTTCTTTATTGTCAGCATTATTGTTATCTCTTTTATGATGTTGATTAAACTGTTGTATTCTATTATTAGTTAATTTCTTTACTTATCTAACTCAGAAAGTCAACTACACTATCTACACTATAATTATAACAATTAGTCATAATAATGAATAGTTGTGAATTATTGTTGAATAATTGAATTGATTTGTTATATAAAGTTATTTATTTTTATATATAAAGTTAATTGATTTATATAAAGTTAGTTGTTTTATATATAAAGTAAATTGAATGATATAAATTAAAGATGATCTATAAATGAATGGTTTAGATGAAGAAAATCTTAAAAAATAAAATGAGTGGAATAGATTAAACATTATCTTGAAATATATGGTTTAGATTAAATTAGGAAATATTGGTTTGTGATGAGATTTTTGGCTATAAATAGAAACCTTAACTTAAGGATTTTTCATAAAAAAACTTCATTACTTATTCTTTCTTTCACTCTCCAAATATTTCTTTGTATAAGTTCTCTTTGTGTGTGCTAAAGTCATCTTGAATATTTGTAAAGATCTATAAGTGTACGAGTACTGACCAAGTAAGTCTTTTTATAGAAGTTATATAAGTAACCACACACATCACACGGTATTTTTAAATCTTCCTTTAGAAGATTCCTTTGGAAGATTTATTTTGAAATATTATCTTCTTCAAAAATTATATTGAAGTTATTCTACTTTATTCTATTAAATCACTTTTGATGATTTCATACGAATTGGTATACACCATGAAATTATATATGGCAGTTACTAATTAAATTATAAAAATATAGGTTGATCAACCTCATATCCAGTCACGTGTTAAGGTAAGGGATACCATCTTTTTCATCTTCCACTATTTAAACTTATTACGGTAAAGGATTATTATTCTTTGATTCTCGAAAATAATATCGTTTTTTCCTTACTCGTAAGATGTGTCATTTATTTTCATGTATTAATTTATGGGAATAACCTGACTGCGCGGACTACTGCATATTTGGTGAATAACCTTTCTTATTCATTTGTGGGAATAACCTGACTACGCGGACTACCGCTTGTTTGATGAATAACCTTTCATATTCATTCCTTATTAATTTGTGAGAATAACCTGACTACGCGGACTACCGCATATTTGGTGAATAACCTTTCATATTCATTCCTTATTAATCTTTGAGAATAATCTGACTACGCGGACTACCGCATGTTTGGTAAATTACTCTTCGTATTTATTTCTTATTTGTCTCTTGTTGGTAAAGTTTCTTGAAATGATTATATATTCTTTAATAGTTTGCACTTCATCTAATATAATTTCAATTGAGTCTTCCGATTTTTCTAAATCTTTCTATTGAACCTTAACCGTTATTCTGAATTATGGATCTTGAATATCATTCTTGAATTTGAGTTCACATCATGTTGATAATTTGAACATTATTTGAATTTGCACAAAGAAAAATCATAAACTTTTGATATTTATTGATCATACTGTTTTTTCTGATTTATCATCTATATCACTGTTGTTATTCTAATCATCAAGAATCATGTTGTTGTGAATATCTGTGGCCTGGGGACACAGATGATAGGATAAATGCGATATAATTGTTGAGACTTTTAGGGCACGTGGTGAATGTTTTCTTTTGCCGGGAGCAAAGAAGAACTGTTATTTGGTATGATTATGACCAAAGGCTGAATACTGGTATAATCATGATCGTTGGTGATATATTGAATATCTTTGGCCCGTAGTGCAAAGATGAACTGTTGACTTGCATGATTATGACCAGGAACTGTGAATTTGTATCATTATGACTAGTGGTGTTTCAGATAATAAAAATTGATGATATTTTTTAAAAAAAAGAGAGGCGAATGGACACCATAGTCTACATTATTTTTCTAATGGATTGCTCATTCTGTTGCTATTATTGATCTGAACTTTATTCAAGAATTTAACTGCAGTTCTTGATACAAAACTTATTGTCTATTATATTCAATTAAGAACTCAACTGTTGAAGGCTAATGATAATTTATTGGTCATTATCTTAGTCATAGTATTTTCTTACTGGGCTATTTGAGCTCATCATTTTTTTTTGTTTCATTATTTTTTAAAAAACGAGAGAATAGCTGGGTCTAGCAGGGGAATGGAGTGACGGTATGAGAGATAACTATTGTAGTCTTCACATGTTGTATATAGTGTGACAATAATAGTAAAGACTTAGTTGTGTATTATTGAATTCTGTATTTTTATTCTATGTACTGTTTGTATTAGAAATCGTGTATTTTATGGCGTCTCAAATTAGGTTATGTAGGCCTAGATTTGGGGGCGTCACATTACTCTTGGTGGATTACCTTTAGAGGCTACACACTTGGATAACTAACGTTGATGTGAATATTTTAATTGGTAGATTTTTGAAGAGCGCAAAGGATTTTGGAGTTTAACTCGTAGCTGTTTCAAGAAGTTGAATCTACAAATAACAAATAAAATAGACGTCAAACACAAATAAGTCCAAAGAAATTAATGCAAGAACACATGAAATTTACGTGAAAACCTAATTGGGAAAAACTACGGGAAAATGGAGGAATTCATTAATAATATGGCTGTGATTACAAATTTCTTTAAGAATGATGAAGAGCCTATATGTTGAAAAAAATGGTTCTGTAAGTAAAGAGTAATAATAATGATAGTAATATGTCTCCAACGTCTCCATGTAGCACCGTATATATACAAGCGAGTAACCATCTGAAAAAAACTAGGATTAGGAGTCTCTTTCCAAATCTTCTTGTATTTCGCTAGTTAATGACTTGATAGATTTACCCTAAAAATAGACTTCTTTTTCTCCTCCAAATAAAGAAACAAAATCTCCCACAAATAAGGATTTTAACTCTCCTAACCTACTTCGGATAGAAATAAACATACCAAGACACGACCCAACCCAACAAATAAAACAGACTGGTCCATACCCAATAATTTTTTTTCCTCCTTTCTTCCTTGTTTCTAATTTTTTTATGTCTCAATATCGATATTTATGACGATAATTTTTAAAGTTTATGACGATAGTATATCTCATTGCTATAATTCTATTAAAAAAAAAAAGTTATGACAATAATATATACCGTCATAAATTTTAAAAATTATCGTTATAAATTTTAACACATAAAAACAAAAAATAATAATTACAGAGGACCATATGCCGTTTCTTCGTTAGTAATCATTCTTGTATCTCACATCTGTTAAAGAAAGAGAAAGTCCGCAAGAATGAGACAAAGTACAGGTAACATCAGAGTGTGAGAAAAAAAGGAGGATATCGGAAAATAAAGTTGGGTTTTCAAAACCTTCTTTCATCATACTCCACCCATCTACTTATATCTATTGTATAAAAGCAAAAATGCCTATTACATCCCATCCATCATCTTTGTTCCCTCACTTGTACTGAAAAATAACTGCCAAACACAACCCTAACCACGCCTTCCCCCTCTGGCTTACGGCACTTTTATCCAAACCAATAAGTTAGAAATAGAATTACGAAAAAACAAGAGAGAGAAAAAGAAGCTAGAACTAATAAGGGCTTCTTCCGTATAACTTATTTTAAAATAATTTATAAAGTAAATTTTAAAATAATTTATAAATGAAATTATTTGACATCATTTTGATTTATAAATTAAAAGAAATTATAAAAATATTCAACTAAAATGATTTATAAATTAAAATAAATTATAAAAATTACTAAATTAAGAGCAAAAGAATTTTTATATTTAATCAAACTTATTTATTTTAAAGTAATTTATAAGTCATTTTCAAAAACATAATAATTATGAGATAATTATGAGAAGTATGTAATTGTTACGTTTCAAAAATTACTTGTACACCAATTTAAAAGTTAAAAAAGTAGTCATATATGAATACTTAAATAATAAAAAACTACTTATAAGTACAAAACAAACTTATAAATAGTTATCGAACATGTCCTAACTAATACCTATTAATATTTTTTAAAACAAAATAAATTAATTATATATTGTGGAGTGATCCACGATCATCACTGTTTATGGATCATTTTTGAGTCAAATGATCTTCTATTGTTCATCTCAAACAACAACAACAATAGCTCACATTAAAGTAGGAAGATTATCATCCTCAAGAATGTTTTTGTGGATAGTTTTATACGTTGAAAAACTTAGAAAGTCAGACTATTCATTTTCTCTTTTAACCTATCTTTTATTATTTTTTTTTAATCAAATTTGAAAATTCAATAACATTTTTATTACAAATCTAAAATTTTCAATTTATATATCGTTTGAAAGTTCTCCTTAAGATTTTCAAAAGAAGATCTATTGTTAATATATTTTAATGTAGTTAAAATGTTAGAAGTTATAACTAAAACTTACACTAGCATATTTCAAAATACAAAACTCTAATCTCATTTTTTGGTCATTTTAATTAAAAATATATATAATAACAATGTACCTTGTTTTAAAGATACTGACGAATATAAAATTTTTTATTGAATTTTAAAATTTAATTAAAGGACGAGAAAAAATTAGATTAAAAAGAGATAATGACTGATCTGACTTTTAAAGTAAAAAACTATTCATAAGAATTTCTTAATATCCGCATTAATTTCTTATTGATATTAATTCTCTCACTTTAATTTAAGTCTTTCTATTTTAATTTGAATCGATGCTATTAAAGATGAAGAACAAAAGATCAATTGACCAAAAAATGATCCACAGCAGCTAAAAATAACTATAACTCACCCCCCTTAAATATTTAACTAAAAACTAAGCACTGCTCAAGGCGAGTTCATATTACAGGTTACACAATGAAGGGATAACTCTCTCCAAAACATTATATTTAATAAAAACAGTATCAAAAAAGGCGGAGATAATAAAGGAACACAAAATATCCTCCTGATTGAACATTTTTAACCAAAATGTCCGCCACTTGATTAGATTCTCTAAAGACGGATTGTAGCTACTACTAATACGGTTCAAAGGAAAATCAATGAGAATCCTCGTCAAGGAAGCAAGCGTAATCCCTTCAGCCAGTTGTCACTGCAAAGCAGTGTGACCCAGAAACATCAGCAGCCTTACTCAATGCCTACTAGAGGGATGGGTCAAGTCAGTCTATTTCGAAAGAATGCTTCTACGTTTATTTAAAAAATTATTTATAAATTTTATTTTTATAAAATACAAAAAAAATATAACTTTTTTTTATTTATAAAATATAAATAAAATAAAATTATGCTCTTTTATCTTTTTTATAAACAAAACTAACGGATAATTTGATGAGTTTAGAATTTTCCATTTCTCAAACTTCAAAGACACTCCATTCCCCCGTTCTCCCTCTTTTATCCCCTTCCTTCCGAGCTTTGCTACGTACACGATACACTTATTCATACACTTACCTTTATAAAAAATAGTGAAACCCGCCATTTATGTGTTGGATTTTATTATTTTTAATAAAAATCATTACATAAATCATTACAAAATATTATTGCGCATAACATTTCTCCTTCCACCCAATAGCAAACAAACCATCAACAAAACGTGTGTTTAAAGCAGTACAGTACGTTTGAACTGATAACATTTAATGCGTTTAATTATTACATAAAAAATAGTGTCATGCTTTTAAAGTTTGAACTCTAAATATTACTTTTTTAAATTAAATAAATTGTTATAGAAGAATAAAATTATAAAATCGTACGCAAGTTACATTATTTATATGGAAAAAAAAATCGTGCAAAAACATTAATTACCGTAGTCACATAAATAATGTATATGCACATCAAATATTCCCGCATCCACATTCATGTGAAATTATCATCTCAATTCTTATATATAAACGCAATAAATGAGATAATTGATTGATTTATCGTCCGAATTAAGTCATCAATTAAAATAAATTAATTTATATAATTATTATTATATTTTATTAATATTAATAAAATACTTATAATTATTAATTATGTGCATGAATTATTTAGAAAAAAATTCAACAAAAATATTTCCAATTAATTAAAATTAATATTAAATTCATTTAATATAATTCATGTATATGAACTCTAAAAAATTATAAAAACTAAGACACTAATAAATAGATATTATATATATAATAATTTTAAAAAACATTTTTCACCCTATATATACTTCTCAACAAAAATATATTTCACTACAAATATGTTTATTATATATTTGAAAATAGATGAAAATTTCACACTATTAAAAAATTTTAAAGAAGTAAATTTAATTTCTCTATACACTCCCGTCAAAATTAAAATTACTTATAGTGAATGTATATAATAAATGTGCTTTTTTTTTCAATGTAAAACTATATTTAATGGGTATAAAACTAATTTGATTTCATAAATTTTATTTGAGACTATATTTTTGTTTCATGTTTAAAAATTAATAAAAATTTTGTATTAGTACTAAAAAATATATATAAGCATCAACTTAGCAATATATATATACATATATATATAAACATCATTTAAAAATATTATGATACAAAATTCTACTTGACACTAGAGAAAAAATATAAAATATTTTTTTTCAAACTACTAAAAGTTATATATAATTTTAATCAATTAAATGTGTTAATTTGTAATTTTAAAATGAAAATATAAAAAGCTCTTTTTTGACAATTATTTGTAATTTTTAATTAACAATTATTTATAATTTTTAATCACACAATAATTAAAATAATTAATTTTTTTTAATTATGATAAAAAAAATATTAACCTAAATTATTAATATACCAAATATATTATGCCAAGAAAAAATAATAAATATATATCAATAAAATTAGCTAGCTCTGCCTGGACACTCAAACTTGTTAATATAGAAACATGAGTTTCTTATCATGAAGTTTTTAACAAAATAACTAGTGATTGGGACGAGTATTCAGTTATAACCGAATCAAATTAACTGAATCAAATTGTATATTCCGTTATAATCGATCAAATTTTATATAATTTTACTATTTAAATAAATATTCAAAATATATATTACCGAATAATCGAATTATAAGTATATAACCAAAATATAAAATTATTTTTACCAAACAAAAAAATTATTTCAAATTTTACACGAAAACATGAGTTTGACAAACTAACTAGTAATATCAATAATACATAAACATATCTTTGTATAAAAATGGTTGCTGTGAACTGTGAAGTGCAAAAAAGTCCAAACAAATTTGCTAGTGAAAAAAACTACAACGTTTCTTTCCCATTACTTTAATTTGAGTTATAACTGACAAAATAAAACACTAAAAAACTACAAACATTACCCAAAACTAAACAAAGAGAAAATAACAATTACCAGTAATAAACAAGATATTAAAACTTTTCACATAAACCCTAAACGAAAAGAGAGAGTAGCATGAACCAACCATAATTCATCAGTACGGCGGTGGCGGTGGCGGTGGCGGTGGAGGTGGTTGTCTCGCAGTAGGTGCCCAAATCACATCAGAAGGTAACTGACAACTATAAATGGACATCCCACAAGCGTCTGCGCCACCGGCAGACAGCAGCGCATGCCCACTATCATCACCGCCTGAAATCCCCGAAGGTGACAGCGCTTCGTTCCTCCCAACGTTATTATTATTATTATTATTTCCCTGTTCGTCGTCCACCGGTAAACGGTGATACGACGGATTGTTGAATGATGCCGCAATCACATACACCGTCCCCGCCGCGAGCAGCGGCCCCACCACCTCCCCTCCCACAATCTGCCCCTGTGGGCCCGCTAAAGAAATGGTGAAATTATTCCCAATTTGGGCAGACAAAGAGTGCTGTAACGAGGGTAAAATGGTCCCCGAAACGGATAAGATATCCAACCGCCCGTGGAAAGTGACGGTGGCGCCGAGGGTGGTGGAGGGTTGTTTTAGCGTCACGTTAGCGACGGTGCCCGACCCGTTTAAGATACACAGACCCGAATGGCGCCGCCTGCAAAATACGTTCATGGAGTTGATGATATCGGATCCACCGGGTATTTCGAGGACGCATGGGCTCATTGATGGCTCGGTCTCTCGGGTTATGATGACGGGCGGTTTCGGCCTGTTTTTGGAACCCGGAGGACGGCCGCGGGGGCGGCGGACCACCTCGATGGAGGCGTCATCATTGGCGGCGGAGGGCTCTCTTTTGGTGGTGGTTTGACTTGGGCTATCCGCTTCTTCAGAGCTTTCGCACTCCCGGACGGCGAGTTGGAAGTTGTGGTGGTGGTGGGTGGCGACGGCGGCTGTGGGATAGGATTGGGGTTGGAATTTCTGGGTTTGGTGAATTTTGGCAAACATGGGGTGATTGTTACGGCGATCTTTTTCTCCAACATATTCTCCTTTCATTTTTTTCTCCCTGTCAAAAATTGTATAATACTGTTGGCTGTAATAGTTGTACACATAAAATAGAGTAGATTGAACAGAGATAGGAGATGAATGGAGGCTTGAGGGTTTTGTGGATGGATTTGGAATTTACTTTAAATCAGTAAATGAAGGATGAGGTAAGTGACAGAATTACATAAAGTATATAAAGTAGAGAGTAAAAGATAAGAGAGATAGAATGAATTGACAGCTGAGTAGGGATGAGGTGGATGAGGTTGGAAACAAAGTAAAGACCAATTGGCGCCGCTTGTTGAATCGAAAGAGGTTGGCTCTAAGAGAGAGAAATTGAGAGCGTAAGCCAAATGGATTTGGAAATGATATAATATATGAGATATATATAGGTACAGAATTATGTATTTATATGGTCAATTTTTTATAACGATTTTAATTATTATGACAATAATTTTCTTAATAGTACTGTCGTCATAGCTATTCAAACCGTCGTTAAAGACTTATCGTGTAGGTACACAGTTGTGTACTTATATTTTTACCATAATATATAATGTAATATACATGGATTATATATATATATATATATATACAGTTGTATAGTATACAGTCGCCTATAACGACAGTTTTTTTAGGCTATGACGATGGTTCAACTGTCACCATAGATATTTCTGATTTATGACGACCATTCAACCGTCATCATAATCCAAAAAAATCATTATTATAAACAACTGAACTACACAACTGTATATATATATATATATATATATATATATATATATATATATATATATATATAGGAATATAGAGGTGCACAACTGTGTGACTTTTTAATTTATACAGTTTGTCAAAATCACATCGTTTTGACATAAATGGGGGACTATCGGTACCACTAAATTAAAAATAATCTGTCAAACAGCATAGTTTTGACAAACTGTGCAAATTAAAAAATTGCATAGTTGTGCATATTCATTTTTTTTCATATATATATATATGTGTGTGTGTGTGTGTGTGTGTGTGTGTGTGTGTGTGTGTGTGTGTGTATTCTTTTTGTATTTATTGATGTTAACAATTTTTTGTAAATTATAGGTTGAGAGTGCAAAGTCCCTACTTGATAAATGCTTCAAGTTCAACATGGCTTCTTAATAAGTTTAAATGAAAGAAAGATGGAACCATCAGTACGCCATATACGATGACGATGTAAAGGGGATAAGGAGTCTCAGGAGGGGGAGGACTCAGAGATATCCCTTTCACCAGGCTTAGTTGACATTTACATCCCTAGCACTTAGGCTAATATAACCCAACCATTATTTGATGGTGCATCAAATTTTATTAGGTCAGATGAACCTATTGAAGCAGCTAAGATCAAAGCCCCATATGGAGAGAAGGGATCTCCAACTAAGTTATTTTGTGAATACAAAGTGCAATGGCTAAATAAAAATATGTTGAGCTTATCTCCAGTTAATCCTAGACTATTTTTGATAACTCATCCTCGAATGTGGTATTCCCTGCATCATGAAGACTTCAGTAGCTTACGCCCTAAAAATTGGCTATACGAACATGTCATGGATGTCTACATTCTGCTTTTGTGGGATATAGAGGAGAAATAATAAAATACAGCGATAAGAAGGTGGGCCAGATTTGGTTTCAAAACGTCCTTTTGCATGCACTTAGGAAAACAAAAATCCCTTAGCGAGCAAAATCAAGCAAATCGTTTCTATACTAGCTACGTTGAACCTGCTATAGGCCTGCCATTGCATGAGTGCGACTATATTTTCATGCCTCTTTCTGTTTCGGGTAATTAGTGAAAGTAGTATACTTTCAAGCCAATTACATTTGATATGATATATATATATATATATATATATATTGTAATTTTATTCAATTTATTAATAAAAATATCAAGGCGTTTCTTTATTCATGATTAATTGGCTGAATTAATTATATGAATAAATCGATAGTTTTGAGAAATGCTTTTAGAATCATAATGTTGATAATGCTAATGAGATCTAAATTCAAGAAAACTCAAAATTAAAATATTCCTAATCGCGGGATTATTAAAATGGAGATTAGTGAATCTGGATATATTAGTACATACTATGTTTTCTCTTATGAAGAAGATGATTGATCTCATAATCATTTGTATAGAGACACTAAACCAAGTATGTAGGTGCTTATTAGAGAATAATTTCACTGAACGTGACTCGCTCAAGGAACAATTAATGGAGTTTTACTTGTCTGTCAATATGAATTCCTTTTGAGATAGTAGTACAAATGATCATTGGACTTGAGATTATCATAGTATCTTGTGTATGATGAGTTATACTTTGACATATTCCTTAAGACCTCTAAGGTATATCAAACGATATGATCGAGTATAATAAGTTATACATAGAGGTAGGTAAATGATTAATAAATGATTTACCACTTCTAGTAAAGGGAGAGAATATAATGACCATGAATTCTATTAGACATTGTAATTATACTTATTAAATAATTAGCAAGGAATTAAAATTTTTATTCTAATTAATTGTGCAATAGATAATTGAATGAATATACTTGTCTATGTATATATTTATTTAAAGCAATGAAGCAAGATGTTATAAATTATTTAAAGTAAGTCTAATTGGATTATATTTTAAATCCAAATTAGGTGTTAAACTAGGTCAATTAAATTTACCTAGTAGTCCATATAATTAATTAAACCTTAGTCCATATAATTAATTAAACACGCACAATGCTTATTTTAATTAAAGGAAGCATAGTTTATTTAATGTTAGCCCAATGGGATAATTAAATTGAGCCTAAACCAATTAAATGGATGAGCCCAATATATTAAATCCTAGAGTCCAATGTGGAGCTCAATAGAAAGTCAAAATTAGTCAATGTATATATATATATATTAAATGTAGAAAAAATAAAGGAAAAATGGCTTAAAAAAGCCATTTGGCCGTTTGCTATAGGGGCCCCACATGGGGTTGCTTGATTTTCTTGATTGCTTCTTCTGTACACTAAATCAAAATAGCTCACCAACCCTAGTCAATTACATTGTCCATCAACTAGTCAATCAAAGCAATAGTAATCCTAATTAAGCTCTAAATTGACCAACACTAGTGAATTAGGAGAGTTGATGATGGATTAGTGAAGTGCTATAAATAACATGCTACACATACTTGTTGTGTTGGTTAGTTCATTTCCTAGCATTTCTAGAGAGAAAAAGTGAGAGCATTTGAGAGAGAAAAGTGAGTATACACTTGTGAGTTGAAGGAGAGTGCTAGAGAAGGAGCTTGGTGAATGTCAAGTAGCTTCATAAACTACTTTGGAAGGAGAAGAAGAAGAGCATCCAAGACCCTAAGGTTCAAAAGTGCTCCAAACCCTTTTTATTTTATTTTTGTAGTCTAGATATTATTTGAACGGTTAAAATATATTTTTAATAGATCAAAACTTGTTTTGATAGTCTAGAAGTCTTAAACTATGTTATATATGTATATTCATGATTTGATATGTTTAAATCATATTTTGGTATGTGTGATATGTATAAAAATGGTAGAAAGGTCCATATTAAACTTTACCGGTAAAACCCTAATTGAGCATGTGATATTTAATGTTGTAGTTTGAAATGCACAAGTTGGAAAAATAATTTATATGGCTATAAAGTTACCTCTATGAGTTTTTAGGAAAACCAAACTTGAATTTTTCAAAAATATGAGAAAACAAAGAAGTTAAAGCTTTTACGACAAAACATGACGTTTTGAAACTTTAAAGTTTTCAATCTTCCCTTGTAAGTGACTTTACGGCTATTTCTATTTGAAATTTGGATTTGTGATCCAAAGAAAAATTATAGAAGGGGAAATTCTGATGAAAATGGACTCAAGAATCACATTAAAATATTTTGAAATGAAGAAATTATGACAATTTTAGTGAATGAGAGTCGGATAGTCCAATTTTTTGTCTTAACAGCGCACCCCGCGCCACTTTTAAGTCTATCACGGCGCGCCCCGCGCCATTTCAACAGATTTATGTGTCCGGGTCTGGTCGGGTCGATTCGGGTCGGGTCGGGTTTTATGTGAAAATTTAAGTTGAACTAAGTGTAAAATGAATGTGTTTGTATAATAAACCAATATATGGAGTTTATTAATAATTAATGGATAGTTAAATGTTTAAAATAAAGACTAAAGATAATACAATTAAAAAGTTAACTATTGATATTGTTTGAAGATTATTAAAAAAGTTATTAAATGATGAACAACATTAGTAATTGAATAAAATATTATTAAATAATTAATAATATTAGATAATGAATAAAATATTATTAAATGAATAATATTAGATAATGAATAAAATATTATTAAATGATTAATAATATTAATAATGTAATAAAATATTATTAAATGATTAATAATATTATAAGATTAATAAAATATTATTAAATGATTAATAGTATTAGAATAGGAATAAAATATTATTAAATGATTATTAATATTAGATAATGATTAATATATTATTAAATAATTAATAATATTAGATAATGATTAATATATTATTAAATGATTAATAATATTAGAAGGTTCATAGAATATTATTAAATGATTAATAATATTGTACGACTAATAAAATATTATTAGATTGTTAATAATATTATATTAGAGTTTGAACTATATTAAAGAATTAATGTAGGTCTTATGTGATTAATATTTTCACGTAATGATAATATTTTCTAATTGTTTATATAATTATTTTGTTAAGTGTTAGAGGGGTAAGATGTATAGAGGTTGTCATATGAGTGTATATATGATACTAATTTAAAGATCAATTTGATTAATTGTTAGGTCTATTCAGAGAAAATTAAATTGAATTGGTTAGTAGTAATCTACACACGAGACAAGTTTTTTTTTATCCTTACTCAAATTTATATTGAACAATTTCTTTAAACCTATTCAATTATTGTTGAGCAAGTCTCTATACTTGTACTTACTTGCCAGAACTTTAAGTGGTTTAATTCTTTAAAATTATTCCACATCATTAATGTTATTGTATTCGCACATAGTACATTTGCAAATGTATAGTTCATAAATTCCAGAACTGTTTAAGAAAGTCTAAGCTAATTGTTTCAGCTAGACAATGCATGTTAAATTCATCACATTCAATATTTTAAAATCTTATCCAAACCATTGGTTAGTGCGGATTCTTATAGTAAGACTGAGAATGAACAACCCTAAATAAGGAGGATTTTTATCTGTCGGGAAACAGAATTTGTGCAAGATGTCTAAATGTTATGCATATACATAGGGTACAAGAGGCTGATCTCCTCGCGTACCACGTTTTTTGAGGTGTCAGATATATATGTTTGTTCTACCTTAGTAATAGTTCATGGTCCTTAAAGACCACTCAGTAGTAAATAATCAATCTTTTCTTTTACATTGAAAAATTGATTATTGATTTCTTTCACGAATGTTATCTATTATTGAAAACCATGATGTTAATTTCCCTTTCATCATGATATATCTTATGCTATTTGTTCTTAAACTTGTTGAGCCATTTAGTTGCTCATTCTTGCTATATCATGACTTATTTCAGCTAAGCCAGAATGTTCTAAACAAGGCAAAGGCAAGAAAAAAGCTAAAGCTTAAATTAGCTTGATGTATGCTAGATTAATTACTTATATGTACTTTCTTTTATAAATCTTTTGTATTCCCTTAAGATATGTAATATTTATGTAAGGGTTAATTGACCTTGGAAAGTGTAGCCTTTTATAAGGAACATTTTCTATTATTCTGCAAAATTTAAATGCAATTTATGTATTTAATTGCTAGTAAGTATTGTACAGTGGAGAACCAAACCCGAGGTTATGGAACCCGGATTTGGGATCGTCACAGGTTGGTATCAGAGCTGTAGGTTAGAAACGTTAGGATTGTGAAACCTAAGTTATAACCTTAGTACTAAACTCATATCGAGTGCGTTAGGAGATGAATCAGGGAGATTCATCATGTTGTGTATTTTTGGAGGTGGATTGAGAAAATCCATCGAGCCGAGATGTACATGATAAAATATCATTTCATTTCATCAATGAATATATTTTATTGTTGTACTAACATATGTTGTTTTTATGATATAGGATGACGGAGATTGGACAGTCGAGTTATACTATTGAGGAGGTGGTTTACACGGATATCCACATGGATATGACACAGCGACTGGTGGTTGTATCGATTGAGGATCCTGAGTCTGATCCAGAGGAGGAAGACTGTGAGGAACCCACCAGGGGTGGAGTGATGATGCCATATAGTGATGATGAGGTCGTGACTGGGGAGTCGGAGGAGGAGGAGCCAGCAGAGTACGCTGATGGTATGGGCACTACTGCCAGTGACATCTTCGAGGTGCTGACCACGAGGAATGATGAACTGGAGGAGAGGATTCAACACTTGTAGGAGTAGAATCAGACCCACCAGCATACGGAGAACCAGTAGAGGGATGCAACATATCAGTTCTCGGGTGAGAACACGTTGCTGAAGGAGAAGATGGTAGAGGTGGAGGCTAGACTAGCAGCAGCTGATCTGAAAGTTCAGCAGGTGCAGACAGAGAAGGAGGAGATTAGAGGCCATTGACAGCAAGTTATAGAGGATAGGATCGAAAGGGAGATCCAGCAAGATTCAGTACATGGGCAGATGCTAGAGCTAGAGGATGAGGTTAGAGAGAAGAGGGTGAGGATCGATAGACTTAGTTATGTCTATCGTTCTTCCTTTGGCAGATTTTAGAGTAGGGTGCATTACTACCCAGCTGAGGAGGGTCAGTCCAAGCACACTATCAGCAGTAGCTTGGTGAGAGATATAGGGGATGAGGAGTACGATGACGCTGTTCATCGAGGGATGCGCATGCATTAGTAGTAGTTTTTCTTATTTAGGTTGTATGTAAATAGATGCAGTAGAAACCCAACTTTTGTTTTGACAGAGGGTTAGTATGATGTAAATTCCAACTCCAAGAAGTTTTGGGATATGATTATAGTTAGATCCCGTCTTTTGTAGTATTTCAGGGATAGTAGCATTTATAGCAGTATGCTTATGATGTAAAAGTGCTATGCACTATGATTTTAACATATGAATATAAATGCAGATCTGTTTATGTTTATATATGCCGAGATGCTTAATTATACTTTAGTTAAATTGTTTAAGCTACAAAATGGAAGTAAAAAGATGAAATAACTTTAACGATTTAAATTTTCTCTACACAGAAAATGCCACCATATAAAAGAAGTCAACCACTACCCCCACCACCACTGGAAGAGTCGGTTAATGTAGGAGGGGTACCGCCAAACCCGGTGTAAGATTTTATGGAAATGCTAACGGGAGCATTCTACGGACGTAATGCGAATGCTGCTGGAGCACCAAACCCTGCCGCTCCACTATCACAACGGATCTTATAGAAGCGCAAACCTGGATCAAAGAAATGGAAAAGGTCTTTGAGGTTGCACGAGTAGCGGAGGAACAAATGACCTCATTTGCTACCTTTATGATGAAGGGGGAGGCGGACTATTGGTGAAAGGACAACAAAAGCAGAGCAGGAGAGGAAACTATCGCGTGGGCGCGATTTAAGGAAGTGTTCTTAGAAAATTACTTTTCGAAAAGCACGCAGGCCAGAATGGAAGTTTAATTCCTGGAATTCAAGCAAGGGAATATGTCTGTATCTGACTACGCCACCAAGTTCAATGAATTGGCAAGGTTCACTCCACACCAGGTGGACACTGAAGCGAGACACGCAAGAAGGTTTGAGCAGGGACTGAAGGCATGGGTTTACAGTAGATTCATTATTCTTCAGATTACTAAATTTGCAACTTTACTGGAGAAAGCTATAATAGCAGAAAGAGGAAATGAAGCCCTAAGCAAACACAATCAAGAACAAAATAAGAAAAGAAGCGAGGGAGGAAACAAAGTAGGTAGCAGCGGGAGTAGTAGCTCGAATAAGCGCAAGTGGAATAACAACAACAACATCTCGGGGACACCCTAAGGATGCGAATCGAAGAAAGTAAACAAATGCAACTAGTGCGGGAAGAACCACACGGGGGAGTGTATGAAGGGAAGAAACGTATGCTACAACTGTGGAAAAGAAGGGCACATCACTCCTAATTGTTCCACACCTAAGAAGAGAGGATGTTTCTCATGCGGAGCTGCGGACCATCAGATCAAGGATTGTCCAAAAAGGAAAAATAGTGGGGGAAGTACTGGATATAAGGGAAACAACAACAAGCTCACCATTGGAGGTCCGGTGTAACCGAACAAACCAACAACATGGACTTTCAACATGATAGTACAAGATGTCGTGGAATCAAAAGACGTGGTGTCAGGTATTATTCCGATTAATGATATAAATGCATACGTATTGTTTGATTCGGGTGCTACCTGTTCATTTGTGTCAGATGATTACGCTAGACGGTTAGAATTGCCTAGAGAAAAACTAGAAAACTTAATGAACATAGAACTTTCTAATAAAGAAGTGATTCCTGTAGAGTATATATATAGAAATTATTATGCTGAAATCAGGGGCCAGAAGTTGAATGTAAATCTAATTCCGACACGTTTGGGGGAGTTTGATGTTATTTTGGGTATGGATTGGTTGTTTAATCACAGAGCGGTAATTGATTGTTAAAAGAAGTCTATACACCTTAAGACACCAAACCAGTTTAAGGTCGTATTTTATGGCAGTAAGTCGTTAAGACAATCTTTTTGTCTGACGATGATGCAGGACAAGAAACTGTTAAAGAAAGGTTGTGTAGGGTATTTGGCTCACGTAGTGGATACAAAAATGGTAAATCCCGAGATGGAACAAATATCAATAGTTAAAGAGTTCATGGAAGTTTTTCTAGATGAATTGCCAGGTTTACCACCAGATAGGGAGATAAAATTTGTGATCGATTTAGTACCGGGGACAACATCGATATCAAAGGCACCATATAGGATGGCTCTGGTAGAAATGAATGAGTTGATGGTTCAGTTGCAGGAGTTGTTGGATAGGAAGTACATTCAACCTAGTGTATCTCCATGGGGAGCACCTGTGCTGTTTGTAAAGAAGAAGGATGGATCGATGAAACTTTGCATGGATTATAGGGAGTTGAACAAGGTGACGATTAAGAACAAGTACCCGTTGTCACGAGTTGACGATCTTTTTGATCAATTGAAAGGGGGGGAAGTACTTTTCAAAGATTGACTTAAGGACTGATTATCATCAGTTGAAAATCAGGAAAGAGGATGTACCCAAGACGATTTTCAGAACTCGATATGGCTATTATGAGTTTCTAGTGATGTCATTTGGACTAACAAATGCGCCAACAACATTTATGGACATAATGAACATAATATTCAAGCAGTACTTGGATAAATTTGTAGTTGTGTTCATTGACAATATTTTGGTTTATTCCAAAACAGAGGAGGAGCATGCCGAACACCTAAGATTGGTATTAGAGATATTACGGAAGGAGCAGTTGTATGCTAAATTTTTGAAGTGTGAATTCTGGTTACAGAGAGTTTAATTTCTAGGTCATGTTATCGATAAGGAGAGAGTTTCAGTTGTTCCAACAAAGGTGGAGGCAGTGATGAATTGGGAACAACCAAAGACGCCGACAGATGTTAGAAGTTTCTTAGGGTTAACGTGTTATTATCGGAGATTCATCATAGACTTTTCGAAGATAGCAATGCGGTTAACCAATTTAACAAGGAAGACAATGAAATATGTATGGACGGAGAAGTGCGAGGAGAGTTTTCAGGAGTTAAATAAAAGACTTAGTGAAGCACCTGTATTGATTTTACCGGACGATACATGAGGTTTTACGGTTTATAGTGATGCATCGCACAAGGGACTAGGCTATGTGCTTATGCAAAATGGCAAGGTCGTTGCGTATGCATCAAGACAATTAAAGAATTATGAGAAGAGATACCCTACCCAAGACTTGGAGCTGGCAGCGATAGTGTTTGCCCTTAAGATTTAGAGGCATTATTTATACAAAGAGAAATGTGAGATATTCACAGACTATAAGAGTCTGAAGTATATCTTCACACAAAAGGAGTTGAATATGAGGCAGCGGAGATGGTTGAAGTTGATCAAAGACTACGATTATGAAATTCTATACCATCCCGACAAGGTCAATGTAGTAGCAGATGCTCTAAGTAGAAAGAGCAGGGAGAAGCTGTTTGTATTGACAGAATAGGAAGAATTGGTGAAAGAGATGGCTCAAATGGAATTGGAGGTGAAAAATCCAAATGAGTCAATAAAAGTGGAAGCAAGCCCAACCTTGTTAGATAAGGTGAAAGAGACTCAAGACAAAAATGAAGAATGTGATAGAATAAGGAAGAGGATGATCGACGGGGAAGAGGCAAGTACAAAGTGGATAGCAAAGGATTGCTAAGGTTTGAGAATCGTGTTTGGGTACCGTTAGTGCCTGAATTACGAGAAGAGATTTTGCAGGAGGCTCACAGTACGAGATACTCGATACATCCAGAAAGTACGAAAATATATCAAGATATTCGTCAGTATTTTTGGTGGCCGAATATGAAAAGGGAGGTTACAAAATGTGTCAACCGATGCCTAACTTGTCAGAGGGTAAATGTCGAACATTAGAGACCAAGTGGATTACTTCAGCCGTTAGAGATTCCTAGGTGGAAATGGGAGCATATCACGATGAATTTTGTGGTAAGACTTCTAGTAACACAGAAGGGATACGACGCTATATGAGTAATTGTGGATCGACTAACAAAGTCAGCGCACTTTTTACCGATAAAGATTAAGTTTAGTTTGGATCAATTGGCTAAATTGTATATCAATGAGATAGTTTCAAGACATGGAGTGCCGGTATCAATTGTGTCAGATAGAGATCTGCGCTTCACATCAAAATTTTGGAGGAGTCTTCAGGAAAGATTGGGGTCGTAGTTAAGAATGAGTACAACGTATCATCCGTAGACTGATGGGAAAAGTGAAAGAATAATTCAGACATTAGAGGATATGCTCAGAGCCTGTGTGATGGATTTCAAGGGCAGTTGGGAGGACCATCTACCATTAGTTGAGTTTGCATACAACAACAATTATCATGAAAGCATAGGAATGCTGCCTTATGAAGCCTTATATGGGAGGAAATGTAGAACACCTGTTGGGGTCGGAATTGGTTCAACAAACTGTAAAAATTATCAGAGTAATAAGAGCTCGACTTGTAGTAGCTCAAAATCGACAGAAAAAGTATGCAGACCTAAACCGTTAAAAGCGAGATTTTGAAGTGAGAAGCTTTATGTTCATGAAAGTATCTCCCTGGAAAGGAAAGATCAGATTTGGAAAGAAAAGGAAGCTGAGTCCGAGGTTCATAGGACCATTTGAGATATTAAATAGAGTAGGTGAAGTGGCGTACGTGATAGCTTTACCTAATGAACTGGAGCATATTCACAATGTGTTTCACGTGTCAGTGTTGCGGCCATACAAGCCTGATTACAAGCATGTCATATCCTATGAGCCAATACAAGTTGAGAAAGACTTATCATATGAAGAAGTTACTATCTAGATATTAGACAGGAAAGTGCAGAAATTGCGAAATAAGGTTATACATTCTATCAAAGTCCTTTGGAGGAACAACAACGCTGAGGAAGCTATGTGGGAGCTTGAAGAAAAGATGAGGATTAACTATCCGAATCTTTTTGAGTAGTTTAAATTTATAATTTCGAGGACGAAATTTTTATAAGGGAGGATAATGTAATGACTACGAATTCTATTAGACATTGTAATTATACTTATTAAATAATTAGCAAGGAATTAAAATTTTTGTTCTAATTAATTGTGCATTAGATAATTGAATGAATATACTTGTGTATGTGTATATTTATTTAAAGCAATGAAGCAAGATGTTATAAATTATTTAAAGCAAGTCTAATTGGATTATATTTTAAATCCAAATGAGGTGTTAGTCCATATAATTAATTAAACCTTAGTCCATGTAATTAATTAAACAAGCCCAATGCTTATTTTAATTAAAGAAAGAATATTTTATTTAATGTTAGACCAATGAGATAATTAAATTGAGCTCAAACCAATTAAATGGATGAGTCCAATATATTAAATCTTAGAGTCTAATGTGGAGCCCAATAAAAAGTCAAAATTGGTATATATATGTATATTAAATGTAGAAAAAATGAGTCCACATGGGCTTGCTTGATTTGTTTGGTTGCTTCTTTTGTACACTAAATCAAAGTAGCTCACCAACCCTAGTCAATCACATTGTCCATCAACTAGTCAATCAAAGCAATAGTAATCCTAATTAAGCTCTAAATTGACCAACACTAGTGAATTAGGAGAGTTGATGATGGATTAGGGAAGTGCTATAAATAACATACCCTACATACTTCTTATGTTGATTAGTTCATTTCCTAGCATTTCTAGAGAGAAAAAGTGAGAGCATTTGAGAGAGAAAAATGAGTATACACTTGTGAGTTGAAGGAGAGTGCTAGAGAAAGAGCTTGGTGAATGTCAAGTAGCTGCATAAACTACTTTAGAAGGAGAAGAAGAAGAGCATCCAAGACCCTAAAGTTCAAAAGTGTTCCAAACCCTTTTTATTTCATTTTTACAGTTTAGATATGATTTGAACGGTTAAAATATATTTTTAACTGATCAAAACTTGTTTTGATGGTCTAGAAGTCTTAAACTATGTCGTATATGTATATTCATGATTTGATATGTTTAAATCATGTTTTGGTATGTGTGAAATGCATAAAAATGGTAGAAAGGTCCATATTGAACTTTACCAGTAAAACCCTAGTTGAGCATGTGATATTTAATGTTGTAGTTTAAAATGCACAAGTTGGAAAAATAATTTCTATGGCTATAAAGTTACCTCTATGAGTTTTTAAGAAAACCCAACTTGAATATTTCAAAAATATGAAAAAACAAAGAAGTTAAAGCTTTTACCGTAAAACATGGCGTTTTGAAACCTTAGAGTTTTCAATCTTCCCTTGTAAGTGACTTTACAGCTATTTTCGCTTGGAATTTGGATTTGAGATATAAAGAATTATAGAGGGGGAAATTATAATGAGAATGGACTCAAGAATCACCCCAAAATATTTTGAAATGAAGAAGTTATGACAGTTTTAGTGAAAGAGGGTCGGGCAATCCGATTTTCTGCCTTAACAGCGCGCCCGCGCCACTTTTAAGCCTATCACGGCGCGCCCTGCGTCAGTTCACCAGATTTATGTGTCCGGGTCAGTCCAAGTCTGATTTTATGTGAAAATTTAAGTTGAACTAAGTGTAAAATGAATGTATTTGCATAATAAACCAATATATGGAGTTTATTAATAACTAATGAGTAGCTAAATGTTTAAAATAAAGTCTAAAGATAATACAATTAAAAAGTTAACTATTGGTATTATTTGGAGATTATTAAAAAAGTTATTAAATGATGAACAACCTTAGTAATTAAATAAAATATTATTAAATGATTAATAATATTAGATAATGAATAAAATATTATTAAATGAATAATGATATTAATAATGTAATAAAATATTATTAAATAATTAATAATATTATAAGATTAATAAAATTTATTAAATGATTAATAGTATTAGAATAGGAATAAAATATTATTAAATGATTAATAATATTAGATAATGATTAATATATTATTAAATGATTAATAATATTAGACAATGATTAATATATTATTAAATGATTAATAATATTAAAAGGTTAATAGAATATTATTAAATAATTAATAATATTATAAGACAAATAAAATATTATTATATTGTTAATAGTATTATTTAAGAATTTGAACTAAATTAAAGAATTAATGTAGGTCTTATGTGATTAAAATATTATTACGTGATGATAATATTTTCTAATTGTTTATATAATTATTTTGTGAAGTGTTAAAGGGGTAAGATGTATAGAGGTTATCATGTGAGTGTATATATGATACTAATTTAAAGATCAATTTGATTAATTGTTAGGTCTATTCAGAGAAAATTAAATTGAATTGGTTAGCAGTAATCTACACACGAGACAAGTTTTTTTTATCCTTACTCAAATTTATATTGAACAATTTCTTTAAACCTATTCAATTATTGTTGAGCAAGTCTCTATACTTGTACTTACTTGCCAGAACTTTATGTGGTTTAATTCTTTAAAATTATTCCACATCATTAATGTTATTGTATTCGCACATAGTACATTTGCAAATGTATAGTTCATAAATTCCAGAACTGTTTAAGAAAGTCTAAGCTAATTGTTTCAGCTAGACAATGCATGTTAAATTCATCACATTGAATATTTTAAAAGCTTATCCAAACCATTGGTTGGTGCGGATTCTTATTGTAAGACTGAGAATGAACAACCCTAAATAAGGGAGATTTTTATCTGTCGAAAAACCGAATTTGCATAAGATATCTGAATGTCATGCATATACATAGGGTACAAGAGGGTGATCACCTCGCGTACCATGTTTTTCGATGTGTCAGATATATACGTCTGTTTTACCTTAGTAGTAGTTCATGGTCCTTAAAGACCACTTAGTATTAAAGAGTCAATCTTTTCTTTTACATTGAAAAATTGATTCTTGATTTTTTTCACGATTGTTATCTATTATTGAAAACCTTGATGTTAATTTCCCTTTTATCATGATATATCTTATACTATTTGTTCTTAAACTTGCTGATGTGAGGATTCGAATTTTCAGAATTTCTTTATTAATATTAAATGAAAATTTAATTAACAGAATTATCAAGTTTGTTTAAATTATTGGTGAAATATATGTGATTTAAAGTGTGCAAAGGGATTTAATTGATAAATTAAATCTGTATACAGATAGCGTGTGTGAATTTAAAATAATTGAAAAAGTAAATAAATTGCGTGGAAACAATTTATGAAGAATAAAAGAAATTTTATGTAATGGTATAGAAAATTGTACAATTAAATTGTTGTGGAAGTATAGAAATTTAGATTTAAAGGAGATTATATGGTAATGTGAGAAGTAAGATTTAAATATGTATGAATATATACAAATGTATAAATATGTGGTTATGTTTAATGGTTGTAATTATAAATTTCACTAATTATGAGAAATTAAGGGATTAATGATTAAATTAATCCAAAGTTAAATAAAAAGTGAATGAGGAGTTAGTAAAATTGTAATGATGGATTATTGATTTAATGGAGGAAGTGTAGAAATTAATTGAGAAGAAAAGTAATTATATAAGTTATATAATAATAAATTATATAATTTATATAGGAAAATTAAAATAAAGAATGAAGAAGTTAATAATTATATAAATTATATAAGAATAATTATATAATTTATATAAGAGTATTACATTAATTAAGGATGGAAGAAAATTTTATAAATTGTATTTTGTGTGAAATGAATAAGGATAAAGTAATTATATAAATTATATAATAATAAATTATATAATTTATATAAGGAAAGTTAATGTAAATTATACAGAAATGAAAATAAATGAGAAAAAAGAATGTTTTAAGTTATTAAAAATTATGATTATGTATAATAGAATTATTATGACTTTTATGATAAATAATATTTCAGAAACGTGAACATATTAGTGTAACATGATGTCTAAGTAACGAAGTGAAAAATTATAAAAAAAATAATTCTTATATGTTATATGAATTATTTTATGATTTTTGGAGGTATAAATTACCTCATATAGTTACATGCATGGTATTATGTGTGTACAAAATTTGTCAAGTAAAGTATCCAAAAAGGGTATAAATAATATTTATAAATGATGTTATGATTTTTAGTGAATTAAAATAAATATTTATATATATTTATAAAATATTTATTACCCGAAATAATTGCGTAATGTATTTAAATATTTAATTTTGCATGAGAATTTCCGGAAACTTCTAAGTTTGCCTCGTGAAAGTGATGAGAAGTGAGGTGGTGGAATTGTTGCTACTTTTTAAAATAATTAAATGTTTAATTACAAAAGGAAAAGCAACCAAAAAGAAAGGAAAAGAAGAGAGAAAAAAAAAAGAATAACAAAAAGCCAAATTTTGCTCTTCTTTCTTCCACTCTCCACCACCTGACACCATAGTCATCACCTCCAACCGTGCACCACCATAGCTACCATAAGAGAGGAGTGATTTTTGGAGCTATCAAAGGAAGATATGAAGCTTTGGAGAAGGTATAATTATTTTATGTGATTTATTTTAAATTCTCGGTGATTAATTATTATTGTGAAAAATTAGAAAATAATTAGAATAATTATTCTAAACAATTTATAGATGTGTATCTATGAATTACATGATTTTTTGAATAATTTTGTTGGAAAAAGATGGTCAAAAATGGTGTTTTTATTGTAAAGTTGGCTACTGTTTCTGCGAAAAGAGGAAGAAGAAGAAGAAAAGGGATGCCGCCGCGCATTGCGCGTCAGCCATTTTTTTTTCCTGGCGCGGGGGTATAAACGGCATCGTTTTGGACGCGACTGGGGGAGAGCTACGCAATGCGCGGCGATGAAAAGTTGACACGCCGAACGACGTCGTTCGGCGTAGTCAACAGTAGAAGGCCGCGCGCCATGCGCGACCGAGATTTAGGCTGAAGTTACAATTTTGCCCCTGGCCTTTTTAGTTAATACCGACCGTGTCCCCTGACCACGAAAATTACGGTAATGCCCCTTGACTTTCCAGAAAATTTTGGTTGTGTCCGTAAGGGCGCAGAAATTACGAAAATGCCCTAAGAACTTGGTTTTTAATTAAATAAATGTTTAAAAATTGAATAAAAATTATAGAAAATTATAGATAAATACTAAAAATATAGAAATGATATTTGAGCATTAAATTTAATATTTTTTCATAAATATTAAATATTGAAGATTAATATTTAAATATTAATCTAGTAAAGTCACAATTTAGTAAATGATTAAATAAAAATTCAGACAATCGAATATGCTAAAATTTATCCGATGAGCCAGGTTGTCCGTATTGAAGATGTTTACTAGTAAGTTAAATGAATATTTTAAGGGACGAGGTTAATATAATTAATCATATTATTTATTTATTGACCCGGTACCCTAAAATAAATCAACGGGTAGGGTTAATTATATTATAGATGATATTAATTAAGTAAATTAATATCATAAAGAGATGAATAATTATTATTTGATTATTTTATGATCATAGGTTGATCGAGAGAGGGTTTTTAAGCTATCAATTAATTAATTGGACATATAGGCAAGTTCTTCAGTCCTTTAATATTAAATGTTGTCTGTTATGATATGTTATTATTTGTTCAAATGCATACAAATTATGTGCTATGTGATTAATATGACAACAATGTGTACTTTGTGCAACGATATGAATATATATGAGATATCTTGTTTAAGAAAAAGGCACAACACATGATATATGACACACACCGAGCATGTTAAGGTTTGTGCTACGTGAAGCATGAAATGTGTTAACTGTTGAACTTGCTGAGCCGTTATGCTCATTACTTGCTTAAAATAAACTTTTGCAGGTTAAGAAAAGAATTTCAAGAATATCAGATTATATAGAGACGGATTTTCCAAAAAGGTTGTGAACGTTAGTACTAAAGGTTTATATTATGATTCAATATAGATGATTTGTCAAGGTAACATTAATATTTTGTATACATGCAAACTTGGTACAAATAGGGAGAGTAAAATTAAAATATGAATTTTGATTGTTGAATGTAGTTGGTATGAAAGAGACTATTATAGGTTTAATTATAAATTATGATACAAAGAACATTTGTATAGATATGAATGATATTAAATGTTTAATGTTGAATATTATGATACTGGTAATAGAAAGAAAAAATGAAGGTTGCGATTCAGGGACTAGGATCAAGAAATAAAATTTTTAAATGATAAAATATTTAATACAATAATTGAATTGAGAAAAAAAAAAATTCATACCGAAAATTTGGTAATTTATGATGATAATGTCAATAAATGAATTAATTAAGATGATTAAAGATTTATTAACGGACTGAAATTTGGACGTAAGGTAAATAATGTTAAATAAATATGAAATTAAGGTAATAAAGTGGGTCGAATTTTGGGGTCGTTTTAGCTGAGCCATTTAGTTGCTCATTATTGCTATATCATGACTTATTTTAGCTAAGTCAGAATGTTCTAAACAAGACAAAGGCAAGAGAAAAACCAAAACTTAGATTAGCTTGATGCATGCTAGATTAATTACTTATATGTACTTTCTTTTGTAAATCTTTTGTATTCCTTTAAGATATGTAATGTTTATGTTAAGGTTAATCGACCTTGGGAAGTGTAGCCTTTTATAAGGAACCTTTTGTATTATTTCGCAAAGTTTAAATGCAATTTATGTATTTAATTGCTAGTAAGTATTGTACAGTGGAGAACCAAACCCGAGGTTATGGAACCCGAATTTGGGGTCGTCACAGAGAATGTCCTATGTAATTCGATAAATGACTACTCAGATATCTTTGCCTAATATGAAATAAAAATTAGAAAGGAGTTTCTAATTTACATTAGAGTTGTACATTTGATAATTAAAATGCATGTGATCAAATAAAATAAGACTTGACAAAAATTTCGTGTCTTATTTTTGATTGGAGCATTGTGTGGTAGAATGATTGAATTGTACGGTAACTATTTGCTGAAATGTTCTTTTACGGTCAAATGTTGAAATCTATATTATCTGAAATGTCGTTGATCGCTAAGGGAATTTAACTTTATTATTGAATAAATGTTATTTATTAAATAAATTAAATAGTTTAATTCATATAAATAAGATTAGAATGATTCTAATTAATTTATTTTACAATCAATTTAATATCGAGAACCTAAAGGGTCACACTATAGAAAGGTAATATTTATTTTAGAAGTGGATGGCTTAATGGTACTCATAAATTAAGTATATTTAATTTATACTATGATGATAGAATAAATTAAATAGCTCAATATTTATATTTATGTATTTTGAAAATACTAATTATAAATTAACAAGAAGAGTCTTATTATAATTACTATTATTATTATTTAGTTCTTAAATGGTTTAGGAATTAATTAATATGTAATATAATTATAATAATAATTAATTTAGTTCCTAAATGGTTTAAAAATTAAATAATGAGAAGTACTCTCATAATAAATAGTTAAGTTTCTAAATAGTTTAGGAATTATAATTATTATATTAAATTAATTTAGTTTATAATTAGATTAAGAGCTTAATTAAAAATCCTAATCCTAAATAATTTAGGAGGGTTGACCATATTTATAAATAACAGAAGTCTTATTATAGATTAGGTTAATGACTCACTTCATATTTTTCTCTACAATTAGAAGAGAGAGAAAATTAGGGCTAGCTACCTATGATTTGGAGAAATCAAAATCTATTTTCTTAATTTATAGATCTCTTGGTGGATCACCTCTAGAGACTTCACACTTAGGGAGCTGACATTGATCCATGAAATCTAATCGGTGAATTTGAAGAAGAACGTGAATGATTAAAGGAAGGTGAACTTGTATCTATGGAAACTTGGTTCTACAAAGGTATAAATCTTTTATCCTTCCTCAATTAATAATAGTCACATAAGAAATATCATAGTTATTAGTTTGTAAAAATTTTAAAATCTGATTTTTGCTTGCTTCTGCTGTGCTATTACAATTTTATTATATGCATGTCATATTTTTACAAACCAATAGTGGTATTAGAGCCAAACTTATGCGAATTATTAATTGTTTAGATTCCATGTATATACTGGATATGTGTTTAGAACAATTTATTAAGCATAATATATTGTATAAAATCATATTTTTTTTTGAAGAAAACATCAAAAATCGTGTTTTTAAAAAACCTAAAAAATCAATTCTACCAACGGACGTTTAATCACCGGAACAGTATAGGATCCGAACGTTTAAATGCCGCTTCACAAAATTGGTTTTTGTATTAGGGCGTTTAAATGCTGGAATAGTAAAGGGTTCGGGCGTTTAAACGTCGCTATATAGATTTTCAGATTTTTTTTAAATGTTATTCAATAATCAAAATAAAGAGTTATTTTGGATGATTTTATAATTAAAATAAAGAGTTACTTTAAACATTAAATTAAATTTCATGCAACTTTAAATTGCCCATTAAATGATATATATATATATATATATATATATATATATATATATATATATATATATATATATATATATATATATGGAATGGTTTATTTAATTCATGAGATGAATATTATTTATTTTTATATATGTTGATATATATGATAAAAAATGGGATTGATTATTGACTATTGACCAATATGATTAGATTTATTTAAGAGAATGCATTGAATGAATGAGTTTTAATAAACAAGGTTTGCGTAACTCGTTTTATCTAATTTTTCTTGATGTAAATTCTATCTCACTCCTATGTACTTCCCTTTGACTGCTGATCAAGGTTTTTATTTTATGAAAATAGTCTGTATTATGATTAATTAGATTTATTTAAAAATTTGGAGCTGAAGAATAAGGAGCGCATGAAGACCCGTTTGTATTAGAGCCCGAGTTAAATGTAATAATTACTTTTATGTATTTATTCTTGCATCCTAGGTTTGACCATATGGTTTATTTGGTGACTCGAATAAATCAAACTAGAATAAAAGTCCATAATCAATCCAAGTAGAATATTGTATTCTATATGTGCATGCTAATTATACATATATTATATATTATCAAACATGTTTTATATGTTAAATAATATATATATATATATATATATATATATATATATATATGTGTGTGTGTGTGTGTGTGTGTGTGTGTGTGTGTGTGCGCGCGTGTGTGCGTGTGTGCGTGCGTGTGCGCATACGTGCTAAACAAAATGAGATAATTAATAATAAAACTCTTCAAATTAAAATATATTAAGTTTTAATGTTTAAAGGTATTTGAAATATCGAACGTCACCTTCTAGCATGATAAAACGATAGAGCATCAAATAATCAATATACGTTTGTTGTGCACACACAAGGCTTATATTAATTATTTGAGATGTTTTATCACATTTGATGCTATAAGGAATTGAACATTATTATTTTGTTATGCACACACAATGATAATATTTTTCTTTTTATTATATAGAAGTGTTAGGTCAAACTTAACTTAATTAATTTTGATTCGTATGAACAAACACTTGATTATAATAATCTAAGAGGCAAAAATTAAAAGGAGTTACATGTTGATGTAATTGACAATGAGTTGTCTACCTATTGAATAAACTATAATTTGTTGTGCACACACAAGGCTATACTTATGTCGATAAGATCATTTTCTCACTAGTGAATCTTTAACTAGATTTGTCGAACTATATAAGAAGGATAATATGGTTTGATGAAAATAGTGGGAGACAACATTTTAAATAAAGACATAATTAACATGGTGATTAATAAAATAAATGCATGTTAATGTTGTTATTAATTCACTTAAAGGATAAAGAATTTTGCTATATTTAATTCACTAACACTGCATAGCATATTGGATGCTAATAATTTAATCGAATCGAATTGTTCGAATTGGTTAAAGAAATTTGAGAATAGCTCTCAATGCTAAAAAGTTAGTAAATGTCCTTAATTTGCCTATCACTGCAAATGTTGCAAATAATGCCTCTGAGGAAGAGATTGCTACTTATAAAGTGGTAAAAATGAGGCAATTGTGGTTTAAATGCATCATACTCGCATTCATAAGTATTGAATTACATCGCCAACACGAGAAAATGGATGCACTTACTATAATGCTACACCTTCATGAGGTGTATGGTGAGCAAAGTAGGTCAATTAGATTTAAGATATTTAAAGAGCTTTTCTGATCTATAATAACTAATGGCACTATAGTACAGACACATGTCCTAAAGATAATCAATTGGATTGATTAATTGGGACAATTGGATTTTGTCAAGGATAGAGAGTTGAGTTAAGATTTATTCTTGTAGTCACTCACTGACTGTTGATTAAGAAGCTAGATGTTAGTTTAACTGATTTCCTTAATATGTTATGAACTTCAACGTTAAGAAGTTAGACGTTAGTTTAACTGATTTTCTTAATATGTGGAAGACTGTTGAGAGTTACTTTCCTTTCAAGAAAAACCAAGTCTTACTAGTAGATGAATCTTCTAAGAGGAGGAAGAGGGACAAAGGTGTTTATGAGGAGTCAGACAAGATAGAAGGCAATAAAAAGACACTAAACAAAGGACCTAAATAAAGGTGATCTCGAGGGCAAAATAATTTTCTTTCATTGCGATAAGCTGGGACACTAGAAGAACAATTGCAAGAGAGTTGTAGTAGCTAAGTAGAAGAAGCTTGGTGAAGCTTCTACTATAGATATAGTTTGTTCATAATGAAATAGAACTTTTTATAAGTTAAATTCTACTTGGGTATTAGATACCAGCTAGTGGTCTCATATATGCAAGTTATTGCAGAGACTAAGTAGAAGTAGAAAGCTAAACAAAGGACAATTAATCCTATGCGTCAGGAATGGAACAAAGGTTGCTGCATTAGCCATATGAATTTACAGTTTAGCATTGCTTACGGGCAAGTCTATTGAGTTAGTAAGTTGATATTATGTTCTAGTTCTTCTAGGAAACACTACGTCCATTCCATATGTTGACAAAGAAGCTTTTGACATTATAATAAAGAATAATCATTGTTCTATTTATAATGATAATATTTTGTTTATAACTGGTTGATTACTTGATGGACTTTGTATACTTGACTTACATGAAAAATATTTTAAAATGAACAAATTAAAGGCAAAGAGATGATATGAATCATATATTTATGCATAACTGTAGACTCGATCATACGAATGAAACAAGACTAAGCAAGTGATATAAAGATGGGTTTTAGAACCATTTGATTATGAATCAAAAAAAACTTATGAATCTTGTGTGGGTAATATAACTAAATCTCCATTTAGAAGACATGGAGAGAGACTTACAGAATTGTTAGAGTTGGTATACACAGTTATGTGTGGGACTTATGATAGCTAATATAAGAGGAGGGTATTCATTCATTACCTCCACTGATGATTCTAGATTTTAGTATATGTATTTGATAAAATAAAAATCCAAATCGTTTAAAATTTTCAAAGAATTCAAAAGTGAAGTACAGAAACAAGGGCTAAAAGTATTAAAGTTTTTCGATAAGATCGAGAAGTGAATACTTAAGCAGTACGCTTCTAGATCATCTCAAGTGCAATTGGTATTATCTTATAATAGACATAGTGATGATCCACAATGAGTGTTACTGATCTTCCAGTATCTTTCTGGGGTTATGCTATAGAAACGATAACTCATCTACTAAGTAAGATACCTTCTTAATCTGTCCATAAGACTCCATATGAGTTATGGATAGGGAGGAACCAAGTCTTAAGTATTTTAAGATATGGATTGTCTAACTTATGTCAAATGATTTGAAAAAGATAAGCTTAGGAGAAGATCTGACAAGTGAAAATTTATGGGCCATCCTAAAGAAAGTTTAAGGTATTATTTCTATAATCCGACTAATTAAAAGGTATTTGTCAAAACACGTTGCCTTCTAGGAAATATAAGTTTATCCTTGAAGGAGTTAGTGGGAGTAATATAAATCTTGAAGAAGATTAAGAACCACAAAACACTAAAGATTAATTGAAGGAATTTGTACAAGTAGATAAAGTCATTGTACCCCAACCAAGTCTTACATTTGCTTTAGTATCAAAGATACGTAAGAGGTATAGTTCATCATAAATGATGATGATCAGGTACGTATCATAGTGAATGATGATCTAGTTACATACGATGAGATATGAGTACTAGAGACTCAAGAGAATGGGCTGATGACTATGAAAACCGAAATGGATCTTTTAGAAAGTGTAATATCCCAGATATTTAAGACTTGAAAATAAGATTTTAAAGGATGAAATAAAGGTTAAGGGTTAAAACCTAGAGTTAGAGAAGTGAAAAGTGTAAAAAATGAGTAAACATTTTAAACTAATCTAATATTAGAAAATTAATAAGATATTTTTAAATAATTAATAATATTAGAAAAAAAGATATTATTAAAATGATTAATAATATTAAAAAATAAATAACATATTATTAAATGATTAATAATATTAGAATATGAATAAAATATTATTAAATTATTAATAATATTAGAAAATAATAAAATATTATCAAATGGTTAATAATATTAAAACATGAATAAAATATTATTAAATGATTAACAATATTAGAAAATAAGTAAAATATTATTAAATGAGTAATATTATTAAGAATAGATTAAGAAAATTATTAAATGGTTAATAATATTAGTAAGTGATTAAGATATTGTTAAATGATTAATTGTATTATTAAGAGAGTAAAATATTATTAAAGGATTAATAATATTTGTAAACAATTAAAATATTATTAAATGGTTAATAATATTTGTATGTGGATAATGTATTATCAGAGGTTGATAATATTATGAAGTGATTGGTGTGTGATTAAATGTTAAGTTATAGGATCAAAATATTATCAAAGGTGAATAATATTATTAGGGATTAAATAATTGAAGTAATGTATAAGAATGTTATTAACAAAAATAAACCAATATGTGAAATACTAATTGGTAGAATAATGTTATAAATGAAAGATGTATGAAGAGCGCAAAGTATAGATGTGACGCCTCCAAATCACTATACTTACTATAGCTGACTTAGTGCTCACTATAAATGCTAAATCATTAGGTTTATAGTTGATTTCTTTTATTCATAAACAAAGTCCTCATCTTAATTCCCAAAGATCTTTCATTATTTCATACCAAGTCCTTGTAATCAATGCAAATGACTTAATACACATTCATAACATTTTAACCTTAGGATTTAGATATTCTATAACTTTACATATTTCAAGATTCACGGCATTAAATCATTAGGATGGTTCTTGGGAACAGAGAATCTCGCGGTGAATGTTTGTATTTTTACCCGCGATAAATGTTTGCATCTTTATCTGTAACAAATGTTTGTATCTTTGTCTGGTGAAAAATTCTCTTTGTCCGTACATAACATACCCAACTAGTTGAAACCCTTACTCGAAACACATTTAGTTATAGTGATATATCTTCATATCAATAATCATACTTATTTGACATTCAGAATAGTAATAACAAATTTGTACTTGGGTCCGAGGAACCTAATGATGAATTTGTCCAGTTAACATCGATTAGTCCTGTCTCAGATGTTTATAGTACTTACAAGTCATTTATCGATCCTCATCCAGATAAATAGATCATTATCAATATTATGTTAAGTTTTAACAATTCTAAGTTTAATCAAAGTAAATACGTAATAAGAAAGTGCGTTAAAACTTGATAATATGAATATAATATTCGATTCCATGTGTGAAACTTATTTTTATTACAAAATATCATTATGACTACAGTTAATAACAAGTAAGAAAAGTAGTAAACTAGTCTATGCATTTCTTCTTTCCTTTCTTCTTTGAGCTGGAGCTCTCGGGTTTGTTTGCAAATTAAGTTTATTTATAAGGGTGGGCTAAGATGCTCAGCAAGTCTGAAATACATAGCATATAAGTGAACTCACATCAATATGGATTGTAAGGATTCATGGCACAATAATTAAGATTACAAATATTTTAACATAGCAAAACTGAGTGGTGGTTAGACCTTGAACTATTCTTTGTCTTTCGACTTAGAACCATTTGTAATGGATATAGAAAGGGGATCAACCTAACGATATCCTATGTTATGCATAACATACACTACACTAGGCAAATCATGAACAGTGATATATATTTGTTCATCTCAGTTTACTTCACATGTCAGGATTTCCCCAAGATAACTTGGTTTGATAAATAAAGCATGGTTCAAAATATATCACAAATAAGCATTTCATTTTTCAAGTTATGCCGAAACAAGAAGCAATAACTCTCATATTAAAGATTTATAATACGTTGTTTGTACAAGATGTATAAATCAAATAAAAAAAAGTAAACAAAGGTTAAGGATAGAAAACTTGCCTTAAAGCACAATTAGGGTTTTCCGGTAAAGCAGTTATAAGCCTACAAAGAGGGCTATATTTACCTGAACATTAGTTTATCCACTTTTAATTTTGAATAAGAATTATGATAACTTAACTAGACTATTTTCATTAGTGGCATTATTTGGTTAAGCATCTAGCTCAAAATTATTTTTTTAAGCCCTTGAACCCGTGGGGTCCCTTAAATTTTCAGCTTCAACATCTTTTTCGGTAACTATCATAACTTTGTCATACGAAAATATTTTAAAGTGATTATTAAGTCTCAATTACTTAAAATTTCATGATCTAAAACTTTCCTTTATATTGCTAAGGAAGATTAGGATTTTATGTTTTTGAAAAATGGCAAAAACAGACAATATGTATGCTTTGCTCAACATTTTTAGGGTTAACCATGTGAAATATAGTACCGCTAGCTTTACTTTCTTAAGATATCATGTTATAAGAGTCAATAACACTTTATAAAATAAAAATAATTAATCACAAATCTTCTCATAGAAAGATTTATGACTTTTTTCTGTTGAATACACGAAGAATGTAGAGAACGAAAAATCGTACATGGCTACGACTTATATTCATGACCTTTAGGATTTCATACTTGAAATAATTTAAGCATTATAACTGCTTACATATGTGATTATGACACTTGAATTTGAAATAATTTGGTCATTGTGACGGCTTGTATAATTAATTATAACAATTTATAATTATTGCTCAAGAACACATGAAGAACATGGAGAACGACAATCGTACATGGCTACGACATACGTTCTTGAGCTTTAAACTATGAAATGAAATTCGGCATTATAACTACTATAAAATGAAGAAAGGCTTAAGAACATGTGAAGAACATGGAGAACAACAATCGTATATGGCTATGACTAGCGTTCTTAAGCTTTTTAAAATTAAAGACGAAAGAAAAATTGAACATTATAACTACTAGAATTTGTACCTTTTGAATTTGCAAGCTTTAACTATTTCTTTGCAATTTTCTCTCAAGAACTCACTCTTATAATTGTGTATAGCTTTGATACTAGAATTTTTGCTTTGAAAATGAATGCTAGAAATGGTGAACTATGCTCTCTATTTATAGGAAAACTAAGGATAGGAGGCAAGAGCAATTAACCAAGGTATGGACTAGTATTTTGCCAAGGTATGAATGTGTAATTGTGTAATTAAAATATCAAAATGATCATTGCTTCTTCTCCCTTGTTTGGCAAGTTCTCTAGGGCATTTAACGCCATTTAATGGTTGCAATTATCATGTTCTAATGACATCATCATCAACCAAATCAATGGACATGATCAAGCCTACCTTTTGATAAAGTAAGAAGTGAACAAATTGAACTTTGCAAGCTCTAGGAGTGTCTAGCCATGAGGAGGTTTAGGAGGCTTAATCTAGCTTAGTTCATGCTTAGGTTAATTAATAATAAAGCTAAGAACTTGATTGGTCGATTAGATTAATGACTCTCTAATTAGTTTAACTTATATCTTTGGTTAATCTTAAGTTTGATTATCCTTAATCCTAACTAGGTTTACTTTGATTTAGTTACAGTTTGGTTTCGTTAGGTCATAGTTAGGTTAGATGGTAACTTAGTTACCCTAACCTTGTTCGATTCCAACCATATAACATCTAACCTAGCTAGTTTCATTTTAACTAGATTAGTTAAATCATTTAGTTAGGTTAAATAAGTAACTAGTTTAGTTAGTTTGTAACTAGGTTTAGGTCCTAGTTAGGTTTCCTAACTCAGTTACATCTAACTTAGTTCATTTCTATGTATTTTGGTTTAATTGATCTTTACTGATTTAAAAGTCAGATATTACTGAGTTTTGTTCTGTATAAACACTATTCTGTAAAGTGAAAAGTCCAAAAGACGTTGCATGTTTATTGGTGAATAGTGTTTTTGACTACCATTTCTCAGAAAGTGGTTAGACGATAAAAAAGTAGAATTTTTTTTTGCCTTTTTTTTATTTCGTCATATTCCTGATGCGCTTTTTGAGAATTTTTTTATTTGTTATAACATGTTTTCAAAGCATGAGAATGATGAATCTTGGAATGAAATGTCAATTTGACATACACGTTTCGCTCGAGGGCCTAGGTTATTTTCCTAGGAGGGTTTAGGGTTTAGGTTTTAATCTCTTTTTAGTTTTTGAAAAAAAAACTTTTAATCTCCTTTTACGTGCTAAGTTTGGATACTCGAACTGAAACACAAAAATAAACATCAAGGAAGATTCCATAACACATATAAGATGTAATTTAATCTTTATTTATTCATATAAAGTCATATTACAACTATCTCGGAAGTTCAGAATATTATAATTGACATAAGTTGGTTTAGCATACCCGACATGTGCGAACTAAGATTTGGGCTGAGGTTTTGTCCGGAACTCAAGGGTTCATTTGTCGGACATCTTAAGAGTTAATAAATTAAAGTTAGGGTCTTAAATTGACATTGAGTAAGAGTTATTGTAACTAATGATCATGTCACTTTTATACATAATTGTAGGTTAAACGAAAAACACAAAATTAGTGTAAGCCAGATAAGTTTTTCAATATTATGTGATATTCTTGGGAACTTGTTGTTATGTGTATTGTTATGCTATAATGTGATAATAAATTGTTATACAAATCTATATGGATGTGATATGTGTGTCGACGCTGGGATTTTAGTTGTTTCGTATTTTATTATTAAAAGCCCTTTCCAATTTTAGCCTTTTGAATTAAATGTGATTTTGAAAAGGGTCGGCCTGATGTCGACGGGTTTTGAAAGATCGATTTCTTTATGAGCCAATTGACCAGAGTCACCAGTTGGTATGTTTGGAATGGATGTACCAACTTATCCGAATTTTGTTTTCGTAATTGTTGGCTCATATGTGACTCCGATATAATAGGTCCGCAAACCGAGATTCATAGAGTTCGGGGGCTTGCTTAAGCGAGGGGAAGGTGTTAGGCACCCCCCGACTTCCGTGAAACACGGTTACCGCAATCTCGATGTTTTCCTATCTTTTAAATCTTAAAATGTGTGTGTGCGCGTGTGTGTGTGTGTGTGTGCCTAAATGGAGGTTTGTGGTGTCCTTTTGCATAAAGTTGCTTTGATTTTATATGGCAAAATGTGTTTTGTCGGGAAAGCGTTTAGACGTCTTTTGACCCAAATGACGAGGCTTCGCTTTTTATAAGAAAGATTGATTTTAATTTCGAAAACGTTGAGGTTTTTTATTAGATGTCATTTTTAGAAAACAATAGTTTTAAACTTTTGTCAAATAGGAATCGAGACTATACATTGCCTTCTAACAGTTAATATAAATAAAATGAAGGCAACTTCTAGAACTCTTTAACCCTATGCACAAAGTTTAATGAAAACGTTTATTTATTTTTTACGAAAACATCTTTTATGACATTTTAAAAATCAAGTAGCCTTTTTGTCAAACAAGGATCAAAGTTTCGCCAAAACTCTTAATCTTACAACCTCGTGAATCTAATATCCTAATTTGATCCTTTTTAGAAAATCTTTATCATTTGCCTTATTTTGGAAAACCATTTCCTGTGCCGTAAATTAAGACAAACATCCCAGAACGTGTCGGGGCTATCCATGGGCATGTGAGCCATCCAGACAACCCCCAACACCCACAATCACATATTTTATTATTACTACGGGGCCTTAACCCGAACACGACTTGGTATCGTTTTAAGGCCCGATATTACAAAATACACATCCATGGACTCTATACAAGGATTACATGTGCCAAAACGTCCATCATCGGGATTCGATCACGAGGATCTCCTCCCTAGGCTCATAGTCACCCAAATCGCTATACAACTAATACTAAGCCAAATCTAACAATATTAAACATTGCTATCATACTACATAGCTCAAATATCACAACTCAATCACTACAAACTACTCATTACCACAACGAACGATATATCACCGTACGGATGTCATCGGGGCGTTAGGAGGAGTTACGTTCCGATGGAACCCTCGCTAACAACCCCTAATCCACGGATTCTTTATCAATATATAACAATAAACTACATCAAATAAACCAATCACAACATTATGCTAACAATACAACAAATAAACTCAAGAACACACTCCTTTTCACCTTGCAAAAAGACGATTGAAGCTTTTTATTTCACGAATCGGATAACAATACAAGAACACTCAACTAATTATCAAGAGAAGATGAATATTTGACACAAATCTAGCCAAGAACCGAGCACTTCTCTCTCCTCCCGCGCTCTCTCTCTCTCTAAAATCTATTTTTTTCTTTCTTCTCTTCAACTCTCGGGTGGAAATGGCAATCTATAGCCTTCCGCAGGCAGCCGCAGGTGCAACTGCGGCTGGCCGCAGGTGCATCTGCGGCTGGGCTCGCCAGCCGTCCGCACCGAATCCTCGGCTGCCGTGTGCCATCCTCGAGCCGCGCACTGTCCCGTTTGTCGGTGGCCGCAGGTGCATCCGCGACTGTCCGACTTGCTTTTCTCGATTTCCGTGCCGCGCGGTCTTAATTCGCCAATTTCTGCGGTATTATTTTGGAAGGCTGTTACCTAATGTATAAATTTCTCTTCGTGCTTGGCTTCCAGGGGGCGCTGCCCCCTTCCACCCCCGCCAGCTCACCGGCGAGCTGGGCAGCCACTCGCTCACCGGGGAGCGAGACCCCCGAATATCGTAAGCGTAATGGCCATTAGTTATGATCAAATCAGGTTCTTCTGGATCAACTGTTCGTCTTGCCGCAAGTAACCTGATGCTCGTTGTTCGTTGTGGCGGCTTTGGCCGTAAGTTGTTGGGGTGGCTTCGTGTTGGGGTCCACCTTCCTTTTCGCATGTCGGGTTAAGTGACGATCTTGCCCTCCTGTCAGGGTTAGTACACAAGTGCAAAATTTTGGCGTCTACAATGTGTTATGTGAAATCAAGTCTTATTTTATTTGATTATATGCATTTCAATTCTCAAATGAATAACTTTAATTAATGTAAATTAGAAACTACTTTCTAATTTTTGTTCTGCCTTGGCCAAGGACTACTGAGTTATCATTTATCAAATCGCATAGGATATTATCTTCTTTTACTAGAAGTGATATATTCTTTGCTGATCATTCATCTATCTCCATTTACAACTTATTATACCCGAACATACCCTTTGATACACCTTTAAGGTTTTAAGGTATATGATAAACTATAATTCATCATACACAAGATACTATGATGATCTAAAATTCAAGGATCACTTATACTACTATCACAAAAGGAACTCCTATTGACAAGCAAGTAATACTCCCTTAGGTGTTCCTTGAGCGAGTCACATTCAGTGAACTTATTCTTTAACAAGCACTTACATACTTACTTTAGTGTCTCTACACAAATAATTATGAGATCAATCATCCTCTTCATAAAAGCAAACATAGTATGTACTAATCTATCCGGATACACTTAGTCCCCATTTTAGGGATCTCTCAATTAGGAATACTTTAGTTTTGAGCTATCTTGAATTTAGATCTCATTAGCATACTCAACATTATGATTCTAAAAGTATTGCTCCAAAACTATGAGTTTATTCATATAATTAATTTAGCTAATTAATTATGAATAAAGAAATGTCTTGATACTATTATTAATAAATCAAATAAGATTACAAAGTATATATTTATCATATCAAATGTGATTGACTTGAGGGCATATTACTTTGAATATTATGAAGTGATTGGTATGTGATTAAATGTTAAGTTATGTGATCAAAATATTATCAAAGGTGGATAATATTATTAGGGATTAAATGATTAAAGTAATGTATATGAAGATTATTAACGAAAATAAATCAATATGTGAAATACTAATTGGTAAAATAATGTTGTAAATGAAGGATGTATGAAGAAAGTAAAGTATTGGAATAAATTGGCTAAGCATACTCGACATGTCCAAACTAAGATTTGGGCTGGAGTTTTGTTCGGAACTCATGGGTTCGTTTGTCGGATATCTTAAGAGTTAATAAATTAAAGTTAGGGTCTTAAATTGAGACTGAGTAAGAGTTATTGTAACTAATAATCATGTCAATCTTATACATAATTATAGGTTGAACGAAAGACGCAAAATTAGCGTAAGTCAAATAAGCAAATTAGGAAAGTTTTTCAGTATTATGTGATATTTTTGAGAACTTGTTGTTATGTGCATTGTTATGCTACAATGTGATATGAAATTGTTATATAAAGCTATATGAATGTTATGTGTTATGTGAAATAAATGAATATGATTTTTGTGAAGTACGTGAAAAACATGAAGTACGATTACATGAGATGCATGTACAAATTATAAATCATGATTTAAATACGGAATAATTGGGAAGCATGTATAAAATGTCATACATGGATTTATTGCTAAGCATGCAAGATGTATGAACTAAGTGTTATGTGATAACTGTTAGAGTTGCTGAGCGTTGTGCTCACTCTTGCTATAAAACCAACACTTTCATATAAATGCGAGATATCCAAAGTTTTCGATAAAGACCAAGGAATAGGAATGCGTATTACTTTTACCAAAAGTCTAAAAGATTATATTAGTTATAAGTCCAGTTAAATAGGTAAAGATAATTATATATTAATGTAATAATTAGTGTGTATCTTGAGTGTTTTGATACTTATAATGTTTATAATATAAGGAATTCATATCGCGTATAATATAGAGATGTAATAAGAACTTATAAAGTTTGCGATTCTGAGGAAAAAGGATCAAAGAGAATTAAAAGGTTATAAATTTTTTAAATTTACTAAGTTTTTAATAGTATATTATTATATTATAGTGTGGATTTTATGAGAAGGTTGTACATTAACACGTGGGGTCGCTCGTAGACAATAGGGGGATTTTCGGGGTGTTATAGAAAGACTAAAGCAGATGACAAGGTGAAGACCTATAAGAAATGACTAGTGATAAAAGGTTTCGAACAAGGTCAAGGAGTTGACTATGATAAAAATTTTCACTAGTAAAAATACTTATATCCATTCAGATTTTTACTTGCAGTTATAGCTTACTATACAAAAAGGATGTATGTATAATACAACCAACGTGATTTGTCTCCATAGAGATGGAGTAAATCAAGTATATAAGTTACAACAATCCAATTATGGATTAAAGCAACCTTCTCAAAGTTGGAATATCCGTTTTGATGAGACAATCAAATGAGTTTGATTTTATCAAAAATAAGGATTAACGAAGTGTGTACAAAAGGTTAGTTGGAGCACTGTGATATTCCTAGTACTATATATTGATATACTACTGATAAAGAATGACATATAGATGCTACAACCAGTAAGATGTAGTTGTCTAAAAACTTCTCCATCAAGGACTTGGGAGAAGCATCCTAACATTCTAATTAGGATAAAGGTCTATAGAGACAGATCGTAAAGGATACTCGATTTGACCTAATGAATGTACATTAATTCGATGATATGTAGAAGACCTGATGTTGCTTATATATGATAAGTAGATATCAGTTCAATTCTGGAGAAGAATATTAGAAAAGAGTTTCTAATGGTTGGTCTAATTAAAACTAGAGGGCTATAAAGACTCAAGTTTTTCAGACTGACCAAGACAATAACAAATCCGTTTTCAAGTTATATGATTACTTTGAACGGTGGCGCAGTAAGTTGAAAAAGTTCCAAACAATAAATAGTTGTTGATTTAGTGATAAAAGTATAGTAAATAACTATAAGTGAAGCTACAAAGGTGATTGGCTATATGAACAAGTTCATTAAAGAACTTATAATGGTTCCTAGCATTAAAGGATTTTAATTTGCCAAGGAATCTAGGTCTTATCTAAAATCCAAACACGTGTTGTGGCACTTTCATTTGATTAGAGGAATCATTAAAAAGAAGATAACACTATAGAGATGGTAGACTTTCAGTACAATATTATAGATCTATTAACTAAAGTATTTACTAAGCAATTCGTACGCTACTTAGAGAAGAATGGTATAAGGATACTAAAGGGCGATTGACTTTAGTGCAAGTGGGAGATTGAAAGTAGTATGCCCTCAAGCCAATCACATTTGATGTGATATGCATATACTTTGTAATCTTATTTGATTTATTAACAAAAGTATCAAGACATTTCCTTGATTAATTGGCTGAATTAATTATATGAATAATTTGGAGTAATGCTTTTAGAATCATAGTTTTGATTATGCTAATAAGATCTAAATTTATGATAGCTCAAAACTAAAATATTCTTAATCATAGATCACTAAAACGAGGATTAATGAATCCAGATAAATTAGTACATACTATGCTTGCTCTTATGAAGAGGATGATTGATCTCATAATCATTTGTGTAGAGACACTAAAGCAAGTATGTATGTGCTTATTAGAGAATAACTTCACTGAATGTGACTCGCTCAAGGAATACTTTTACTTGCCTGTCAATAAGAGTTTCTTTTGTGATAGTAGTACAAGTGATCATTGGGCTTGAGATCATTATAGTACCTTGTGTATAATGAGTTATACTTTGACATATTTCTTAAGACCTTTAGGGTATATTAAATGATATGATCGGGTATAATAAGTTGTATATGGAGGTTGGTGAATGGTCAATAAATGATCTACCACTTCCAGTAAAGGAAGAGAATGTCCTATGTAATTCGATACATGACAAATTAAAAAGTCCTTGGCCAAGGTGGAATGAAAACTAGAAAAAGAGTTTCTAATTTACATTAGAGTTATACATTTAAGAATTGAAATGCTTATGATCAAATAAAATATGACTTGACAGAAATTTCACGTCTTATATTTGATTGAGACATTATGTGGTAGAAGGATTGAATTGTACAGTAACTATTCGCTGAAAAGTTCTTTTATGATTTAATGTTGAAATCTATATTATCTGAAAAGTCATTGACCAGTAAGGGGGCTTACCTTTATTGTGGAATAAATATTATTTATCAAATAAATTTAGTAGTTTAATTTATATAAATAAGATTAAAATGATTCTAATTATTTTATTTACAACCGATTTAATATGAAAAACCTAAAGGGTCACACCACTAAAGAGTAATATTTATTTAAGAAGTGAATTGCTTAATGGTAATAATAAATTATGTATATTTAATTTATACTATGATGATAGAATAAATTAAATAGCTTAATATTTATAATTATGTATTTTGAAAATGCTAATTATAAATTAATAAGAATAGTCTAATTATTATTATTACTATTATTGTTATTTAGTTCCTAAATGGCTTAGGAATTAATTAATATATAGCATAATTATTATAAAAATTAATTTAGTTCCTAAATAGTTTAGGAATTAAATAATAAGAAGTACTCTCATAATAAATAAATAAGTTCCTAAATGGTTTAGGAATTATAATTATTATATTAAATTAATTTAGTTCTTAATTAGATTATGATCTTAATTAAAAACCCTAATCCTAAATAGTTTAGGAGGGATGACCATATCCATAAATAAGATAAGTCTTATTATGGATTAGGTTAATGACTCGCTTCATATTTTTCTCTACAACTAGATGAGAGTGAAAATTAAGGCTAGCCACCCATGGTTTGGAAAAATTAAAATTCAATTATTTAATTCATAGATCTTTTAGTGGATCACCTCTAGAGGCTTCACACTTGGGGAGCTGACATTGATCCGTGGAATCTAATCGGTGAATTGGAAGAAGATAGCAAAGGTCTAAAGGGAGGTGAATTTGTACCAGTAGAAGCTTGATTCTACAAATGTAGAAATCTTTTATCGTTTCACACTTAATAATAGTCGCATAAGAAAGATCCTAGTTATTGGTTTATAAAATATTTAAAATCTAGTTTTTGCTTGCTTCCGTTGCGCAATTACAATTTGATTGTATGTATGCCATGTTTTTACAATCCAACAATCAGAACTTTATTTTGTTAGTTCTAATGGTACCAAAATGAAAGATTACTCTGCTTGACCCGTTGTCTAATGACATGCCCTATATTAAGTTGACTCACATGTACTAGAAATACATTTAGTAGCGGTGCATGTAATTTACTTAATGTATTTGAGTAGTATTTGTATGTACATCAATCTAACCCAATATTTATTGTAGGTAACTCAATATTTATTGTAAGACCCCGAATTTTATGAAATACAAAATTAATTTTTTTTCATATATATTTTTCCTGAAATAGTAAGTGGTTAAATTAACAAAAGTTAAAAGTTAATGACGTTATGTGAAAATTTTATTATGTCGGACAATATTCATTTTGTCGGGGAAAATTCGGTCGTACGACGGTACCGAAATAACTAAACATTGGTGGACCTCACTGTTTGCCTTTTTCCGTTCAGAAAATACTTCACGCAAGTGCACGTGGTTTAATCGTAGTATAAAGCTAGCAAGGTATCGTTCCCATGAGAAATTGCAAATAAAGCATTGAATTACTAGTTAATAATTGAAATAGCATTAATTGAATTTTGTGAATTGAAAATATTGTTAAGTTCTGAAGTTAAATTTTCAGCAATTAAATTACTCTAAACTAAGATCTCTATATTAAACGACGTTTAGGGTTTAAAACTTAATTATCTGTCATCAACTGAACCGGGTTATCACTGTGAAGTTAGAATACACGCAATGAATTGCTAATTAAGAACTCTCAAGTGACTGTATAATATCTCTCGATTATTATACAGCAAATCTTCTCCAATTCTACCGATTATGGAATAGATTGAAGAAGAACATCACCTTTAAACCAACAACCTATATTTCTATGATTGTTGAATTTAAAGAGATAGTAAGTTCAGGTTCTCTACCAATTACATGTGGAAATTGAGTATATTTCTATCTCAATCACAATTTATATTAACAATAAAGTTCACATGCTACCATGCAAGGGTCTAATTTCATACATCCTCTCTCGATTCTCTATGAAATACTAGATTAAATCACTGGCCAAGTAATTAGAACAATCAATCAGACATGGTAGTCAACCCCACATGTATTTAACAAGCACGAGTAATAACTCACTTCAGATTATACAGAATATTTGCATTGTAAACCATAAACAACAGAATTTAGCTCATATGCAATTTAAGATAACATACACAAGAGCAAGGTCTAGCCATAATAAATTGACAACAATTTAAGTACAAGAGTTTAGAAATAAACTAAATATGTATCCTTGCCCTTCTCTGCACCACGACTGAAAGTTCTTTCGTCAACTGCAGACTTCTTTCTCCTCACTCCGTCCGTTTCACTCTCTGTGTGTGTGTTTCTCTCTTGCTCTCCGTACACACATGTCTGACTGACCCTTTGTTAATATATCTGGCTTTTTCCTTCGTTGTTTTAAAATCCCTCGCTTCTCCGCACGTTAACTACCCAAAAATTGCCTTAGCAACTGCTCAACATCGTGGGAAAAATAAGCCAAGTGACCATGACGCAGTTGCTTCATCCATCACGCAGCTGTGTTGAAATCCCCTGACGCAGCTGCTTAATACATCACGTAGCTGCGTTGAAATCACCTGACGCAGCTGCCTTAGAAGTAATGTAATATCCCAGATATTTTCAAGATTTTAAATAATATCTTAATTGATTTTATTAAAGGTTAAGATTTAAAACCTAGAATTTGAGAAGTAAGATGTGTAGAAAATGGGTGAACATTTTTTTTAACATAATTTATTTGTTAGAAATTAAATGTGGGAATATTTTAATGATGTATGTAGAGAATTTATTAAGGAAATAAATTCAATTGAGAAGTGAAGGTAATTATATTAATACGTATATACCTACAGTGTGATGGTTAGCCAAATAAGAGGATGAGTATGTTAATACTCAATTAAGCTAATAAATTAATTAGTTTTAATATGGTGTAAGAAGGAAAGTCATGAAATATAATTAACTAGGTTAATTATATTAGTTAAGAGTTAAAGTTATAGAAATACTAGAAAGTTTGTCTAGAACGATAATATTATGATGTTAATTAATTAAGTAATTAACTTAATTATTAAGTTGTTGTATAAAGTCCATTAATGGATTTGAAAGAAGCCCAATATGATAATATTTGCTTGAAGGTGGGTAATTAAATAATAAGCCCAAATGTTATGTTGATTATAGTCCAAAAGGTAATTAATATAAGTCCAATTAAATTATGTTGGCAAGTATTGTATATAAGGTGGTGGTAGTCCAATTAAATTAATTACCTATCCCAAGTTATAAAGATGTGTGAGTTGTGTTGGGTAGCCCAAATAATTAAATAAGGGAGCCCAATGCAAAATAAACTAGTAGCCTAAATATTGAGTCCAAATTTAAAAGTCAAATGTTGGTCAATATGTTGGGAGAATAAATTCAAGTATTGTTAAGTGTAGAGAATTAACTAATGTAGATTTAATTGAATAACCCTAGTTGGTAGACAAGAGAGAGTATTAACCAAACATTGGTTATTGTTAGGTGAATGAATGTGATGATGAGAATTAACTATGGATGAGTTAATTGAGTAACCCTAGGTAGTAAATAAATTAAAAATTTAACTATGCATGAGTTAGTTGTAGGAAGAATACTATAGATACAATTATGTATGCATATAATTCACCAATGTAGAATTGATAGGTAACCATGAGTTGCATGTTGTAGAGAATTAACCATACATTGGTTAAGTGTTAGTAGAAATTGCAAGTATTATATATAGATATGTATATATAATAAAAATAAAGGAAAAATGATGGAGTGTTGACCAAACATGGGGTCCCACTTGGAGATTGAGTAAAGAGACATGTTGCTTGTATTCAATTTAAATTGGTCAATTCAAGCTTTGATGTGATTTAAATAAAAGGTTATTAGTGAATATGTAGAGATATATATATTATAAGTATATGAAATGGTAGAGAGTTAACCAATGTTGGTTAAATGAATTAACCAATGGGTGGTTCACCAACCCTAGTCAATGAAGATGATCAATTCTTATGAATTTATGTTGTAGAGAACTAACCATTGTTGGGTTACTTGTTAACCCTAAGTGGTAATAAAAATAAAACCTTAACCAATGCTAGAGTTAAGTGTTAGTATATAAATATATTGAATATATATGTATAATAGATTTTAGAGAATTAACCCTACTTGGGTTATTTGGTGGAAGATGTGTGTATGTTTAATTGATGAGTTTAGACCATAGTTGGGTGAGTGAACCAACCTAGGTCATTTTAATGTAGAAAATTAACCACATTGTGGTTAGTTGTTGTGAGATATATAAATAAGATGAGCCCTAACTAAGGTTGAGTTTTAAGTGACCAAGGTTAAGTGTAGTACTTTAACCATAGGTCTTATGAGAGTTAACCACATGTGGGTTAAGTGTTGGGTGAATTACTCACCAACTACCCAACCACCCTAGTCAATCAAAATTGTCATTCATGGTGGTCAATCACTTGGTCAATCACCAAGTCCATCAAGTAGTCATTCACTAAAATAGTAAGCATGGATTAACCGTTTAATTCACCTATGTTAGTTGATTAGTGGATGATAAGTGAGGTTAGTTGAGTCCTATAAATAGAACTCATTACCAAGGCTTGGAAAAGTTTAGTCATTGGTACATTTCACCAAGTTATAGAGAGAGGTTCTAGAGAGAAGGGAGAGCACATTTGAGAGATTCATCTATGTTCTCCAAAGTGTTAGTGAATATTGGTAAGAAGAAGGTTAAGTCATCAAGAATGATAGCTATTTTGGGTAGATCAAGAAGATCAAGAAGAAGAACATTCAAATCCAAGAGGTTGAAAAATATTCTAACTCTTCCTTAGTGCATTTTTATAATTTATATAAGTTTTAAACGGTCAAAATATATTTTTAACCGATCAAAAAATATTTTGATGATCTAGAAGTCTAAATCTATGATATATAGGTAGATTCATGGTTTGATAGGTTTAAATCATGTATTGGTATAAGTGGTATGCAAATAAATGGAAGAAAATTTCATATTGTGATTACCGGTAAAACCCTAGGTGGTTCGATCTTTAAATTTCATGTCAAACGTTTTCAAAAATGTGATTGAACCATGAAATATTGTAAAACAAGAAATTAGGAAGACAACAACACTAAGTTGGTGTCATTTGGATGTGTAGAGTTTATTATATTCAAGTTTGAACCATTAAAACCAAGGATTTGTGATTTTAGTTTTCACTTTGTCCTTGTGAGCAGTTTGTGGTCTAGTTACGTTCGTAATTTGGATTTGTGATCTAAAGAAAAGTTGTAGAGGGGGAAATTATGATGAGAATGGACTCAAGAATTACCCCAAAATGTTTTAAAATGAAGAAGTTATGGCTGTCGGAGCGTCGAGCAATCAAACAGTTGACTTTCGGACAAAATGGCTGACGCAGCCGCGTCAGGACTGACGCAGCTGCGTCAGAACAATCTGCTAAGCAGATTTTTCCAGCTCCGGGTCGAGCCGGGTCGGTCCGGGTCGAGTTGGGTCGGTCCGGGTTGAGTTTTTTATGAAAATTTAAGTTGAAATAAGTGTAAAATGAATGTTTTGGTTATTAAACCAATATATATGAAATCCATTAATCATTAATTGGTAACTAAATGTTTAAAATAAAGACTAAAGTTAATACAATTAAAAAGTTAACTATTGGTATTATTTGAAGATTATTAAAATATTATTAAATGATCAATAATATTAGTATATGATTAAAAAGTTATTGAATGATGAATAACATTTGTAAATGATTAAAATATTATTAAATGATTAATAATATTAATGAGTGATTAAAATATTATTAAATGGTTAATAATATTAATAAGTGATTAAAATATTATTAAATGATTAATAATATTAATAAGTAAGTAAAATATTATTAAATGGTTAATAATATTAATAAGTGATTAAAATATTATTAAATGGTTAATAATATTAATAAGGAATTAAAATATCATTAAATAATTAATAATATTAATAAGTTGGTTAAGTTTACCGACATGTCCAACTAGGTTTGTTGGGCTAGGATTTTTGTCCGGAACTTAAGAGTTCGTTTATCGGACAACTAAAGAGTTAATAATTTGAAGTTAAGGTCTTAAGTTAAGACTAATTAAAAGTTCTGGTAGCTAATGATTATGTCAATTTGTTATATAAATTGTAGGTTGAGCAAATTACGCAAATAAGCGTAAATGGTAGAAGCGACCAGACAAGTTTTTCAGAACTTGCTCCTATGTGCATTAACATGCTACAATTTGATGTTATATTATTAACATGAAGCTATTTTGATGATATTTGTGATATATGAATAACATGAGATATGGTTACATGTGAAATATGTACCGATATGAAGCATGATTTGCTAGATGCTAGTTGTTTATTGTATGTGATGCATAAGAAGTATGAATCATTCATAAAATGAAATGCATGAAATGCATGATGTAAGAATAAAATGTAGAGCATATATAATATGTGAAGCATGTAATGTGTTATGTGTAACTGTTGAACTTGCTGAGCCGTCGTGCTCACTCTTGCCTAAACCAACATTTTCAGATAGTGCAAGTTAGTTGAAGTTCTCGATAAAGATCAAGGAACAGGAAAGCATATTACTTTCACTAAAGATATAAATGTCTATTGTAGATATCAGTCCGAATTGGACAGGTAAATGATTGTGTAGTATAATACTTAGTTGGTATATTATATGAGTGTTAAATACTCAATTTGATTGTAATAGAATGTCGTATCATGTATGATATTGAGACATACTAGGAATGTATAAAGATTTCGATTTTGGAATAGAAAGATATGTTGTAAAATTATAAATAAATGATTATTTAGCAATTATAATATTGTTGTAATTCATGAACAATAAGGAAAAGGTAGTACCTGTGATGAACCGAGTTTGAGGTTCGAGGGACCCGGATTCGGGGTCGTCACAAGTAACGCAGCTGCGTTGAAGTCACACAGCTGCTTCAAAAGTCACGCAGCTACGTCTAAACATTCTGGAAAAGACTTCTTCTGTGACCCAGCTGCGTGAACCTGTCTTCGAATTCACTGAATTGCCATTGCAAGTATTTTCCATGCAAACCTGAAACAAATACAAAAAATGCATAAAATTGAAATGAAAATGCCTAAGAACTAACAATATATAAGTTAAGAAACAACTACTTTGAACGTATAAAATCGACTCAACAAATACCCCCAAACTTATCTAATTGCTTGTCTTCAAGCAAAAAAATAAAAATAAAAAAATAACTTAACAGAACTGAACACTAGAAGCAACCATGAATTTTTAGCATAGCATGAATCATTATTACCACACACTAGATTCAGGCCTTAAAACAACTCGGAATAGCCTCACAGAACTTTCAAGAACTACAGAATTCACGAATCTCACAAAATCGACAATCAAGCCCTATTTAAGATTCCTAATTGTGTGTGTGCCGTAGTTTCAACTAGTCAGAAAATTAGATAAACTCTTAGATTAATCACAAGTAGAACTTCAGTTTGAATTTTCACCCTTACTTTTACAACACTTAACTAAGTCAGGCAGTCACATAAATTAGGGATCATAGTATTCATAAGAAATACAGGAGTGAATGCGTTTTACGCTCCATTTCACCCCTAACTCACTAACCATGACTCGTGCAATGCACAATTCCATTAGGCTGTTCAATGCTACCCCTGTAACGAGCTTTTAATCAATAACTCCCAAACCAGTTGGTTTTAGGGCACTAGATGTAAAGACATCCCTAAGGATTTACTTGCTCGAATAGCAAAGGCCACGAAATTCTGACTGAGTCAATTATTTTAATGTAAGTATATTTTTATTTATTTATTTATTATTATATTATTTATTTATTTATTTATTTATTTATTTTTATACATATGATCCCCCCAACTTATGTAAAGGCCTTAACTCAGCATACGAGAAGTTTCAAGTAAGTATTTAAGTTCAACACAGGAAACTCACAGAATCAATCCTATAAGTTTTCTAATTCTCAACTACTCAAAACAATCAACTTTGTGCTTATAAAAAACATATGAACCAAAAATAGCGCAAGACTACTCGACTGTAACATTGAAATTCATCATGTTCATCCATTTCTCATTAAAGGCTAGCAAATAGCAAACAATCTTATCATAGGCCATGCACTAGTTTGTTTTCATGATTACCTTAACAATAAATTTTGCTAATCAGAATTAAACAAAAACTACAACTAACCATTTTCGTAGGTAACACGGTTACACTTAGCACGTGTAAAAAACCTTTTAAACTCCATAATTACCTTATGAGGACGAGTTAAGTCTCGTGAGGGTTTGCAGTGAATATACCCTCAAAATTCATCTACATTCCTATTTTTTTTTTTACTTTTACTTTAACAAAGAAACAACAAAAAATCATAAACAAAACATGCAAACATCCCCCAAACTTGTCTAACTCAGTGCCCTCATTGAGAATTAAAACACAATTGAAATAACGGGACTTCCCTTGGTGAACACTACTCCTCTGCTTCGTCGCCAGATGAATCAGGAGGTAATTCAAGCATCGTCGGAGGAGATGGAAAGTGCAGTGGCTCACGACTAGCATTCATTTCCAAGCGATTAAACGCCTCCGCTAAAGTTGTTGAGAATGTTACTTGGTATTGCATCATAGAATCCATTGCTTGTGCCAAATGGGCATCCCGTCTAGCTTGTCGACGAGATTCTCTCTGAAGCTGCCTTACTTCCGCCACTAACGTGTTCATTGTGTTTGACGATGAAGCTGCATCATGTTCCGGCTCTGCAGCAAATAACTCCTCGGTATTCGGAAAATGCAGATCACCCAAAAGAAATCCCGCTCCTTTTGGATCAAGAGGTGCCCCATTCCATTACTTGAAGTTCTTGATGATTTTAGAATCTATGGGGACTTGAGGGTGCTGAAGTGGTTCACTTTCATCCCATACTACTCCCGCTGCTTCACAAAGCCCACAAATTAAAGACGGATGAGGTGGGCCCCGGATTGGTTTCCCTTTGATAGCATACTTGATTGAGTTGTTGATCACTTGTCCCTTATCAATGGTTTTCTTATTGACTATGCAGAATAAGAGGACCGCACATTCTTTAATTACCTCGGTGACATGTGTTGTTGGCATTAGTTTAGCACATAGAAAATAGTACCATGCCTTCCCATATCGGCTCAAGTATGTGTAGTTGAAGGTTTTGGGTTCACCATCTCTATACTTCCAGACGGCATCCGGTTGGCACAATCCTCTAATAACCTCCTCATAATTTACCGGCTCCTTAGCAAATGTTGAATACTCATCCGCTTCTGAAAGCAATGGAATACCATAGTACTCGTTTATTTTCGCAGGAGAAAAGGAGACCTTCTTACCATGAACGATGACGTCATTATGTTTAATCGCCTTGGCATTAGCATAAAACTCTTTAACGATAGAAATGATGGCAGGTTGAGGCTGGTGAGGTGATGTTGCCCAATTCTGGTTGATCATTCTCCATAATTCACCATCCAAAGGTCCTGGATCCATACCCCGCTCTGGTATAAGCTTCTTGGCATCGACATGCTCCTCATAGAACTTGGCCGATTCATAGCTCACAAACCGACTTGAATCATATGGAAGGGTGGACCTTGAGCTCTCTCCTCGATGACGTTTTGGTGCCATTAAACTTACAAGCCTTACAAACTTTTTGCAACACTAAACAATTCCAAGAACAAATTGGTTTTCTCTCTTTGAGGAATTTTAAGAAACAGTTGGCGGGTATCTTATTTACAACCCCCAAACTTATAACCTTGATTTTTGAGTTAAACCCCCAATAACAATAAGAAGTCCAAAACAACACCAATTTGTATAGTGCAAGAATTCAATACTATCCTTAAGACTAATGTTATGAAATTTGACAAAATAAAACCTTACTTGAAGATGTAGGAGAGGACCCCCAAACTTAGCGTTTCTTGAGAAATGGAAGGAAATGGAAGGATTGTGAGTGTGTTGTAAGCTTGAGAATTCGATTTATAGTCGCCAAGACGCACAGTTTATCCTTTATTGCATGTATAACTGACGTATTGAGAGGTGCAATGAAGGGGCTGAACGGAAGAGACTTGCTGAAGAAAAGAGGGGTAGACGAAGTGGCACACGGTTTAAACGCTCAGCCGTTTAAGTTTAAAAATTCTCCGTCACGTAGCTGCGTAAGATATTGACGCAGCTGCATCAGACCTGATCTTTAATATGTGACGTAGGGGCGTGATTTTGGACGCAGGGGCATCACTTTTTACGCAGCTGCGTTGGGATGTCACGCACGTGCATCCAGAGGTTCATCAATTCCAGTAACTTCTGACGCAGGGGCGTGCTTTTAGACGCAGATGCATCAATTCTCGCGCAGTTGCTTCAGCTTCTGATGCAGGGGCGTCAACGCCTCAAACGATTTTTCATCAATTCCAGTAACTGCTGACGCAGGGGCGTGCTTTTAGACGCAGATGCGTCACCCTCTGTTTTAAAATTTTAAATTCCTTGTCTTCTTCCCTGAACGTTTGACAAGCTTGAATAATTGTACCTGACATACATTGCTCAAAGTAGATACACAGCAAAAAAAAAAAAAACCTAAAATATAAATATGACTAAACTCGACAAATTATTTCCGCTAACTTAGTCAACTTAAAAGAAATGAACTTGGGTTGACTCCCATATAGCGCTTGTTTTATTGTCATTAGCCTAACATTACTCCCTGTTGTTTAAGATGAGAAAGAGACCGATGACTTCATCCTATCGAATGTGTCTCCCCAGTAATGTTTGAGTCTTTGACCGTTCACTTTAAACGTGGCCTCTGAATCATTGCATTTTAACTCCACCGCTCCATACGGATAAACAGCTTGAATTGTGAAAGGACCGAACCACCGTGATTTCAGCTTTCCTGGAAAAAGTTTGAGTCGGGAATTGAACAATAACACCGATTGACCTAGTTCAAACTTCCGGTCGACAATGTGTTTGTCATGACAACGTTTGACTCGTTCCTTGTAAATTCTTGCGTTTTCATAGGACTGAAGTCGAAACTCCTCCATCTCATTGAGTTGTAGCAACCGTTCCTCACCAGCTAGGTTAAGATCCCAATTCAATTTCTGAGTTGCCCAATATGCATGATGTTCCAATTCCACTGGCAAATTACAAGCTTTCCTAAAAACCAGCCGATAAGGCGACATTCCAAGTGGTGTCTTAAAAGCTGTTCTATAAGCCCAGAGTGCATCATCGAGCTTAATGGACCAATCCTTACGATTCGGATTTCCTGTCTTCTCCAAAATCCGTTTCACTTCTCTATTTGAAATCTCTGCTTGTCCACTTGTTTGTGGGTGGTAAGCAGTAGCAACTTTATGCTTAACTCCATATTTCGCTAGTTGGGCGTTGAATTGTCTGTTGCAGAAGTGAGATCCTCCATCACTGATTATTGCTCTAGGTGTCCCAAATCTTGTGAGGATATTACGTTGCAAAAATTTGGTTACCACCTTAGCATCATTAATGGAGGTTGTGATTGCTTCCACCCACTTAGACACATAATCGACTGCTACAAGGATATAAGAGTTGTTAAAAGACAAGGGAAAAGGTCCTATAAAATCTATACCCCAAATGTCAAACATTTCAACTTCTAAAATAGAATTAAGGGGCATCTCCTGTCTTTTAGAAATATTACCTACCCTTTGGCATCGATCACATTGTAGAACAAATGAATAAGCATCCTTAAATAAAGTAGGCCAGAAAAAACCTGATTGAAGAACCTTAGCAGATGTTCTTTGTCCTCTATAATGGCATCCATAACTTGATGCATGACATTGCTGAAGAATGCTTCCCATCTCTTCTTGAGGAACACAATGCCTCACTAACTGGTCAGCACAACTCTTGTACAAAAATGGCTCGTCCCACAGATATTGCCGTACATCATGTAGAAACCTCTTCCTCTGTTAACTTGACAATTCTGAAGGTAGGACCTTCCCAACAATATAATTGACTAAATCGGCATACCACGGTACCTCAGACGTAATTCCAAACAACTGTTCATCTGGGAAACTATTGTTGACTGCCGGCTCTTTATTTCTGGGCTGTTCCATTCTAGACAAATGATCTGCTATCTGATTTTCATTTCCTTTTCTTTCACGAATCTCCAGATCAAACTCTTGAAGCAATAAAACCCAACGGATTAAGCTAGGCTTTGCATCTTTCTTTGCAACAAGGTACTTTATTGCTAAATGGTCCATGTAGACAATTACCTTTGTTCCAATGAGATATGGACGAAACTTATCAAAGACAAACACTACAGCTAACAACTCATTCTTTGTGGTTGTATAATTTAGTTGAGCATCATTTAAAGTCTTATTGGCATAATAAATAGCTCAAAATACCTTGTCCTTATGCTGACCAAAAACTTCCCCAATTGCGAAGTCAGTTGCATCGCACATCAACTCAAAAGGATGATCCCAATCCGGAGCTACTACCACTGGAGCTGTAATCAATTTCTGCTTCAAAATCTCAAATGTTGTGCGGCATGCTTCATCAAACTCAAACGGGACTTCTTTCTCTAGTAAGCTGCACAACGACTTTGTGATCTTAGAGAAATCCTTAATGAACCTTCGGTAGAATCCTGCGTGACCCAAGAAACTACAAATACTCTTGACTGAATTCGGAGGAGGCAACTTTTCAATAGCTTCAATTTTTGCTTTATCAACTTCAATGCCCTTCACTGAAACCCGATGCCCAAGAATAATCCCTTCTTGAACCATGAAGTGGCACTTTTCCCAATTTAATACCAAATTTGTTTCCATACATCTTCTTAGCACTAAAGTTAGATTCTCCAGGCAGACATCAAATGAATCACCAAAAACTGAGAAGTCATCCATAAAGACTTTTAAATTCTGCCCCAACCATATTTGAGAATATAGCCATCATGCACCGTTGAAAAGTTGCTGGAGCATTGCACAATCCAAACGACATTCTCCTGAAAGCGAATGTTCCATATGGACATGTAAAAGTCATTTTCTCTTGATCTTCTGGTGCAATGGCTATCTGGTTATACCCCGAATACCCGTCTAACAAACAGTAATATTCACGTCCCGCAAGTCGATCCAACATCTGATCAATGAACGACAAGGGGAAATGATCCTTACACGTGGCTTTATTCAACTTTCTATAATCCAAGCACACTCACCACCCCGTAACTGTTCTCGTCGGAATCAACTCATTATTCTCATTAGGAATAACTGTCATACCACCTTTCTTCGGGACACAATGAACAGGGCTTACCCAAGCGCTGTCTGAAATTGGGTAGATAATCCCAGCATCTAGCCACTTAATTATTTCATTCCTCACCACCTCCTTCATAATTGGGTTTAATCTTCTCTGTTGATCAACTACTGGCTTTGCATTATCCTTCATTAAAATTTTATGCATGCAAAATGAGGGACTAATACCTTTGATATCCGCTAATACCCATCCAATAGCTGATTTGCACTCCTGAAGCACCCGAAGTAATTTCTCTTCTTGAACTTCGTCCAACGATGCTGAAATAATGACAGGCAAGGTAGACGCCTCACCCAAATAAGCATACCTGAGGTGCTTAGGCAATTGCTTCAGCTCTAAGATTGGTGGCTATGACGCCCCCAAATTCGGTTTTCAAATACCCGGATCCGGTCATCACGATCCAATACAAACAGTCACCTCTAAACAACATACAATAACTAAATGCGGAATAATAAACATATGTTGTTCATTCAAAAGGTGTTACTAGTCCCAAGATACGATAACCTTACACAAAAGTACACAAATACCCTTAATAAAGTACTTAGGGTTTATATTACATAACAATTAATTTAATTAACTACAAGGCTGTATCTCGAAGTCTATTACTTCATCTTTCCTTTACCCTTGTTCTTTCCCGAAGTCTCGGGGTGCACTACAATAAGGTTTCATGATATAGTAAGAGTGAGCAACTAGTTTGCTTAACAAGTTTAAATAACAACAAGAAACAATATATCATGAATGAAAAGGAATAGCTGAACAATTCAGTAATGTGAATAACATAAGCAGGAATAATAATTTGCTTTTAAAATTAGGATAGTCAAATAGACTATGAACTATAAATATCCACTGGAGTCAATAGCAGGTTGACCCAATGGTTACTACCAGAAATATGTACCCGAGGGGATCAGCCTCAGTACAATATGTGTATGCATAACATTTAATTTCTGTATTTTTGTACTTGATATTAGATACAGGGTACTCCCCTATAATAAAGGGGTGTTCATAATAGTCTAAGAATCCGCATCTTCAATGATTTGGATAGCTTTTAAAATCTTTAACATAAATGTATAGCTGAACAATGACTTAGACCTACTTTGAACAGTTCTTTAAACAACAGAACAATAATTAAGTACAAGTCAATGACTGTACGATATCAAGTGCAATAAGTGCGAATAATAACAATATCGATGTGGAATAATTGTAAAGTAATTAAACCACTCAAAGCATGCTTGGAAATAACAGTTCAAGCTTAGATAAATAATTTGCTCAATGAAATGAGTTTAGAGATAAGGAACTTGCCTGTCTGCTCAGCTACAATAAGTGTCTAGCTTTAACTAACTGGCTTTAAAAGACCTAACATTAATAAAGTTGGTCTAATAATTAGTACGGCGTATTTGCACAACTATACGCTCACTAAGGTACTTATCTATCACATAAGTACTAACACATAAATTACATTAGTCAAAATAATATTATTAACCTTATAGACCCTCAATCATATTAAGTTAATAATTTAATAAGTTAGAAATATTTTTCTTAAGTGTTGGACACTTATTAAACCCTTGAACAACTTATTACAATTGTTTAATTAAATCATAATTAAATTAAATTTATTTTATTACCTCAATCTTTATTTAATTACTATTTAATCTTGATTAAATAGAAATTAATTAATTAACTCTAGTTATTATTTAAAATAAATAATAACTAATTGTACTTACTTATTATTTAATAATAATAAAATAATAAATAATTATTGATTTAATTTTAACCTTCTTTAATTTAATATTAATCAACTAATAGTTAAGTAAGTAATTAATCTTACTTATTATGTAATTTAAGGAAATTAAATAATAGTTTACTCATTTTAATCCTCTTTAATTAATTTTAATTATTGTTTAAGATTAAAATTTAATTTATTTATCCTTATTTATTATTTAAATTAAATAATAAATTATTAATTAAATAACTTAATTTCCCTTAATCATTATTTAATGCTAATTAAATAATAATTAATTACTTAATTATCTGTATTTATTATTTAATAATATTTAAATAATAAATAATTAATTTATAAATTTTTATCTCTCTTTAATTATTATTTAATAGTAAATAATAATTGCTAATTTATCAGCTTTATTTATTATTAACATTTTAAATAATAAATAACTAATAAATTTATTTCATTTAACCATGATTTGGCTAACTAGAATAATATTTAAAATATTTAAATATTAAACTTAATGAAAAATATCCTCCCCAAAATCATTTTTGTATTATTATTATATTTGTTATAATTTTAAATTAGTTTTTAAATATTTAAATTAATTAAATTTAACCCGAATGACATTTCTGTAAATAAGTTGAAAACTGATCCGAGGGCAAAATAGTAATTTCGCAGAAAAAAACACGGAGGGGCAGTATCGTAATTTCTCCGGAAACTTACTCCCGCGCATTGCGCGCTTAATGGTACCACGGACCAAAACGGTGTCGTTTTTGAAAAGCCGGTGACAGCTTCCGCGCATAACGCGCGGATGAAATTTTCATTCTCGCCAAACGACGCTGTTTGGCTCTGCGTCCGACAGTGAACAGTGCTTGCGCGCATTGCGCGAAACCCTTTAATTTTTTTTCCCTTTGCAGAATGTGAACAGTGTTCCGATAATACCCATTTTAAATAAAAATATACCATCAAATAAGTTTTAAATCCTAAATAAAAATCCAAAAAAATTACCAAACACCTAATATCAATTTATAACATGAAAATTTAATTTTTCATGATTTAATATCATTCTTTTTTTATAAAATTTTTTACATCACATAATGTAATGACCGAGAAAATTACGAACCCAATTTTTTTTTTTTTTTTTTTTAATTATATCCATAAGAAAATATGAGGTATGAAGTATGTGTGTATGTGATAAGTTGTATGATGCGAGGTATTAAATTAGTTAATTAAATTAATTAACTAAAGAAGGAAAAAGATTGCAAGAGAAGCTTATGTGATGAAATCACAAAGCTTGAATGTTGGCCTTGTATGGCAATTAAGAAGTTTTATAATGAATAAGTTAATTACTTGTATAAATAATGAGAAAGAAGAAGCAAATAAATTATTAAAGATAACCCCAATGTGGGAATAATTGTTTGGGTATGGTTAACTATATTATAAACCTAATTTGATGATACGGGTTAGTGAATGAATTAATTTAATCAAGTTCAATGTACTTGTAATAATATGTGTTAGGGTTTTATTAAAACAAACCCAAGAATTTGTAAGTGATAGTGTTATGTAAGCTAATTTAATGAAGGAGTCCAATGGACTTATAAATAGCAAATCTAATTGGATTATATTTTAAATCCAAATGAGTTGTTAAACTAGGTCAATTAAGTTTACCTAGTAGCTTATGTAATTAATTTAATTACTAGTCCATGTAATTTATTAAATAAGCCCAATGCTTATTTTAATTCAAAGTAGCATAGTTATGTAAATGCTAGCCCAATGTGTGATATAAATTGAGCCCAAACAATTTAATTGAATAACCCCAATATAATTTAATTCTAAGATCCAAGGTGGAGCCCAATAAGTTTGTATAGGTGAATATGTATACATATATTGGTGTATATATATATGGATACTTATTGTCGACGCCGGGATTTTGGTCGTCTCGCTTTTTAATATTAAAAATGTCCTTTCCAATTTTAGCCTTTAGATTAAGATGTGACTTTTGAAAAGGGTCGGCTTAGTGTCGACGGGGTTTTTTGAAATGTCGAATTTTTATGAGCCAATTGACCAGAGTCGCCAGTTGGTATTGTTGAAATGGATGTACCAACTCATCCGAATTTTGTTTTCGTACTCGTAATGGCTCATATGTGTCTCCGATTCAATTGGTCCGCAAACCGAGAATCATAGAGTTCGGGGCTTGCTTAAGCGAGGGGAAGGTGTTAGGCACCCCCCGACTTTCGTGAAATACGGTTACCGCAATCTCGATGTTTTCCTATCCTTTTAACTCTTAAAATGTGTGTGTGCGCGCGTGTGTGTGTGTGCCTAAATGGAGGTTTGTGGTGTCCTTTTGCATAAAGTTGCTTGGATTTTATATGGCAAATGTGTTTTGTCGGGAAAGCGTTTTAGACGTCTTTTGACCCAAATGACGAGGCTTCGCTTTTTATAAGAAAGATTAATTTTAATTTCGAAAACGATGAGGTTTTTTATTAGATGTAATTTTAGAAAACAATAGTTTTTAAACTTTTGTCAAATAGGAATCGAGACTATACATTGCCTTCTAACAGTAAATATAAATAAAATGAAGGCAACTTCTAGAACTCTTTAACCCTATGCACAAAGTTTAACGAAAACATTTATTTATTTTACGAAATCATTTTCGTGACATTTTGAAACCAACTAAAGCCTTTTCATCAATCATGGATTAAAGTTTGCCAAAAACCCTTGATTTTAAACCTCGTGAATCAAGCATCCTAGTTTGATCACTTTTATAAAATCTTCATTATTCGCCTTATTTTTATAAAACCATTTTTTGTGTCGTAGATTAAAACAAGCATCCCAAAACGTGTCGGGGCTATCCATGGGCATGTGAGCCATCCAGAAACCCCGAACACACACAATCACATATCTCACTCTTATTATTACGGGGCCTTAACCCGATCACGATTTGGTATCGCGTTAAGGCCCGATGTTACAAATACACCGCAATGGACCCTATACCGTGATTACATATACCAAAACGTCCATCATCGGGATTCGATCACGAGGATCTCCTCCCTAGGCTCACAATCACCAAATCACTACACAACCAATACTAAGCCAAATCTAACAATATTAGACATTGCTATCACATTACATAACTCAAATATCACAAACCCAACACTACGAACTACTCATTACCACAACGAACGATATATCACCATACGGATGTTATCGGGGCGTTAGGAGGAGATTATGTTCCAAAAGGAACCCTCGCTAACGATCCCTAATCCATGGATCATCACTAATACAACAACATTCTATGCTAAACAAACCCAAAACACAAGATTATCACATAAATAAAAACAAGAAAATATCAAAAGAAACACCCTTTTTCACCTTGCAATAGACCAAACGAAGCTTTATATTTTACGAATCGAGCCTAACCACAAGAGTATTCAACTATCTAGCAAAAGAACATGAAATTTCACTTGATTTGAGCCAAACCCGAGCTCCTCTCTCTCTTCCTCGCGTGTTTCTCTCTCTAAAAGCTTAAAACATTTTTTCTCATTTTCAACTCTCGGGTGGAAATGGCAATCTATAGCCTTCCGCAGGCAGCCGCAGATGCAACTGCGGCTGGCCGCAGGTGCATCTGCGGCTGGGCTCGCCAGCCGTCCGCGCTGAATCCTCGGCTGCCGTGTGCCGTCCTCGAGCCGCGCACTGTCCCGTTTGTCGGTGGCCGCAGGTGCATCCGCGGCTGTCCGGCTTGTTTTTCTCAATTTTCGTGCCGTGCGGTCTTAATTCGCCAATTTCTGCGGTATTATTTTGGAAGGCTGTTACATAAGGTATAAATTGTTCTTCGTGCTTGGCTTCCAGGGGGCGCTGCCCCCTTCCACCCCCGCCAGCTCACCGGCGAGCTGGGCAGCCGCTCGCTCACTGGGGAGCGAGACCCCCGAACATCGTAAGCGTAGTGGCCATTAGTTATGATCAAATCAGGTTCTTCTGGATCAACTGTTCGTCTTGCCGCAAGTAACCTGATGCTCGTTGTTCGTTGTGGCGGTTTTGGCCGTAAGTTGTTGGGGTGGCTTCGTGTTGGGGTCCACCTTCCTTTTCGCATGTCGGGTCAAGTGACGATCTTGCCCTCCTGTCAGGGTTAGTACACAAGTGCAAAATTTGGGTGTCTACACTTATATAATTATATAAGACTTAAAAATAAAGTCAAATTAGAGAAATAAATGGTCAATCCCGAATTTTGGGGCCCACATGGATATAAAGCTAGCTTGTTGGTTGATTTTGGAGTGTAAAATGGTGCAAGTAACCCCCAACCACCCTAGTCAATCAAAGGGTCAATCAAAAAGTCCATCAAGTGGTCATTCCATGCATAGTAGGCAAGATTAAGCTCCTAATTGACTAGCATTGGTTAATTAGTAGATGTTAAGCAAGTCTAGGGAGGTTCTATAAATAGAATGCTCCATTCATTTGCTAGGTTTGTTAGTCATTTTGTAAGAACTCCAAGAGAGAATAGAGAGAGCATTCTAGAGAAAATAGAGAAGGCTCTTGAGAGTTGGTTTTTCACCAAGGAGATTGCTAGAGACTTATCAAGGAGGAGTCACCAACAAAGTCTCTAGCCAAGAGCAGAAGAACATAAGGTTCAAAAGTGTTATATCTCATCTTTATTTCATTTTTGTAGGCTATATATGTTTTAAATGGTCAAAATGTGTTTTTAACCGATCAAAAGTGGTTTTGATGGTCTAGAAGTCTTAAGCTATGATAAATTGGTAGATACATGGTTTGATATGCTTAAATCATGTTTTGGTATGTGTGAAAGACATAAAATTAGAAGAAACGTCTATATGGATATTTACCGGTAAAACCTTAGGTAGCTATGTGCTATTTAATGTTGTAGTTTGAAATATACAAGTTGGAAAATTAATTTCTATGGCTAAAAAGTTAGATCTATGAGTTTTAAAGAAAAACCCAACTTGAAGTTTTCAAAAATATTGAATAACAAAGAAGTTATAGCTTTTACCGCAAAAGATGTCGTTTTTAAACCCTAGATGGTTCGATCTCGTGTAAAACGTTTTCAAAAAGACGATCGAACCATGAAATATTGTAAAACAAGAAGTTAGGAAGACAACAACACTAAGTTGGTGTCATATGGATGTGTAGAGTTTATTTTATTCAAGTTCAAACCATTAAAACCAATGATTTGTGATTTTAGTTTTCACTTTGTCCTTGTGAACCATTTTTAGTCCACTTACGTTTGGAATTTGGATTTGTGATCTAAAGAGCAGTTGTAGAGGGGGCAATTCTTATGAGAATGGACTCAAGAATCACCCCAAAATATTTTAAAATGAAGAAGTTATGGCTGTCGGAGGGTCGAACAGCCCATTTAGGGCTTTTGTCTTCTGTTTTGGACGCCCCGGCGCCCAGAATGGCCTAGGTTGAGCGCCGGGGCATTCAAAACAGAATGTCCAAGTTTTTTTTGTCGGGTCGGGTCGGGTCGGTCCGAGTCGAGTTTTTAATGAAAAAATAAGTTGAAATAAGTGTAAAATGAATGGGTTTGAATACTAAACCAATATATGAAGTTTATTAGTAACTAATTGGTAGCTAAATATGTAACATAAAGACTAATGTTAACACAATTAAAAAGTTAACTATTGGTATTATTTGAAGATTATTAAAATATTATTAAATGATCAATAATATTAGTATATGATTAAAAAGTTATTAAATGATGAATAACATTAACAATTGGTTAAAATATTATTAAATGGTTAATAATATTAGTAAGAGATTAAAATATTATTAAGTGGTTAATAATATTAATAAGTGATTAAAATATTATTAAATGGTTGATAATATTAATAAGAGATTAAAATATTATTAAGTGGTTAATAATATTAATAAGTGATTAAAATATTATTAAATGGTTGATAATATTAATAAGTGATCATTAAATGGTTAATAATATTAATAAGGATTAAAATATTATTAAATGGTTAATAATATTAGTAAGTTAATAAAATATTATTAAACGATTAATAATATTAATAAAGGATTAAAATATTATTAAATGGTTAATAATATTAGTATATGAATAAAATATTATTAAATAGTTAATAATATTATATTATAAGTAAAATATTATTAAATGGTTAATAATATTAATGAATGATTAAAATATTATTAAATGGTTAATAATATTAGTAAGTTAATAGAATATTATTAAATAATTAATAATATTAGTAAGTTAGTAGAATATTATTAAATGATTAATAATATTATTTAAGGATTAAAATATTATTAAATGGTTAATAATATTAGTATGAGAATAGAATATTATTAAATGTTTAATAATATTAATGAGAGAAGAAAATAGTATTAAATGATACTATTTTGAGTGTAAAATATTATTAAATGGATAGTAATATTTATAAGTTATTGGAGATATTATTTGATAAATAATATTATTTGAAGAGTAAGACATTATTAATAATGTTAACATATGATTGAAATATTTTTAAATCATTAATGATATTATTAAATCTCTCTCTTCCTCGCGTGTTTCTCTCTCTAAAAGCTTAAAACATTTTTTCTCGTTTTCAACTCTCGGGTGGAAATGGCAATCTATAGCCTTCCGCAGGCAGCCGCAGGTGCAACTGCGGCTGGCCGCAGGTGCATCTGCGGCTGGGCTCGCCAGCCGTCCGCGCCGAATCCTCGGCTGCCGTGTGACGTCCTCGAGCCGCGCACTGTCCCGTTTGTCGGTGGCCGCAGGTGCATCCGCGGCTGTCCGGCTTGCTTTTCTCAATTTTCGTGCCGTGCGGTCTTAATTCGCCAATTTCTGCGGTATTATTTTGGAAGGCTGTTACATAAGGTATAAATTGCTCTTCGTGCTTGGCTTCCAGGGGACGCTGCCCCCTTCCACCCCCGCCAGCTCACCGGCGAGCTGGGCAGCCGCTCGCTCACTGGGGAGCGAGACCCCCGAACATCGTAAGCGTAGTGGCCATTAGTTATGATCAAATCAGGTTCTTCTGGATCAACTGTTCGTCTTGCCGCAAGTAACCTGATGCTCGTTGTTCGTTGTGGCGGTTTTGGCCGTAAGTTGTTGGGGTGGCTTCGTGTTGGGGTCCACCTTCCTTTTCGCATGTCGGGTCAAGTGACGATCTTGCCCTCCTGTCAGGGTTAGTACACAAGTGCAAAATTTGGGTGTCTACAACTGCCCCTCTTTATCATGTTTATGGAATGAAATATGAAATGAACATGATAAAGAAGTAGGCACCCGATGCATGAAAATGCCAAATATACACTTAGCGATGTCGCACGTACGTTAAGATGATGCGATGTCATATTTAATATGTTCATGTACAGGTTATTTTTCAAAGTTACGGATGAACATTGCCCGGGTCTCATCTCCGGCGGGTTATTTTTTGAAAGGCCAGGTTATCGTATCTGACGGGTCGTTTTTGAATTGGTCAGGTATCGTATCTGACGGGTCTATTTTGAATTGGTCAGGTATCGTATCTGACGGGTCGGTTTTGAATTGGTCAGGTATCGTATCTGACGAGTCATTTTTGAATTGGTCAGGTATCGTATCTGACGGGTCGGTTTTGAATTGGTTAGGTATCGTATCTGACGGGTCGTTTTTTGAATTGGTCAGGTACCGTATCTGACGGGTAGGTTTTGAATTGGTCAGGTATCGTATCTGACGGATCGGTTTTGAAATTGTCAGGTATCGTATCTGACGGGTCGGTTTTGAATTGGTCAGGTATCGTATCTGACGGGTCGTTTTTTTGAATTGGTCAGGTATCGTATCTGACGGGTAGGTTTTGAATTGGTCAGGTATCGTATCTGACGGATCGGTTTTGAATTGGTCAGGTATCGTATCTGACGGGTCGGTTTTGAATTGGTCAGGTATCGTATCTGACGGGTCGTTTTTGAATTGGTCAGGTATCGTATCTGACGGGTCGTTTTTGAATTGGCCAGGTATCGTATCTGACGGGTCGGTTTTGGATTGGTCATCTAGTTCTAAAAAAATTTGTATTTTATCATGGGACAAGTTATATGTTGGCCTGGGATGCCGAGCAGGGAGGCCAAAAGGGCACCGAGACCAGCCGCAGGTGCATCTGCGGCCAGCCGCAGCTGCATCTGCGGCTAGGATCGGTCCTATTTCAGATCGCGACCCCTCACGATCTGGTCACTTTCTCACTTTTTCTTTCTCTCGTTCTCGGTTTTCCTCGTCCCCCACCCAGCCTTTTCGTCTTTTGGGCAACTTTTGGGAAATTCTGCTCCGATTAAATCAGTCTACGCACTTTGGGTAACGTTTTAACTCATTTTTCTTTGATTTTTGCTTTTATTTGACTATTCATTGGCTTGTTTGAATATTTTAATTTTATCAATGCATGCTTATATGTGATACTTGTGTTGCCCGTAGCATAGATAAATACCGGGTTTCGTAGAAATGCCTCATTATCTTGCAAATTCCATTGTTTTAGTCATTTTATGCTCTTGAGGTATTATTTTCACTCGCATTCTGGGTTTGTTGGTTGTCTGACTTGATTAAACATGCCTGATTGTGCATGGGATGTCCATTTTACAAACGAAACTCTGCCGAAATCTCGGGAAATCTAGCGCACCACTAGGGACTTATTTATGCATTTTCTATTTTCACATCATGCTATGCCACCCTATTATTTCTAGCAATATGCAATAAGGCTTTTGAAGGATAACGAGCTAAAGGTGTACCTTATTTTGTAATACCGTTCCAGTTATGGATCCCGATGCTCCCAGTGGTTCCTCAATGCCCCGAGCGTCGGGTGTCCGTCGTCGTAGAGCGACCACTTCAGCTCCAGCTCCAGTCCTGACTCGTCATTCCCGTAGGCTGGCTGAGTCTGTTATTCGCCCCGTTCAGCCTGATGTGGATGAGGACGCCCCAGCGGAGGCAGAGGCGGGTCCCTCGGGCACAGCGGCTCCTCCTCCCATGCGTCGGACCTTATCCGGGGCCCGTGCTAGGATACCGGATCTGCTCGGTCCTGATCTCGGTCGTCACCCCTCAGCCTACCTTGCGGCTAACGAGGTATATCCGTTATTTAAATTCATTCAACCTTGTGAGATTATCAGGACTGACTGTTTCGGCGGCTGTCGCAGGTTCCTGAGTTTACCCAGCCTCGGGGTAACTAGTTCAGCATTTACACCCTCTATCACGCGTTGCATCCTGACTACAGGGGAATGGTAGACTCTTGGGGGTTCAGACATTTCTTTACTATTGCCCCTCGTCGATGTCCGTGGGGCTATATGAGGGCTCTGTCTGAGCGCTGGTTCCACCAGACCCAGTCGCTTCATCTACTGGACTGCGAGCTGTTGTTGACTCTCTCTCTGGTGGCTTTCGAATTTTCGGCGCCCCTCATATCTCTGATTGTTGAAATTTGATGGACGCGGGGCCTCACTTCTTTGCATGCGGACCGGGGGGCTGGTCATTGTTTTCCCAGATAGTCCTTGCAATACCAGGGACACATCCTCTTCCTTTCTCTTTTGGGGTCTCCGGGATGAACTGCCGTAGTTTCCACTCTGGATTTGCTCAGCAACCGCTTCAAGAGCTGTGAAATCTCGGATCTTTCCTGACTTCAATCCCATCTCAGCCATCTCCCCATGCTTGATCATTTCCGCAAAAAGGCTTCCCTATCCCAACCATCACTCTTTCATAATAAGGAGCCTCCTGGATATCAATGAAAGTCATAACCATTTCTGCCTCACTCATGGCTGGGTTCACTTGGGCTGCCATCCTCCTCCACCGCTGAGCATAGTCTCTGAAAGATTCATTGGTCTGCTTCCTGATTTTTGTTATCTGGTATTGGTCCAGGGCCATTTGGGATTGAAAGATGTATTGGGTTAGGAAAGTGTGGGCCAGCTCCTCCCAGTTGTGGATCTTGGCATTATCCAATCTCGCATACCACGTTCTAGCCTCCCCTGTCAGGCTTTTCTGGAATAGTTGCATTCTCAACGATTCGTCCTCAGAATATCCCCCTAGCTCTCCGATGTATACTTTCAGATGCGTATAAGGATCCCCTGACCCGTTATACTTTTCAAATTCGGGTAGTTTGAACTTTTCGGGATATCTGGTTCCCGAAAATATGCACAAATCGGAGTAGTTTACACTGCCATATGACCCAATCCCCTTCATAGTTTTGATGGCCTCTTCCATCTGCTTTATCTTCTTACTAACACCGCTGGCAACCTCGTCCTCTGGGATGATAATGACTTGCTTTGGTAGCTCAACTTTTGGAGTTTCTGGGGTCAGTACGTTCCCTTGAGATGATGGCCCAGGCGGGTCCTCGAGCTGTGGCCCCGATTTTAGTTTGAAATGCTCTTTGAGCAACATAGTCAGCTCTGTCATTTGATTTCTCACAGCATTGAACTCTTCCCGAGATACGGGAGCCAGGTCAGGATTAGGGTTCTCAGCCATCTCGACTGTTGATTCTCTGGCTTTCTTAGATCGGAGACGGGTTTGGAGCGCAATCCTGCAAATAAAATATGCCAAGGTTTAGTTCAGGGAAATGACATTGGCAGATGCATGCTAAAGCAAATATTTTTGTATTTTTGGGTTTTGTAATTTTTTTCTGCAAAACGGGGTCAGTATCCTTTTATTTTAACCAAAGTATGACAGTGTGCAGTTATGATGCTCTCCAAGTTGTCCCTGTAAAACAGAGGTTAGTATTTTTATTTTGACAAAACGGGAGGTACAAAATGTTTGACTAAAGTATGACATTACGCGCGTGAAACGTAAAAGGGTATGAAGAGACTTCCTACGCGTCGGGTTTATCTGAGGCTGACCTACCCTAAGTTACTCTCGCGGGCTTTTCGGCATGAAGGTTCCCAGATCTTCGCAACATACTAGACGGGAACAAATCCGGTCTTTCAATTGGATTGGATCTGAGTGGATGCTTTTCCTGAGCCTCGCCGGGGAGTGTTCATTTGAGTCCAGTAATCCACATCCGACGGGTTTGCCTCAGAAGGAGGAACTGCTCAACATACATTCATCATACATTCATCGTATCTCACCGTATGCAAATGATGCTAATAATGTGACGCCCCCAAATCTGGGCCCACACAGCCCAAACTTGAGTCGTCAAAAGACTACAACAAAATTATTACAACAAAGCACAACGTACAACAATATAGTGTATAATAATACACAACTAAGTCTTCACTATTATTGCCACACTATTTTACAAAACGTGAAGACTATGATAACTATTCCTCGGACCCTCACTCCATTCCCCGGCTAGACCCTGTTATGTTTTCATCTCCTGTTGAAAAACAATGGAACAAAAGAAAGGGTGAGCTCAAATAGCCCAGTAAGAAATATCATGACTAAGATAATGACGAATAAATTATCATTAGCCTTCAACAGTTGAGTTCTTGATAGAATACAATAGACTACAAGGTTTATATCAAAAATTGTGGTTAAATTCTTAAACAATGTTCAGATCAATAATAGCAGCGGAATGAGCAATCTATTAGAAGAATAATGCAGACTATAATGTCCACTCGCTTCTCTTTTTCGTAAAAACATCATCAACTTTTATCATCTGAAATACCATTAGTCATGATAATAAAAATTCACAGTTCCTGATCATAATCATGCACATCAACAGTTCATCTTTGTACTACGGGCCAAAGATATTCAATATAGCACCAACGGTCATGATTATACCAGATTCAGCCTTTGGTCATAATCATACCAAACAACAGTTCATCTTTGCACTACGGGCCAAAGAGAACATTCACCACGTGCCATAAAAGACACCGAACAGATGTATCGCCTTTAACCTATTATATCGCCTTTAACCTATCATCTGTTCAACAAATATATCACATCTGTGCCCCCGGCCACATATATTCACAACAGCTTGATTTTTGGATGATTAGAATGATATAAATGATGAACAGAAGAAATAGGATAACAATAAGTATCGGAAGTTTACTTTGTACAGATTCAAATAATGTCCAAATTGTCAACATGATGTGGAGTGAAATTTAAAAATGATATTCAAGATCCACAGTTCAGAATAACGGTTACAATTCAATAGAAAGGTTCACGTAAATAGGAAGGTTCAGTTGAAATAATGAAGTTCAACTATTATGGAACATATAATATTTTCAGGAATTATAGAAGCAATAGTTCCATAATAAATTTCGATTTAGGAGTATGAAAGAAAATAATATCCCTTACCGTAGCAGGTTTGATTAACAAAAGGTGAAGGAAATTAATACAAAGGGTTATTCACCAACATGCGGCAATCCGCTCCGTAAGGTTATTCCCACAATTTAATAGAATTTGAGTACAAAGAGTTATTCACCAAACAGGCGGCAATCCGCTCCGTAAGGTTATTCTCAGAGATTAATAATGAATGAATACGAAAGGTTATTCACCAACAGGCGGCAATCCGCTCCATAAGGTTATTCCTACAATTTAATACATGGAAATAAAAGGCACGTCTTATGAGTAAGGAAGAAACAATATTATTATCGAGAATCAAATAATGATAATCCCTTACCATAGTACGTTTGAATAATGGAAGATGAAAAAGATGGTATCCCTTACCTCAACACGTGACTGGATATTGATTTAAATGAGGTTGATTAACTTGAACAGTACACGTATACTTATAGATCTTCACAAATACTCAAGATGACTTAAGCACACTTAGAGAGAACTTTCACAAGAAGTATTTAGAGAGAGAAAGAAAGAACAAGTAAGGAAGTTTATGAAAAATCCTTAAGTTAAGGCTTCTATTTATAGCCAAAAATCTTATCATTCATTTAATCTAAACCATTTATTTAAAGATCATCTTTTAATCTACACCATCCATTTCAAATATTATATTATCTTTAATCTACACCATTCATTTCATATCACCTAATAATCACCTAACTTTATATTATAAACAAATCAATTTAATTATTCAACAATAATTCACACTTTAATCTACACCATTCATTTCATATCACCTAATAATCACCTAACTTTATATTATAAACAAATCGATTCAATTATTCAACAATAATTCACACTTTAATCTACACCATTCATTTCATATCACCTAATAATCACCTAACTTTATATTATAAACAAATAACTTTATCAATTCAATTATTATGACTAATTGTTATAAATACAGTATAGTTAGCTCTTAGATATCAAGTCAATAAATTAATGAAATACAACTGTTTAAATAACATCATAATAGAGATAACAATAATGTAAAATAAAGCATACGTTACTGTGTAATGACAATTATTGATTCAATAATGTGAATTACTGTGCATATGTTACTGTGACAATTATTAGGTTCAATAATTTTAAAAACAGTGCAACAACAATTATTGACTCAATGATATAAAATACAGTGTAATGACAATTATTAAATCAATAATGCAAAATAATGTGTAACAACAATTATTGAATTGATAATATAAAATATTATGCAGTGACAATTATCGATGAAATGATGCGTAACAGTTACGGTGTCAATTATCAGACCAATAATATGAGACACTATGCAATACCGTGTGTTACTGTAGAGTACCGAGTGCTACAGAAAATACCAATAACTACCGTATGCTACTATTCTTTTATCACCGGTATTTTAACAGTTCCGTTGACTATTTTTATTTAAAAAGGTTATTTCTGTCGTTTTCTATATCCGACAAATATTCCGATGTGGGGTCCACCAATAATTTGTTATTTCGGCGCCGTCGGACCAAACGAATATTCCCCGACCAAACGAATATTCCCCGACAAAGCGAATATTGTCCGACAAAATAAAATTTGCACATAACATCCTTAACTTTTAACTTTATCGATTTAACCACTTACTGTTTCAAAAAATATATATATGAAGAAAAATTAAATTTTGTATTTCATAAAATTCGGGGTCTTACAGTTAGTCTATTAAATTTTCCTTCTTTATAAGTGTTTTTATAAATAAACTAGACTATTTTCATTGATAGAATCATTTGCTCAAGTGGCTAACTCAAAATCATTTTTTTAAGCCCTTGAACCCAAGGGTCCCTTAAATTTTTAACTTTGACCTTATTTTTTGGTAACTGCCATAACTTTATCATACAAAAATATTTTGAGGTGATTATTGAGTTTAAATTTCTTATTATTTCATGATCTACAACTTTTGTTTAGGTTTCTAAGGTAGATTCTAACTTTAAGTATTCAAAAAATGGAAATAACAGATAATATGTATGCTTTGCTCAACATTTTTAGGGTTAACCATGTGAAACATGGTACCGCTAGCTTTAATTTTGTCAGATATCATGTTATAAGACTCAATAACACTTTATAATATAAAAATAATAAATCACAAACCTTCTCATTGAAAGATTCATGACTTTTGCTCAAGAATACACGAAGAACAATAAATCGTACATGGCTACGACTTATGTTGTTGAGCTTTTGAATTTTATACTTGAAATAATTTGAACATTATAATTGCTTACATAAGTGATTATGATACTTGAATTTGAAATAATATGGTCATTATAATAGCTTGTATAATTTATTATAATAATTTATAATTATTGCTGAAGAACACACAAAGAACACGGAGAACGACAATCATACATGGCTATGACGTATGTTCTTGAGCTTTAAGCTATGAAATAAAATACGACATTATAACTACTATAAAATGAAGAAAGGCTCAAGAACATGTGAGGAACATGGAGAACGACAATCGTTCATGGCTACAACTTGCGTTCTTGAGTTTTTTAAAACTAAAGATGAAAGAAAATTGAACATTATAACGATTAGATATTGTACTTTTTGTTATTGTAAGCTTTAACTATTTCTTTGCAATTTTCTCTCAAGAACTCAGTCTTATAATTGTGTATAGCTTTGATACTAAAATTTGTGCTTTGAAAATGAATGCTAGAAATGGTGAACTAAGTAAGCTATCTATTTATAGGAAAACCAAAGGTTAGAGGCAAGTGCAATTAACCAAGGTATGGACTTACATTTTGCCAAGGTATGAAAGTGTAATTGTGTAATCAAAATATCAAAATGGTCATTTCTTGTTCCCCCTCACTTTGCCGGTTATCTAGGGCATTTAATGCCATTTAATGTTTGTAATTACCATGTTTTAATGACATTATCATTTACTAAATCAATGGCCATGACCAGCCTACGTTTCGATAAAGTAAGAGGTGAACAAATTGAATTTTGCAAGCTCTAAGAGCGGTCAGGATGGAGGGATTATAGGACCTTAATTAGGCTTAGTTCATGCTTAGTTTAATTAAGAATAAAGCTAGGAACTTGATTGGTTGATTAGATTAATGTTTCACCAATTAGTTTAACTTATATCTTAGGTTAATCTTTAGTTTAATTAACCTTAATTCTAACTAGGTTTACATAGATTTAGTTAGGGTTTAGTTTAATTAGATAATAGTTAGGTTAAATGGTAACCTAGTTCCTCTAACCTAATTCGATTCCAACCGGATGACATCTAACCTAGTTTTATTTTAACTAGATTAGTTTTAAATCATCTAATTAAGTTAATTAATTAGCTAATTCAGTTAATTTGTAACTAGGTTTAGGTCTTAATTAGGTTTCATAATCTAGTTACATCTAACTTAGTTCATTTATAAGTATTCCGGTTGAATTAACATTTACTGATCAAAAGTCGGACGTTACTAAGTTTTGTTCCGTATAAACAATATTCTGTGAAGTGAAAAGTCCAAAAGATATTGCACAATTTTCGGTGAATACAATTTTAGACTACCATTTCTTAGAAAATGGTTAGACGACCAAAAAGTAAAAAAGAAAAATATTTTTTATTTTTTTCTATTTCATCTTATTCTAGACAAACTTTTCTAGAAAAACTTTTATCAGCTATTACTTGTTTTTAAAGCGTGGGAATGATGAGTCTTGAAACGGAATGTCAATTTTCCATACACGTTTTGCTCGAGGGCCTAGGTTATTTTCCTAGGATTTAGACCCTAGGATTTAAGGTTTAGGGTTTAACTTCTTTTCAATTTTTGGAACACAAAAATAAACGAAGATTCCATAACACATATAAGATATAATTCAATCTTTATTTATTCATATAAAGTCGGATTATAACTATCTCTAAAGTTTAGAATATTACATCAGCAAGTTATATAACACATCAACTTTATTACATTAGATATAAGACATCATTTTATTCGCGATCATTATGCAAAACATGATCCCTAATAAAATGATGTCTTGTATCTACTGTTAGGGTTTCGACACAGTGAAAGCAGCGGAATTTAAAAAATTTTCCGAAACCCTAAGATAGGATCCAAGCGAAAACAGATTAATCAAGAGGTTTAGATTATTTTACCGATTATCCGAGATGGACAGGAGACTATGGAATTCTGGAACAGCTTCGAATCTTCAACGCAATCCAGCAACTACGTCTCTACGGTACCCACTCGAACGCTCCACGAACCGTCACACGTTCTGCAGTGAAAGGGATCTGCCACCAAGATCAGAATTTCTGAACTATTTTTCTCTCTAGCCTATTTTTGAAAGCGGCTAGGGTTTTTAGTTTTTCCTTACATTATTAAGACTACTGATATATCATATATATAGTAGTTAATAGGAATTAACCAAAACCTAAAATAAATAGAAAAATAAAATCTGAATTTATATATATTATATTTTAATTAAGTCTTACTTAATTAATATGCATATATACAAATTATCCTATTAATTTAAATTCGTAATTTTTAAATACTATCAATCATATTGACATATTTAAAATACTTACAATTTAAATTAATTCCCTTTCAAATGTATGATCCTATAAGTTATTATTATGTTGGCAATAATTTTAAAATCATATTATAAAATTATAAACAGTGAGCGGCATCTAGTAATGCATCACTGTTACCCAAATAATAATAAGATCGGTGATTCGATACAACCTTTTCGTGACCAATGTTTCAATGTAATTTAATCCTTTTAACCTTATATCCTAGATTGAACTCGAGGCATGGAATGTGTCATACTCTTCATAATTTAATCTGAGTTTTCTTGATCAATGAGTAGACTATATGAAACAAATCACTATTTGAGCATGGCCATGCATTTCATAGTCCTACTCAATCAAGAGGCATATGGATATCACTCCCTAATTTATAGGAGGGTTAAATTCCATCTAGATCACTCATATTCCTCACACGATTCATGATGTACCCAATAATCACATTTATTGTCCACCCTATTAAAGGTGACATTTGATGATATCAAAGTATATAAATTCTCGTGTAATAATATAGTTATCTTAGGTCGGAGGATCATTACATCATTGTCACTATGAGAATTTTTTATGACACTTTGCATAATGCTCCACGTAGAATTCTCATGGTGGGTCAGTCCAGTATATTGTTCTCTAACATGTACCTATGCATTGACTCAAATATCTCATATATTTATGACCAATGAGATTTGGCCATCAGTCAATCTACATACTAGTCTCAATGCATCATTGTTGTCCCATTAACAATGATACTCGACTAAGGACATTTAAGAGTAATGATATTAACTGTAATTATATGATCTCATATTCAAGTCACATACTTGAAGCTATATAATTTGTATCACTATTCTAAGGACTTTTATTATGTTAACATTTATATAACGCAGTAAATAAAAACATAATAAAATAATATCATTTATTCAATCAAATATAATATCAAGAAAAGTTAAGGAATTACATCAAATAATTGGCCTCTAGGGCATAAACTCTAACATCTACATGGTTAGTTCTAAAATAAAAAATAGGATTATAAGTTATAGCAATTGCACTAGTGTTATCAAAAGAAATGGGGATAGATTTAAACTCAAACATATAATCAGCTAGCTGATTTTTCATCTATATAATTTGAGCGCATCAATAATGTATTCAACTTTTGCAATTGAGATTGTGACGACCCCAAATCTAGGTTCTTTAATCTTGGGTTTGGTTCTCACTGTACAATACTTAACAATAATGAAATACATAAATTATATTCAAACTACGCGGAATAATACAAAAGGTTCCTTCTCAAAAGGCTACACTTCCCAAGGTCTATTAACCTTAATCGTAACATTACATATCTTAAGGAAAATACAAAAGATTTACAACAGTAATTACATAACAGTAATTTAAACTAGCATGCATCTACTAAAACTAAGTATTCGCTTTCCCCTTGCCTTTGTCTGATTTAGAGCTTTCGGGATTGGCTGAAATATAGTCATGATATAGCAAGAATGAGAAACTAAATGGCTCAACAAGTTTATAAACAACAATCATAAGATATATCATGATGAAGGGAAATAACTCTAGGGTTTTCAACAATAACAATTGCGAAAGATATCAAGAATCAATGTTCAATAAAAGATTGGATTGACTCTTTACTGCTGAGTGGTCTTTAATGACCGTGAACTACTACTAAGGTAAAACAGACATACAATGTCTGACTCCTTGTTAAAAATAACGGGACATTTGAGGGGATCAGTCCTCTCATGTCCTATGTATATGCATAACATTTAGTTTTCTTGCGTAAATTCGGTTACCCGACAATATAAAAAAAAATCCCCTTTAACTAGGCTTGTTCTTTCTCAGTCTTACTATAAGAATCTGCACCAGCCAATGGTTTGGATAACCTTTTAAAATATTCAAATAGATGAATTTAAACATGTATTTGTCTAGGCGAAACAATTAGCTTAGACATTCTTAAACAGTTCGTAAATTACTGAACTATAACATTTGCAAAGGCACTATGTGTGATTATAATACAATAATGATGTGAAGTAATTTTCAATAATTAATTCACTCAAGGATTTGTCAAATAACTACGAATGTAGATACTTGCTCAATAATAATTGAATTGCTCAATATAAATAAGGTTGAATAATACTTGCAACAATAAATACAAGTTAGGGTTAAGAAGAAACTTGCCTCGTGCGTCGTCTACGGCTAACCAACTTAATTTAACAAACATTGAACGGACCTAACAATTAAATCAGTTTGATCTTAAATTAGTATCATATACTTGTAAGTATAATGACCTTTATAACCTTACGAACCACATAATTTATTAATTATGGGTAATTTAAACACTTAAGAAATATTATCACCACTTGATAATATTTCAAACACAAAGAACCTATATTAACTATTTAATATAGTTCATGCAATTGTCTAATATTATTAATAATTTAGTAATATTTTATTAACTATCTAATATTATTAATCAATTAATAATATTTTATTTGACTTCTAATATTATTAATCATTTAATAATATTTTATTAAGTATCTAATATTATTAATCATTTAATAATATTTTATTAAGTATATAATATTATTACTCATTTAATAATATTTTAATCATTTAATAATAGTTTATTAGAATTCTAATATTATTAATCATTTAATAATATTTTATTGACTTTATAATATTATTATACATTTAATAATATTTTAATAAATTTCTAATATTACTATTTATTTAATAATATTTTATTATCTTCATTATATTATTATTTCAATAATAATATTTATACACCTTTAAATCATTAAATCAATTATATATATATATATATATATATATATATATATATATATATATATATATATATATATATATATATATATATATATATATATATACATACATACATATATTTAAAAATATATTTATTAAGTCCAAAAATACTAAAATAATTTTTGGAATATTTTTCATTTTCTGACCCGAACCGACTCGACCCGGTTCGGGTTTTTATTTTTTTCTGAGAACAGTGCACTGCGCCGCGGCGCAGTGATTAACACTGCACATGGCGCCCCGGCGCTGTACTGTAGAAGGTGCCACTTTTTGATTTTTTTGTGACAGTTTTGATACCCTTTGATCAAACATTGATTAAATGAAATCTATACATCCAAATAACACCAAATCAGTGTTGGTGTGTTCCTAACTTCTTGTTTTACAATATTCCATGGTTCGGTCATCTTTCTGAAAACGTTTTATACGAAATTTACGGATCGAACCACTTAAGGTTTAAAAACAACATCCTTTGCGGTAAAAGCTATAACTTCTTTGTTATTCAATATTTTTGAAAGGTTCAAAAGGGTTTCTCTTTAAAACTCATATATCTAGCTTTCTAGCCATAGAAATCCAATTTCTGATGCGTACATTTCAAAATACAATAAACATAACATGTATCGTTAGGGTTTTACCGGTAAAATGTGTTATGAACTTTTTTACAACTTTTATGCATTTATCACATACCAAATCATGTTATAAACACATAGATCTATGAATATACATATATTACATAGATAAAATACATCTAGACCATCAAAACGAGTTTTGATCGGTTAAAAATATATTTTAACCGATCAAAAGCTATCTAGACTATAAAAATGAAAGAAGAAGATGTTTAGAGCACTTTTAAACCTTTGAGTTTTGTTTGCTCTTCTTCTCCTTCTACCGAAGTATGGTGTGTAGCTTGAGGACATTTACCAAGATCTTCTCTAGCTGTTTCTCATAACTCACAAGTGTATTCTCTAACAAATGCTCTCTCTCTTTTTCTCTAGAAAATGACTAACAAATGAACTAACAACCAAAACAAGTGTGTAGAGCATTCTATTTATAGCCATCTACTAATCTAGCATCAATTCACTAATCAAGCTATGTTGGTGAAATTAAAGCCTTAAACTAGATTACTATAGCATGATTGACTAGTTGATAGACACATGGAATGACTAGGGTAGTTGAACAACTTATGACAATGAGTGATTTAGAAGCAATCTAAGAAAACAAGTAATCCAAGTGGGACCCTCAAAAATTCAGCAAAATGGAATTTTCCAAGCCATATTTCATTTAATTTTTGTACTTTAATTATACATATATATATATATATATATATATATATATATATATATATATATATATATATATATATGTGTGTGTGTGTGTGTGTGTGTGTGTGTGTGTGTGTGTGTGTGTGTATTCATATATGTAACAATTTTGACCAATTTTGACTTTCTATTAGGCTCCACTTTGGACTCTAGGATTAAAAATATTGAGCTCATTCAATTAGATTGTTTGGGCTCAATTTAAATAACACATTGGGCTCACATTAAATATTCTAGGTTACATTTAATTAAATCAAGCATTGGGCTTGTTTAATTAATTACATGGACTAGTAATCAAATTAATTACATGGACTACTAGGTTAATATCTTTGACCTAGTTTATCAACTCATTTGGATTTAAAATATAATCCAATTAGATTTGCTTTAGTTAATTATACACCTTGCTTTAATTCTTTAAATAAATATACGCATACACAAGTACATTTATTTAATTATCTAAAGTACAATTAATTAGTACAAAAAGTTTAAATTCATTGCTAAATATTTATGAAGTATATTTACAATGACTAATGAAATTCGTGGTCATTACAGAGATTGAAACTGAATTATGCTTCTTGCTAAACTATGAGAGAAGTTTATTTTGCAGAAGTTGGCAAGTTCTAATAGTACTTTTCCTGTCTATCTTGTATCTTATAAAGCTTGCATCTAAAAAGGGAGACTTCTTAGGATATCACAGTCCCAAATTCGTAGTTCCCTTAAGATATCTAAATATTCTCTTCACATAAACCAAATGAGATTATTTAGGATGGGCTTGATGTTGGTTTGCAATAACAAGACATATGTACAATCAAATTGTATAACAAAACGAAAACATGCAATAAATCGTATATAAAAATTTTCTACAAACCAAATTCCATGATTTTTTTATGCGAAACTTATTAATTGAGGAAGGATAATGGATTATACCTTTGTAAATTTAACTTCTTGAATAACTACTAGTTCACCTCCAAAATTCTTCATATTCTTCAAAATCCATGGATCAACATTAGCTACTCAAGCGTGTAGTTTTTAAAGGTGATCCATCAAGAGTAATATGGAGTAAAGAAGTTGTGACACCCAGGATTTTTGAAATAATTTTAAATAAGGATTATGATAAATTAAGTAAAGGTTAGTATTTAAAACATAATGTTGAATGATAAAAGTATAAAGTGAAATGGAATGTGAAGATAGTGTATTAATATGAGTTAAGAAGAGAAGGAGGAATGTGCAGAATTTAAATGAGATATAATAGAAGGTATGAAATAAGTTGGTTAAGTAAGGATAAGTACGATTAGAGAAAAAAAGAAAGTTTTCGAAAAATGAGAAAATATCTTGATAAATACATCAAGGAAAAAGCTAAAGCTTTATAGTCACAAGGAAATTGTGAATGTGATTTAAGACTTGAATATTCTGACAATTATGATTTTATGGTGTTATCCATGTGAGCTATGAAAATTAATGAGGAAAGGTATGATTATTACGAATTAAATTGTTATTTATTAAGATAAATGAATAGTAATGTGCTATGAATAAAATACGTATGATTAGTACGACAATTATGATTCCGAGGACGGAATCCTGTTAAGGGGGGAAGAATGTGAGGATCCGAATTTTCAGGATTTCTTTAATAATATTAAATGAGAATTTAATTGATAAAATTATCAAGATGGTGTAAATTATTTATGATATTTTATGTGATGAGATTTAATAAGTAAATTAAATCTATACCGAGATCATGACGAATTGTGTTAATTTAAAATAATCGAAAAGTAAATAAATTGTTTAAAAACAATTTATGAAAAAAAATAAAAGAAATTTCAAGCAAAGGTACAATAAAGTGTACAATTTAATTGTAATGATTTTAAAAGAGGTTATGTGATAGTGTAAATGCATGAATTAAATATGTATATATTTATATATATACATTTGTATATAAATATGTATGTTATGTTTAATTAATAATTATAAATGTTATTAATGGAAATTAAAGGGATTAATAATTAAATTAATCCAAATTTAAATAAAAAGTGAATGAAGGAGTTGGTAAAATTGTATGTGTTGATTTTAGATTTTATCAAGAATTTTGGAGGAGGTTTAGAAATTAATTAAGAAGGAAAGGTAATTATATAAATTATATAATAATAATTATATAATTTATATAAGGAAATTAAAATAAGGTATGAAGAAAATAATAATTATATAAATTATATAAGAATAATTATGTAATTTATATAAGGTGATTAAATGGAATAAAGTTGGAGCAAATTAAGAAATTATTTAAAAGAAGAATGTAATTATATAAATTATATAATATTAAATTATATAATTTATATATAAAGAAATTAATATGAATATTAAAGAAATTGAATAATAAATTAGAAAAAGGAATGTTTTAAGTTATTAAAAATTATGTTTATGCATAATTAAATTATTATGACCTTTATGAAGAATAATATTTCGGAAACGGGAACATGTTAGTGTAACATGATGTACAAGTAACGAGTGAAAAATTATGAAAAATAATTTATATATATCCTATGAATTATTTTATGATTTTTGGAGGTATTAATTACCTCATATAATTATATGCATGACGTTATGCGGGTACAAAATTTGTCAAGTAAAGTACCCAAAAAGGGTGTTAATATTATTCATAAATCAAATTATGATTTTTAGTGAATTAAAATAAATATTTTATATACATTATATAAAATATTTATTACACGAAATAATTACGTAATGTACTAAAATAATAATTATGCATGCGTTGTAGCTGTTGGAAAATTCCGGAAGAAGGATTGGCGGTGGAATTGATAAATTCTAAATTTTGGTTGAGATTAGTGGGTTATAAAAAGGAAAAGAAATAAAAGAGAAAGGAAAGAAAAAAAAAAAAAAAAAAAAGGCAACAAAAACTTACTTTCTCTCTCTTGTTCCTCTCTTCCATCCGAACCATCACCGAACTACCATGTCGCCGCCACCGAATCACCATGGCCACCACCATGGGAAAGGAGATTTATGCCATTAAAGGAAGGATTTTTAAAGCCAAAGAAGGTTGATCGAGAGAGAGTTTTAAGTTATCAATTAAATAACTGGATGTCAGGCAAGTTCTTTAGTCCCTTTTTATGTTATATGTTGGACTGTATAATATGTAATTTTTGTTATAACTGCATACAAATTATGTGTTACGTGATACGTGATTAATATGACCACAATGTGTATTTTGTGCAACGATATGAATGTATATGAGATATATTGCTATAGTAGAAGCACAAACACGTGATGTATGACACACACCAAGCATGATAAGGTATGTGCTACGTGAAGTATAACTGTTGAACTTGCTGAGCCGTTGTGCTCATTACTTGCTTAATAAACATTTTTGCAGGAAATAAATAAATTTCAAATGTGTCAGATGATATAAAGATGGATAATCACAGAAGGTTGTGAATGTTATTGTTATGTTTCAATAACATAATTTAATGTGAATACAGTTGTTAAGTTTATATTAATATTTTGTATGTACAAATATGTTGAACTCAGACAGGATATGTAAAGTCAAATTTTGAACTGTGATTGTACTAGATAGAGGTTGTGATAGAGATTATTAAATGGCTTAATTATGGATTATGAAATCAAGAATAAATTGGTATGGATATGAACAATGTTAAGTTTTGAATATCAAGCTTTATGATACAGGTTACAGAAAGAAAAGAAAAAGTAAAGGTTACGATCCATGGGACTAGGATCGAAATGTAAGGATTTTAAACATCCAAATGATTTAATACAATGATTAAGTTGGAAAAAAAAAAAAAAAAAATTTATACCGAAAATTTGGTAATTGATGATATTAAAATTAAATAATGGATTAATTTAGGTGATGAAAGATTTATTAACGGACCGAAATTTGGACGTAATGAAAATAATGTTTATTAAATATAAGATTTTAAGGAATAAAGTGGGTTGAATTTCGGGGTCGTTACAGAAGTAATTTCAATTCTACTAGATCTTGGGTGGCTAGCCATAATTCTCTCTCTCTCTCTAACTCTTAGATATAGAGAATTATAAAGTATTCTCAAATACTTATAATTGTGTAAGTAACCCAATCCATAATAAGACCCCTCTTACTTATAGATTTGCTCAACCCTCATAAACTCTTTAGGAGTAGGGTTTTAATCTAACTCATAATCTAATTATGAACTAAATTAATTTTCTATTATAATTATAATTCCCACACCATTTAGGAACTAAATAATAATAATAATAATAATAATAATAAGACTCATCTTATTAATTTATAATTAGCATCTCTTAAATACTTAATTATAAATATTAAGATATTTAATTTATTCTACCACCATAGAATAAATTAAATACACTTAATTTATTATTACTATTATGACACTTACTTTCAAAATAAATATTACTTTTTTGCGGTGTGATCCTTTAGGTTTAATATTAAATTAGTTATAGAATAAATAAATTAGAACCATTATAATATTATTTATAATAATAAATTAAGCTCATTTAATTTATTTATAAATAAATACTTATTTATTCCACACTAAGGGTAAGCCCCCTTAGCAATTCAGGTCTTTTTGGATAATATAAATTTTAACATTTGATCACAAAGAACCTATTTCTCGAATAGTTACCGTACAATTTAATCATTTTACCATATAATGTCCTAATTAAATATAATACATAAAATTACTGTTAAGTCTTATTAATTTGATCATATGCACTTCGATTCTAAAATGCATAACTCTAATTAATGTAAATTAGAAACTACTTTCTAATTTTCATTTTGCCTTTGGCGAAGGACTACAAAATTGTCATTTATCGAATTACATAAGATATTCTCTCATTTTACTATAAGTGGTACATCTTTTATTGATCATTTACCTATCTCCATGTATAACTTATTATACTCAAACGTATCCTTTGTTATACTCAAATTGTCTTAAGGAATATGACAAAGTATAACTAATCACACACAATATACTATGATGATCTTAAGTCCAAATATCACTTGTACTACTATCATATTTGGAACTTCTATTGACAGGGAAGTAAAACTCTATTAGGTGTTCCTTAAGCCAGTCACATTCAGTGAACTTATTTTTTGATAAGCACCCACATACTTGCTTTAGTGTCACCACACAAATGATTATGAGATCAAACATCCTCTTCTTAAGAGCAAGCGTAGTATGTACTTTTCTATCTGGATTCACTAATCTCCATTTTAGTGATCTCACAATTAGTAACATTTTAATTTTAAGCTATCTAGAATTTAAATCTCATTAGCATAATCAACATTATGATTCTAAAAGCATTGCTTCAAAATTATGAGTTTACCCGTTTAATTAATTAATTCAATCAATTATTAATAATGATGGTTCTAAAAGTATTGGTCAAAAACTATGGGTTTATCTATTTAATTAATTATGCTAATTAATCATGAATAAAGAAATGTCTTGATACTTTTATTAATAAACGAATAGGATTACAAAGTAGATGAATATCACATCAAATGTGATTAGTTTGAGGGCATACTACTTTCAATTAATAGAGGGTAAAGGCCAGTTGAGTGTATATATGAGCGATTTGAGTGATTCATTGTAGAGTGATACACGTAAGGGAGTGGTGAGAAATTTTTTATCTACTAAGCCTTGTTTTGCAGCAAACAGGTTAGGCTACACTTCAAAAGTTCAGGTGGATTCTTACATAAATGATCGAAAAAGAATATGGCAAGAGGAGTATGACATAGTTGTAGGAGGTTATACAATCCTATGATGCATAGACGGGAGGAGCCTCAAATTACTCATATGGTGCGTGAAAGAGTTCAAGCGAGGGAGGCACGTTGGAGGCAGCCACAAAACACTCCTAAGGTGCATAAGGATCGAGCTCAACCTACGGAGGTAAAAGTTGAAAAAGATCATGCTACCCATGAAGAGTCATTGGTGACAAGAAAAGATTTAAGTGAACAAGTTAAAAAGGAAGACAAAGTACATCAAAAGAACATCTTTCATACTAGGTGTCGTGTTCAAAATAAGTTGTTACAAGACAAGGTATGCATTATGATGATAAATGGTGATATTTGTACTAACACTGTGAGCACTATTGTTGGGGGCGACGTCGGAACTGTTTATTATGTTTTTATATTTTTATTTATTTATCGAGTTCCGACATTGTGACGCCCCCAAATCTGGGTCCACACAGCCCATACTTGAGTCGTCAAAAGACTACAACAAAATTATTACAACAAAGCACAACGTACAACAATACAGTGTATAATAATACACAACTAAGTCTTCACTATTATTGCCACACTATTTTACAAAACGTGAAAACTATGATAACTATTCCTCGGACCCTCACTCCATTCCCCGGCTAGACCCTGTTATGTTTTCATCTCCTGTTGAAAAACAATGGAACAAAAGAAAGGGTGAGCTCAAATAGCCCAGTAAAGAATATCATGACTAAAATAATGACGAATAAATTATCATTAGTCTTCAAAAGTTGAGTTCTTGATAGAATACAATAGACTACAAGGTTTATATCAAAAATTGCAGTTAAATTCTTAAACAACGTTCAGATCAATAATAGCAGCGGAATGAGTAATCTATTAGAAGAATAATGCAGACTATAATGTCCACTCGGTTCTCTTTTTAGGAAAAACATCATCAACTTTTATCATCTGAAATATCATTAGTCAAGATAATACAAATTCACAGTTCCTGATCATAATCATGCAGATCAACAGTTCATCTTTGCACTACGGGCCAAAGACATTCAATATAACACCAACGGTCATGATTATACCAGATTCAGCCTTTGGTCATAATCATACCAAACAACAGTTCATCTTTGCACTACGGGCCAAAGAGAACATTCACCACGTGCCATAAAAGACACCGAACAGATGTATCGCCTTTAACCTATTATATCGCCTTTAACCTATCATCTGTTCAACAAATATATCACATCTGTGCCCCCGGCCACAGATATTCACAACAGCTTGATTTTTGGATGATTAGAATGATATAAATGATGAACAGAAGAAATAGGATAACAATAAGTATCGGAAGTTTACTTTGTACAGATTCAAATAATGTCCAAATTGTCAACATGATGTGGAGTGAAATTTAAAAATGATATTCAAGATCCACAGTTCAGAATAACGGTTACAATTCAATAGAAAGGTTCACGTAAATAGGAAGGTTCAGTTGAAATAATGAAGTTCAACTATTATGGAACATATAATATTTTCAGGAATTATAGAAGCAATAGTTCCATAATAAATTTCGATTTAGGAGTATGAAAGAAAATAATATCCCTTACCGTAGCAGGTTTGATTAACAAAAGGTGAAGGAAATTAATACAAAGGGTTATTCACCAACAGGCGGCAATCCGCTCCGTAAGGTTATTCCCACAATTTAATAGAATTTGAGTACAAAGAGTTATTCACCAAACAGGCGGCAATCCGCTCCGTAAGGTTATTCCCACAATTTAATAGAATTTGAGTACAAATAGTTATTCACCAAACAGGCGGCAATCCGCTCCGTAAGGTTATTCTCAGAGATTAATAATGAATGAATACGAAAGGTTATTCACCAACAGGCGGCAATCCGCTCCGTAAGGTTATTCCCACAATTTAATACATGGAAATAAAAGGCACGTCTTATGAGTAAGGAAGAAACAATATTATTATCGAGAATCAAATAATGATAATCCCTTACCATAGTATGTTTGAATAATGGAAGATGAAAAAGATGGTATCCCTTACCTCAACACGTGACTGGATATTGATTTAAATGAGGTTGATTAACTTGAACAGTACACGTATACTTATAGATCTTCACAAATACTCAAGATGACTTAAGCACACTTAGAGAGAACTTTCACAAGAAGTATTTAGAGAGAGAAAGAAAGAACAAGTAAGGAAGTTTATGAAAAATCCTTAAGTTAAGGCTTCTATTTATAGCCAAAAATCTTATCATTCATTTAATCTAAACCATTCATTTAAAGATCATCTTTTAATCTACACCATCCATTTCAAATATTATATTATCTTTAATCTACACCATTCATTTCATATCACCTAATAATCACCTAACTTTATATTATAAACAAATCAATTTAATTATTCAACAATAATTCACACTTTAATCTACACCATTCATTTCATATCACCTAATAATCACCTAACTTTATATTATAAACAAATCAATTCAATTATTCAACAATAATTCACACTTTAATCTACACCATTCATTTCATATCACCTAATAATCACCTAACTTTATATTATAAACAAATAACTTTATCAATTCAATTATTATGACTAATTGTTATAAATACAGTATAGTTAGCTCTTAGATATCAAGTCAATAAATTAATGAAATACAACTGTTTAAATAACATCATAATAGAGATAACAATAATGTAAAATAAAGCATACGTTACCGTGTAATGACAATTATTGATTCAATAATGTGAATTACTGTGCATATGTTACTGTGACAATTATTAGGTTCAATAATTTTAAAAACAGTGCAACAACAATTATTGACTCAATGATATAAAATACAGTGTAATGACAATTATTAAATCAATAATGCAAAATACTGTGTAACAACAATTATTGAATTGATAATATAAAATATTATGCAGTGACAATTATCGATGAAATGATGCGTAACAGTTACGGTGTCAATTATCAGACCAATAATATGAGACACTATGCAATACCGTGTGTTACTGTAGAGTACCGTGTGCTACAGAAAATACCATAAACTACCGTATGCTACTATTATTTTATCACCGGTATTTTAACAGTTCCGTTGACTATTTTTATTTAAAAATGTTACTTCTGTCGCTTTCTATATCCGACAAATATTCCGTTGTGGGGTCCACCATTAATTTATTATTTCGGCGCCGTCGTACGACACGAATATTCCCCGACCAAACGAATATTCCCCGACAAAGCGAATATTGTCCGACAAAATAAAATTTGCACATAACATCCTTAACTTTCAATTTTGTTAATTTAACCACTTACTGTTTCAAAAAATATATATATGAAGAAAAATTAAATTTTGTATTTCATAAAATTCGGGGTCTTACAGACATCGACAAGTTCGTTTGAATGAACAAAACTCGCAAGTATACGCGGTCAAAAAGTAATATAGAGTAAGTAAAATTATCGATCCCACGAGGAAATAGTGCAAATGTTTTTCAACATTAATTCTATCAAGCATCTCTCAATTAAAATAGTTATCAACAATGGCAATGAAAATGTAACTACATGAATTACACTAGAAAACAATTAACGATAGGTGAATCTAAGCATGCAACTTCCCCCAATAGTTCATTTAAGTCTCCTAACTCTCTCTTCAATTATACAGTCACGACGAATTGTCAATCGAGAATTCTTTAAATTAGATATGGCCAACTTTCGTTGCACCATACCCGCCATCCGACCCAAATCTGACCCTAGGGCCATAAAAATAGGAAGGAACACCCCAATCAAGAATGGCACGGGTTGAAGAACATATTCTCTCTAGGCTACACGAGGGAGCTGGTATATTTCTATCCTAACTCACAAACTTATGTCACTGTATTCAGGACAAACTCACACTCCCCATTTCAGTTCCATATGAGTTACATCCTAATAACTAAGCCAAACATATACACTTTAAGCTTAAAATATGAAAACTCATCCAAAGTTGTCAATCAATGAATGGTAAACCGAAAACTCTTTATGACAAAATATGACAAACTTTCGTTGCACCATACCCATATCCAACCCAAATCCGACACAAGGCAACATAAACGGGAAGGAACGCCCAAACTCATAATAACAAGGGTTAAAGCTTATGTTCTCAAATGTTGCACATGGTGAATCGGTATATTTCTATCATTTCCACGAATCATAATCCCAACGCCAGGTGGAATCACGAACATGTGTAACATATTTGGGTCAAACACTATACTCCCTATCTCAATTCTGTAAAGGCTACTAAGTAAATGCAAGACCTAGAAATTAAACATGAAGCACAACACCAAATACAACAACCAATCCATATGGTGCCAACCAAAGAGAGAGCAATCAACTAGAACTACCTATTGAGTTCCATAACAAAACCTAGATTCATGGCTTAATCCAAAACACATGCACAAAACATCATTGATCAGGTGAGTAATAGCACATATAATGAATCAAAACCAAATGGATAACACTAAACCAAAGAATATTACATCCATGTAGCAATATTCATCCATAATAATCCCAAAAATAAACATTCAATAGATTACATAAGATAGAGAGAGAGACAGGAAGAAGAAATAAAGAAAACTCCCTAAATCATGGCATCAAATTGATGTAGGAGCACCATGGAAGCACCAACTTGGCCTTCCAAAATCGCCCTAGCCGCCTCCTCTCGGAAGAAACTGATTATATATGTTTTAGGGCACAAAAATTGACTTTTATAGCGAGCTGTCCGCGGCTTGACTGGCGTATGGCACAGCTACGCTTCTACCTAGTACAAAATGGGCGCAGCTGCGCCCTTTTGCAGAAATATAGATTTGACAGCTTCAGGGTCCTTTCGTATTTTGGGGGTAACTTATTCATATGAACTCCTAATGAGGTAATTCAAGATGTTATGGAAAGGAAATTCGTAGAACTACAACTTTGATATTTTATGAAATTGCAGAATCAGAAAGGATGAAGGCCAAATCTGGGCGTGAAGTAGCTGTTGTGTATTTTCTTCTTTTTTTTGGTGTTGCTTTTGCGTACGACCTCCGATTGAGATGATTCAAGATGTTTTGGAAAGCTAAGAAGAAGTTCTAAAACTTTCATGGTTTGCAAAATCGAAGATTCGGGCCAGAACAATGCCAAAAGCTGCCCTTTATGCAAACGACACGCCAAAAATGCAAACCGGACACTTCCAAACCACAAACTAACAAGCCCTTATTGTAATAACTATAAAACAACATAAAACACATAAAAAGTAATAGAAAACCACATGCTATAATAATGTGGTAAAAAGACGCATAAATTAACAGAAAACACATAAACTTACTATACAACCTAATTTACAACAAACACATAAAAACACATATGAACTAAAATAAATACTTAAAGATAAGCAATTTATCAAGCTCAAGTGTATTCAAAACATAGGTATAAAAACCACTTATCAACTATAATGGTGGAGAAGCTAGGTCTGTTTACAATTTTAATCATTTGTGTAGAGAAACTAAACCAAGAATATAGGTGCTTATTAGAGAATAAGTTCACTTAACGTGACTCGCTCAAAGAATACTTAATAGAGTTTTACTTGCATGTCAATAGGAGTTCCTTTTATGATAGTAATACAAGTGATTCTTGGACTTAAGATCATCATAGTACCGTGTGTGCAATATCCCAAATATTTCAAATATGATATGACAAGATCTAATAAATGTTGTCAATTCAAAACCTGAAGAACAATTGCTTGAGTAAACTTTGAGCTATCTGAAAGGCAAAATACGACTCGAAACTACGATCGTACAGGACTAAGAGGTTAAAATGAATTGGGGAAGCGAAGAAAGTTTATTTATTAATATTAATTAATTGAGCTTAAAATTAAAATTATACTGTGATATATTATAATTTGAATAATAAGCCTTGAACGACAATGGATTTATTATGAATTAAATGTCATAAATAAGATAATTAATTCGCTTAAATAAAATAGTGAATTAAGGTAAGTATTGTTATTTAATAAAAATGAGAAAGTTAATTAAACTCATTATTTTAAAGTATATTACATATGAATGTAATATATTTATGTAATGGCTTAATATATTATTCCAAATGGGTATAAATGAAATAGAAATGAGGGAAATTAATTTACTAAATTGTTATTGGTAGATGAATATGTTAACTTTAATTATTTGAATAAAAAGAATTATTTAGTTAATGATAAATAACAATTGTATTATGTTACAATCATTAAAATGTAATACGCATAATGACCTAATACATAATATTAGGACCAACGAATGTAAATTAAGTTTGAAATGAGGTACAATATATATAATACATATATTGGTACTAAATTAGTATAATTGATTAAATTAAAGCTAAATTAAATGAATTTGATTAGTTAGAAACGAACCGATTCGGTTAAAAAGTAACTAAATATTAACTAAATTAGTTAGTCCGTATAAATATGATAATTATACGAAAATCATACAAAAATTATACGAAGAAAAATACAGATGATGTAAGCATGACATTATCAAATATGATGATGTAAGCATGATGTCAGCCCTAAGAAGCATATGAAATAAACAAAACACCCCTCAAATATCAGCCACTTTGTAGCAAGAGAAATTAAATGGAAATTCTCTTCCTTTAATCAGAAGTAGGCCAAATCTTGTCCATTCATTTTTGGGACATGATGGTTACCCAAACATGATGATAACTAACATTAAATGAACATTAATGAGACACATGGGTCGGCCATAACAGCTGGGATTGAAATGATCAAAGCTTAGCTTGGAAGTTTTGAATAATGACCTTAAAACCCTAAGCTTTTCTTGCCTATAAATAGAAAGCTCTACTAAGGTTAAAACCCATGAGTACAACTCCTAAAATCAGTCATATATTGATCTAAATCAACTCCATAAGCATCCAAGGACAGAATTAGGGACCAAATTTGTAAAATGACTCAAATAGGTAAAACCCTAATTTGTTTTACAGATCTTCAAGTTGTAGTTAGATGTTATGTTTTAACGTTTAAATATGACTGATATAATGTTATTAAGTGATCTGAGTTGGTTAAATAACAATCCATTTCATTTAAGTACATAAAATGATAAGATTTAACTCTTTGTTCTTGCCAGTCAAGAACAATCTAACAAGGCTCCTTGTCAAATGATTTAATCCGATCCAGATAGTTGTTTGTTGTGTTTTAAGCTTTATATTTTTACCTTGCCATGTAGGCACAGAAACAAACCACACACCCATCGGATCACTTTGTTAGGAGATATGACTACTGAAAAGTCCTCACTCGACCATGAAATTCTGGAAACCCAAAATTTCTGGGTAACCTAGAAATTGTAAAAACAGCCTAACAAGGCTAGTTGATCGGCTTGGATCTTCTAATTTTAAAGTTTTATAAGGTCTAAATTTGGTATGTCGTTGTAGCATGCCATGTATAGTACATCTAGAAATATTTTTTAAATCCAAACAGTACTTGAGCTAAGAGATGTTTCAAGCCAAAAGTGGTCACTCGACCATGACCGTTTGTTCTGGGCAGATGAAGAACAACCTATCGGTATAGACTTTTAGCGACAATTTTCTTCCCGTGTTTTTCAAGAACACTGAACTTTAGCAACGAATAGTCCGTCGCTAAATCCTTTAGCGAAAGTCTGCTTCCGGTAAGTTCAAGAACACCTACAACGACGGTTATAGCGCAATTTTGTCTGTCACTATAGCTTTCAGCGATAAACAAACTCAAAACACATAGAATATTGCCTATAGCGACGAATCTGGCGACAGATTCACTTGGACTTTATTTTAGACTGCCTTTAGCGATAAACTTGTCCGTGGTAGTAACTATTAGTGACAGATTGGGATAAACTTAATTAAAACCTAATTTAAACAGTTTTTAGCGACGAACTTAGTGACAAACTTTATAATTAAGTTTCTTTTTACTTTAAAAACACTTTTAGCGATGGATTTGGTTCATGACTATAGCTATACATGACAAAATTAAATTAAACTTAAATAAAACTAATTTAAACTATCTCTAGCGACTGATTTAATTAAAAATTCGTTGAGGTAGCTTCTAAGTTAGTCTTTAGCGACGAATTGAGTTAGGAATTAATTCAATTAACATAATAAACTATATTTAGTGATGGATCAAGCTATGAATATAATTAATTAACATAATTAATTATCTAATGAAGCGACTTAAATACGAATCGACTTCAAACCTCAAACGTACATTATTAATTAAATTAGATACATATTTCTATGTATACTAACAACTGTTATTTTTATGTTAAACATATTTGGAGTACAATTCAAGTTCAAAACAAAGTGAACTCAAATATGCATTGAACAAACAAGTTTTTTTTAACTATTTTATGATATGTTTAGAAGTTATAAATATAAATTGTAAGCCTTATGTAACAATGTGCTACGAATTATCAACATGAAAGTTATGTGTGATATTAAATTCATATTTATGATATGTTAAAAGTACGTTAAGGTATAAACTATGTATATATATATATGTTAGACTTGTTGAGCTGTCGTTCTCATTCTTGTGAATAAAACATTATTTGCAGATTAAAGATACACGTTAATAAGATCATGAACGTAAAGATAAAGCGTAGATTAGGTTTTCAAGCTTTATTACTTGTATTTGTATAAAGTCATAATGACTGTTGTAATACGAACCAAGCAAACATGTAACCAAATATTGTATGAATAATATTATTTATTATCATAAGAATGTTGCTATGTCTTTACTTTGATAAAAACATAGAATTGTTAAACTTAACATAGTATTGATAATGATCTATTTATCTAGATGAGGATTAGTAAATGACTGTCGACGTCGGGAAAATCGTCTCCTTTTTAATAATAATTACTCGAATAACCCATGCCACGATTTGAATCTACTCAGGTTCTGCAGCTGTAATGCTCGTTTTCTTAGGCTCTGAGTTACCCATGTAACGAGCATTGGGCCGGTGACTCCCAAATCAGACGGCTCAGGGCATCAGGTGTAGAGACACCCTTCAGGCTTAATTACTCGAATAACCCAGGCCGCGATCCGAGACATTTGTTTCACTTTTATTTACCCTCCGACTCCGCATCAACTGTTATCATTGTCGTCATAGCTTTTATACCCCACATCTGAAAGTTGGCGCAAACGCAAAGTGCAGACTTGCCTATGAGGTGGATTCTGCTTTGAAATCAGGTCCTTATGCCTTATCAATAGGTTAAACAATTTTAATCGTCTAATCATACTCATGAGTTTGCTCCACGGATGCTTGTCATAATTGATTCGATTCCTAATAAGTCAAATAAATTTTCTCTTTCCAAAAGTAATGTTAGAGTTTAAACTATGTACAGTCTTAATATATGTACATGGAGACAGGAAAGAAATAAAGAGATAAAATGAGTTGTATCTTACCTGCTGATCATCGTATTCTGAAAAAGCTCTGATTGGGAAAGACCAATTGATCGTATAGCTCTGAGGATGTTGTCGTATGCTGACAGGATCGCACTATAGATGTCGAATCGTTCACTATCCTTCCATGGATGGTTGATGAATGCCCCAGTGTCGAGTCGTCATCGATTTCGAAACAGCCCCAACCTTGATTCTTCGTCAGGGCCATCGCTTCGTGGTGTCTTTGACAAGTGGGCTGATGAGATGCTGGAAACCCAAGAATCCTTTGCCTTCGATTAGGTTGGAAGTGTACCCCGATGGGTTGACAGGAGAACAGGTCGTCTGAGTCATTGATCATTAATTGTAAAACTATCGAAGGGTTCTATAGGATTAGACCGCGCCAAAGTGGCTGCCTACGTACTCCTATAGGAAAAGGAGATCAAGTCTTACGTAGTTCAGGCCTTGATAGCACACAAGAATTTATTTTTTATTTTTTATTTTTTTGCTTTTTTTTTTTTGAGAAAACATAACATAATAATGCATAGATAAACAAAACATAATATGAAGTAGCCAATAACGTCCCCACCCTTTTTGGGACTCGCAATCGTATCCTTTCAATTTACCATTTTATGGTTCGTTGAGGCTCGACAATCCATTCGTCGGTGTTTAGGTTTCCCATCGTGGTGATCTCAATGTCGTTTGCCATTTTTAGTTCTCCTCTTTCGACAAGATTTTGGATTTTCTGTTGCAACGCCCAACACTCTTCAGTATCATGCCCTGGTGAGTTGGAATGATAGAGACATATTTGTGTAGGATCGTATCTTTTAGACTTGGGGTCTGTTTGTGGCAGCAACTCCGTAATCTTTCCCCGGCTGATCAGAAGATGCAATATTTTCGCCTTTGATTTGCTCAAAAGGGTGAACTTTCAATCTCTTGGGAATGTTGCTTGATCTTTCCCTTTTGAGGGTTTACACTCGTCCGAGTGGTTATCAAGGCTCCATTGGTGGGATCGTCTAGCATCTTTATTATTTTGATTTCCCCGCCCTTTCAGTCTGCTTTGATCTTCTTGAGTCAGCTGGTTTTCCTGGGAGGGATCTCGGTTTGAAATTTGTTTGTCTTCTTCTTCCTTTTGGTTTCTTAGTAACTGGGTGAAGAGTTGCCTCGTAAAATTATGTTGGTGTACCACCAAATCTGCTAATTGCTTCACTTGATGCTTGATCAACTTCAATTCTTACTTAATGACCTTAACCTCCTCTAGATATTCTCATCCAAGGACATTTGTTCCGCTCACTTGGGGATATTCTTCTATCTTTCGTATGTATTTGCGATTGGGGTCCACCCCAATATTTCCTAACCCAATCATGTTTACCTCATCTGTTTTGTATTGTGGCAGATGGTTGGCGTTGACATTTGGTTGTTCAACTACAATGTCCTCCCTATCGATCAAGTTCTGTATCTTATGCTTTAATGACCAACAGTCCTGAGTATCATGCCCAGGAGATTCTGAGTGATAAGCACATCATTTACGGGGGTCAAATTGTTTTCCTCTTGAATTGATGGGTGGAGCTAGCTTAGTGATTTTTTCTTGGGCGACCAATAACGTCAATACGTTCTCAAGGGAATTGCCTAGAGGAGTGCATCTTCGACTATCTGTTCATTCAAACTTCCTCTGCCAGCCTGGACCCTGATTGAATGCGTCCTGCTACTGTAGTTGCAGATAGTTTCCATTTACCGAGGTAGGGGGACCACTGTTGGGTCTCCACGATTGTCCCTGCGAAATGAAAGACACATCTACCTCTTCCTGACTCCGCTTAGGTACAATGTCGTGCTCCTTGGCTCAAAGGCTCTCAGCTATGACCTCTAATACTGTGAAATCTCTGATTTTCCCAATCCTTAAACCTATTTCAGCCATCTCACCATGTTTAATCATTTCTGCAAACGGTTTCTCGATTCTAGCTATTACCTTCTCGTAATAAGGAGCCTCTTGGATATCTATAAAATTCATCACCAACTCCGTTTCACTCATTGGCGGGTTTACTTGCGCGGCCATTCTTCTCCATCGCTGGGCGTAATCTCTGAAGGACTCCTTGGGCTGCTTTTTAATCTTCATCATTTGATATCGATCAGGGGCCATTTGTGACTGAAAGCTGTATTGGGTCAGGAATGTGTGGGCCAACTCCTCCCAGTTGTGAATTTTTACATTGTCTAGCCTGGTATACCAAGTCCTAGCCTCTCCCATTAGACTTTTCTGAAAGAGTTGCATCCTTAATGATTCGTCCTCAGCGTATGCCCCGAGTTCTCCGATGTAGACCTTCAGATAAGTGTAAGGATCCCCCGATCCGTTGTATTTTTCAAACTCTGGAATCTTAAACTTTTTGGGGTATCTGGTTCCAGGGAAAATGCATAAGTCGGAGTAATTGACACTGCCGTATGATCCAATCCCTTTCACGGTCTTGATGGCCTCTTCCATCTGTTTCATCTTTTTGTTGAAATTACTTGCACTTTTGTCCTCAGGAAAAACAATAACTTCCTTTGGCTGCTCGATTTTAGGAGTTTCTTGGGTCATCCCGTTCCCCTGTGATGATGGCCCCGGTGGATCCTCGGGTTGTGGCCCTGGTTTCAACTTGACATGTTCCTTTAGTAACATGGTTATCTTAGTCATTTGATTTTTTACGGCCTCAAACTTTTCCCGAGATATAGGAGTCAGGTTAGGATTAGGATTTTCGGCCATTTTGATTGTTGAATCCCGGGCTTTTTTAGATCAAAGGCGAGTTTGAGGAGCAATCCTACAAATAAAACAACCCAAGTTTAGTTTCATGGAATGACGCAAATGGATGCATACTAAAGCAAATATCTCTGTGTTTTTGGGTTTTTTAATCTTTTCCTGCAAAACAGTGTCAGCGTATTTCAACCAAGCTATGCAAATGTGAATTCATGATGCTCTCCGAGCTCTACCTGTAAAACAGAGGTTAGCACTTTCTTTTTTTTTTTGACAAAGTGGGAGATATACAAAAAACGTTTGACTTTTTAAT